>JAENPR010000077.1:1200000-1534554 GCA_018135685.1 Themeda triandra | reverse complement strand
CAAAATTAGAGTCGCTTGAAACGACCTGATTTCCACGAAGGGAAATCCACAGAGTCGAAGTGTAATATGACCATTTAAATCACATTACCCAAATTCCAAGTTGATAATCATCATCCATACATCGTAAATAAAAGAGTAAAAGTAGATAGTATTTTTCTTATTACATTGCCTCCATGGCAGAAAACACAAACTAATTATCAACCGTATGTCGATAGATGCGGAAGCTAAGAATCTCCTCGACTTGAGCGAAGGCACGAATCCCTCAATCGCTATACTCCTCGGAATTATAAGAACCTGTGCCAAAAATGTTTCAGTACGATTTGTACTGGCCACTCCCACCCCATGTGCTTGCTTTGTGGAATTGGATGCAATAAAGGTAAATTAAAGAGGCCTAAATGGGGCTCTGGTTTTCCTATGCAATAGTAATCAAGTTTTAAATATAGTCATAGTCAAGTTTTAACACAACCCAATCCCATACACCATCCATCACCTTCCATTCCATACCATCCCAAACCATCCCATATCCACCTCCATCACCATCACCAACATAACCCACACTCGTCAGTGCCAGCGTACTCCCACTCGTTGCCTCAGTGGCCCGCAGCCCACACCCTATGGCTCGCGGCCGGAAGTACCCTCTCGGAAGGTAGAACACTCCTCTCACTAGTCTAGTGAAAGTAGAACACAGAAAGGTCCATAGCCGAGAATTCGGCATATGTATCGATCGATCAACCATACACTCGGCAGAGGTTTTACTAATCCACTAGACCTGCGCTTCATCGCCGCCGTCACCAACTAGGCTGATTCCGGCGCCCGCGGCCTAGAACGATGCCACCCTACCTCTCGCCCCGGAACACCCCCTCGTGGAGTGGCGGGAACCGTGAAGTCATGTCCCCGATCCCGAATAGGGGGCCATGATCGTCTCGAGAGGGTGTGAGACCCATCCATACCCGTACCCCTAACACATCCTCGTCTAGCAAGAGTGGCATCATCCTACCCGGTGGTTCGGCCGTCTCCCCCCATGGGAAGCGAGTGGAAAGCAAAGGATTCCTATGATCCGGTTACTAGAACTTTCAGTCCTTAGTTGTGACCAAGCCGGAATATCTTCGTCGGGTTTCCATTTAACGTGCCACCATAACACCTCCACCCTAAGCTCCGCCCCTCGGAGACTCACACAGGTCCACCTCGCCAACACGTCCACATTTACCCGCCACGTAGAACTAATAGGGATGTCCAAGACATCCCTCGGCAAGACTCGCTCCAAAGCTCGTCAGATCCCAGCTCGCCGACTCAATCCTCCCCCTTCACACACCCAAGACACACGCCAAGACCACCATATCCTCACCATAGTCCCTGTGTCCAACACATCCATTCCTCGGGTTCACCACTATCATCACATCGTCGATATAATGTAGTGGAGTAAAATAACAAGAATAAAATAAGCGTGCGTCTATCCTAACAATGGTGAGCAGGTGAAAGGTTAATCAAGGTAAAGGTCATCAAGTATATAATATACTACCATGCAATCCTATAGCAGCGCTTATATTCAACAGAAAATGTAAAGCACTAGCGGTTCTACTATTTGCCATGCGTAATGGGATCTACGGAAATGGGTGGGATGTGGCACCTTCGAGTAGTCGTCACCTAGCTCCTCCCCGTACTTCACGGTCGTCGTCATCCGATCCTCCTCCGACTCGAAACGCAATATATTGTCATGAAGCGATTCCCTAGATGAGCACAAAGAACGAATAAATAGCAAAAAAAGATCCAAATGCACTCAAAAAGTATATCATTGGATTGGGCTCGATTTTAGATGAATTTACATATAAAGATCATATTTTTCGGAGGTCGTATGAATTAGTTATGAATTTTTGAAGTTTATTCTATTTTTCGAAAAAGAAAAACAAGGGATTAATCTGCGCTTGACACGTGGCGGCCGGGGTGATTGGTCCACGTGTACGTGGGACCGTGGCCGACGTGGCGTGGCCGACGTCATCGCTGACGTCGCGCTGACCCGGGCCAACGCGTGTGGGCCCAAGCGGGCCTGGGTAGGGCCGGTCCGGCCCGGCGGGCCGGATCCGGGCCGGCCGGCCCGCCACGTGGCATCCCGTGGTGCCGCCACGTCGCGTCTGGATCCGCCATGGGCCCGGGCTCGTGCATCCGGCTCCAAGTGGACCTTGGCTTGTGGTCCATAGACCACAACGTGGTCTACGGTGGACCGAGTCCACCTCACTCTTGCCTCTCTCGGCTCACGGTGGACCGAGTTGACGGACGGTGCGTGGGGCGGACGTGGGGTCCACTGTCGTCGCCCTCTCTCCTCTTCTCTCCCTCTCTCTTCCCTTCTCTCCCTTTCTCCATTCCCCAATCTCCGGCGTCTCTCTCTCTCTCTCGCGGCGCCCGGCGCCGGCGGCGTGGGGGCGCGCAGCAGCGGCGGTGCGGTGGCGGTGGCGCTGCAGCGGCGGTGCGGCGATGCTCCCGGCGAAAAGGAAGGACAGAAGACGGCGGCGCTTACCGTGGTGCGGTCGTCGGTGAGGCGACGACGGCGGCAGCGAGCTCGGGGTAGCGGGCGCGCAGAGCCCGGCGGCGGCGTGCGGGGTGAGGGAAACCCTAGGGGTTCCGGGGGCGGCGTTCTTGTAGGGATGGGAGAAAGGAGGAGGGAGGACCCGGTTCATGAGCCCCCATGCCGGCAATGGCGGATCGCCGGTCCTCGCTTGCGGGACCGAGTCAGGGAGAAGGGGAGGCCGCGAGCGGGTGCGGGCGCGGTAGCGAAGCGGCGAGGGGAGCGGCTTGCGGGGTCAAGGCGTACGGGCGGACGCGGTAGTGCGGGCGCGCGCGCGACGCGGCTCCGGCCTCGCGCGATGGCGGGGAAGACGGAGTCAAGGAAGCTTATGACGTGGGGCCCGCGTGGCGCTGGACGGGCGCGCGGAGTGGCGGTGAGCCGGCTCGGTGGCCTTGGTGGGCCGGCCTCCCTGGCTGTGGGCCGGTTGGCCGGATTGGGCCGTGGAAGGAAGGGAAGAAAGAAAGAAAGGCCGGCGCTGGGCTGGGCCGAAAAAGGAAAGGGAAAAAAAAAAAAGAAAAAGGAAGAGAAGAGCGGCCGGCTCGGGGTCATGGGCCAAAATGGGTTTTCCCTTTTTCTCGTTTTTATTCTTTTGCCTTTTCATTTTATTTCCTATTTACTCTTCCACTTAATTTGTGTAAATATTATTTAGAGAGTTGAGCATCACTACAAAAATCCAAATAAAATCCCAAATCACCACATGATGTACAATACAATAAATAAAATTATATGCTTTGCAACTAAAACCTAGGGTGAATAATTAAGAGTCTTTGAATAATTTTTAGTAAGTGTAAAAATTAGCTGCAAAACATTGCTAAGGAACTTGAACAAGATTCATAGGTGGGCTTTGCTACATGACACTTCATCATTCATGGGATAATTTTTAGAAAAAATTTTATAGTTGGTATTTTTATTATTTGGTAATTTTTAGGGTTGTTACAAGTCCTACCCCTTATCGAATCTCGTCCCCGAGATTAAAGTGAGACTTACCCGTCAAAGAGATATGGGTACTGTAGTGAAGGTCGACTTTGCTCCCATGTTGCTTCACGCTCGGTGTGGTTACTCCATTGGACTTTGCACATAGGGATGGTCTTGCTTCGGGTCTCCTTGGTGTCATATCCTAGAATCTTGATGGGATGTTCTTTATATTCAAGAGTATCTTGGATGTCAATCGCTTCTACAGGGAATTTCCTCCTCTTCCTCGGTACCCGCAAGCACTTGCGTAGTTGCGACACATGGAATACGGGGTGCACTCCGTCAACTCGGAGGTAGCTCAATCTTGTAGGCAAGCTTCCCAATTTTCTTGCAAATTCTGTATGGGCCAATATATCTTGGTGCAAGCTTTCCTTTCACATGAAACCGACGAGCCACGGAGCGGAGATACTTTGAGATAGACATCGTCTCCGATCTCGAACTCGAGGTCTCTACGCCTTTGTCGGCATAGCTCTTATAACGGCTCGAGCGATCCTCGATTCTCTTTAACCCGAGCAACTCCTTCCTCGGCTTCTTTTATCATGGCGGGGCCAAAGATTGCCCTCTCACCAGGGTGGTCCCATGTTAGCGGGGTTCGCATTTTCCGCCATATAGTGCTTCAAAAGGCGACATCTTGATACTCGCCGTAACCGTTGTTGTAGGAGAATTCAGCATAAGGTAAACACTTCTCCCAATCTGTCCCATATTTCGAACACCGGCACGGAGCATGTCTTCCAGATCTGATTCACTCTCTCCGTCTCGTCCATCGGTCTCGTGGATGGTAGGGCAGTGTCATCGTAGTCGAGCTCGGTCCCGATAGACTCATGAAGTGTCTGCCAGAATCGGGACATAAATATTGGTCCTCGATCGGTTATGATGTTCTTTGGGGCACCATGAAGTCTGAGGATATGCTTCTCATAGAGATTGGCTAATTGCTCAGCTCGGACTTTTGATCCACAAGGTACAAAGTGTGCTACCTTGGTCAATCAATCAACTACCACCCAAATAGAATCATGGCCTTCTTGGGATCGAGGTAGTCCCACTATGAAGTCCATGGATATGCTTTCCCACTTCCATTCGGAACATCAAGTGGTTTGAGCAATCCTGCGGTCTTTTGTGCTCCGCTTTGACTCTATTGCAGATGTCACATTCAGCCACATGCCTTGCGATATCGCCTTCATATTCTTCCACCGTAAATGCTTCTTCATATCTTGGTACATTTTTGAGCCTCCAGGGTGAAGGCAATACTTGGAATCATGAGCTTCGACAAGATCTCATTACGAAGGGCGAGTTGGTGGGTACACAAATTCCCGTCCTTGAACCGCATAGCTCCCTTTTCATCTTCCCCGTACTCGGGCTATAGCCTAGCTTCATCAAATTTCACGGATGTACTCTATCTCCTCACAATCCTTCGAGCTTCACGAATCCGATCGGTGAGATCATACTCAACACGGAGCTCATGCAACAAGCCATGTGGTACTATCTCAAGCCGTGAATCATAAATGTCCCGCTTGAGCTCGGCGGCACCGATCCCGTGATCGAGTGTGGCAATAGCTCTTGCGGCCGAGAGCGTCGCGACTACATTGGCTTTTCCCGGATGATAGTGTATCTCCAGGTCATAATCTTTGATTAGCTCTAACCATCGGTGCTGCCTCATGTTCAAGTCTTCCTGGGTGAAGAAGTACTTCAGACTCTTGTGATCAGTGTAGATGTCACACTTGTTGCCAATGAGGTAGTGCCTCCCGGATCTTGAGAGCGTGTACAACGGCGGCTAACTCGAGATCATGAGTAGGATACCGCTTGTTCATGCTCCTTCAACCGCCGAGAAGCATAAGCAATGGCTCTCCCATTCGCATCAACACACAACCAAGTCCTTGGCGAGAGGCATCACAATAGACGACAAAGTCCTTAGTGATATCGAGGCAAGGCTAGGACGGAGGTGTGGTGGTGAGTTTCTCCTTCAAGGTTTGGAAACTCTTCTCGCACTCAGGCGTCCATTCAAAATCTTTCGTCTTCTTCGTGAGGTTGGTCATTGGACGAGCAATCTTGGAGAAATTCTCAATGAATCGGCGATAATATCCCGCCAATCCTAGAAAACTCCTGACTTCTGTCACACTTTGCGAGGCCGTTCCCATTCTTTGACAGGCTTCAATCTTTGCGGGGTCCTACTTTGCAACACCATCGCCAGAGAGTACATGGCCGAGAAAGGCAACTTCTTGGAGCCGAACTCACACTTGCTGAACTTGGCATAAAGCGAATGTTCGACTAATCTCTCCAGGGACTAATCTCGCATGTTGTTCATGTTCTTCACGGTGGCGAGTAGATAAGAATATCATCAATGAATACCACCACGAACAGATCTAACACATCATGAAACACCTTGTTCATCATGTTCATAAAATAGGCAGGAGCATTTGTGAGACCGAAGGATACAACGGTGTACTCGTACTGCCCGTAGCGAGTGACAAAGGCGGTCTTGGAAATGTCCTCCTCCCGAATCTTCATTTGATGATAGCCAGATCGGAGGTCGATCTTTGAGAAGTACTTGGCACCACGTAGCTGATCTAGTAGGTCATCAATTCTTGGCAGAGGGTACTTGTTCTTGATGGTCACCGAATTCAAGTTGCGGTAGTCAATGCACATTCTCATTGAGCCATCTTTCTTCTTGACAAATAGGACAGGAGATCCCCGGGGTGAGGCACTTGGCCTAATGAATCCCTTCTCCGGTAGCTCATCAATTTGCTTCTTGAGCTCTGCTAGTTCGTCGACCGACATGCGATACGGTCGCTTTGCAATGGGGCCCGTACCCCATGAGGTCAATCACGAACTCTACATCACGATCAGTGGCATACCGTAGCTCCTCCGGGAACACCTTAGCATAATCCCTAACCACCGGTACATCAGCAATAGTCTTCTCCTTGGGCCGAGATTCTTCTTGAGCTTTGAGGGCACATAGGAGGGTAACGACTTCTCGGGCTGGGTCTACATTTGGCTTTTTGTGGATTGGTGGGGTGGAATATTTGGACATATCTAGGTGAACATGATATCACTCCCTTATGTTGGGTTAACCAATCCATTCCCGGTAATAACATCTAGGCCGTGGAGGGTAGTAGGGTAAGATCGGCTTGAAATGTGATTCCCTCAATGTCAAGTTTCACTCCCTTACATATGTGGGTGCTTCTCATCTCCCTAGGGGTGATGTGGTAATTATAGGTTCTATGCGTGGGGTTACGGGTATGTTATGCTCTCGTGCAAATTTGGATGAGATGTATGAACATGTAGCTCCGCATCAAAAGAACAGATCTTTGTAATGCCGTTAACCAAGAACGTACCGTACACCACATCCGGGTGCGGCTCGAGCCTCCTCGAGTTGTGATATGGTTGAGGCGACCACGGGAAGCCGATCCTCCAGACGGGCCTTCGTGCCAGAGCGGTAGCCTTCGAAGGACACCGAGCAACCTTGTGACCAGGCTAGGCACAGTTGAAGCAGGTGAGAGCCGTACCGCCTGCTGGGGTTGGTACGGGGGCCCTCCAGTTGCCTGTACCTGGTGCAGCGTGAGCAGGAGCAGGGCGATCTGCCTTGTGACGAGGTGGCTCTGAGCGGTCACGTGAGTAGCGATCCCGGGACTGATCCTTGTAGTAGCGATCATTTGAACGATCACGGGAGTAGCGGTCACGTGAACGGCCACGAGAGTAGTGGTCACGTGAAGAGCGGGAGTAGTCTGCGGTGTAGGTCCTCGTCACTCTTCCCGCAAAGCATCATCTGCGTAGTGGCGGGGGCGTCCAGATGACGACCCATCTCTGTGGAACCTCTTGCGATCACTGCCGCGGTGTGAGAACTCAGATCTGCGCTTCTCCCTTCGGCTTTCCTCACCAGCCTCTATCTGATCCTTCTCGATCTGGATGCAACGATCAATCAGGTCACGGAGTGTGCGGCTCTTGGTTCCTCCCAGTGCAACCTTGATCTTGGCATTCAGCCCCTTCCTGTAGTGGTGAATCTTCTCTTTCTCGATGTCACAACAAGACGGGGTGCGTAGCGCGCAGGAGGGTGGTGAAATGAGTAGTGTACTCATGTATCTTTGTCACCCTTCGTCGCCGGGTTGCGGAATTCATCCTCCTTGGCTTCCAGGACTCCCTCTGGAACGTGAAACTCTGTGAAGGCTTCCACGAACTCATCCCAGGTAATGTGTGCAGGGTCTTCATGAGCTTCAGAGTAGTTGTCCCACCAAGAGCGAGCTGCTCCAGTGAGCTGGTGAGCTGCGATCCCAACACATTCCTCATCAGTGCAGGTAGTGAGGTCCAGCTTCTTCTCAATCTCCTTCAGCCAGTCATGTGCAGCCAGGGGATCCTCTAGGTCAGTACCATCATAGGTGGGTGGCCTGAGCTTCAGAAACCCTTCCAGCTTGCGCTGAAAGTCGCCATGTCTTCCACCACCATCATTGCGGCGGTTCATGCCTTGGACTAGGGCGGCCATCAACTGTGTCTGCTGAGCCATCACCTCAGCCAGATTAGGCGGAGGCGGCGGTGGTACGTGATTTCCATTGCCATTGTTGACACTCTGTGCGCCACCAGGAGACTCATCCCCATCACGAGCATTATTCTCAGCTCGGACAGCCCGTTCGGGACCATCTGCTCCATTGGGGTCACGACGGCTGCCGACACGACCACCACCGTCACTACCACGTGGACGAGGGCGACGATTGTCGACTTGCCTGAGGCTCGGCCTGGGGGACGGGGAGCGGCGTTGCAGGCGATTGGAACGACGTAGCGACATCTGTGACATGGTCAATAAGGGTTTCAGTATATGAGGCTTAGGTCATAACACTTATAACTAAATAATCCTTTATTGTTCAATAAATAATTAATGATTTCAATGATTTAAATAAAATATTTAATCTATCCTACACTCATGCAAAGAAGCAGTAAGAACCATAAAATACGATAAGAACCGAACACTCATTACATTGGTTTTATTACAAGGCGACATCCCCAGTAGCTACACTAGGAGACTCGCGGGAAGCGTACTACGCGTAGGTAATGGGTATTGGTAGGTTTGCCATTCTACATCAAGGTGGGTCACTAAGCCACAAAGTATTCTTGTAATTCTTAGTCTTATTCTCCATGGTACTCGAGGTAAAGGGACATGTTCTTGAAAATTGTCATTGCATCAAGCCCAAGAACATGATCAGCAAGTCAATCTAAAAAGGTAAGCCATGCACAAAATGGTGCAAGGTCGGTAATATAACCGAAGGGAGGGTTGGCTTGTCCTGTTCTAACGTCCATTTCTAAGGGTTTCGTCCTCGGGTCAAGTATGGAGCTGATACCAACTGAAACGACCTGATTTCCACGAAGGGAAATCCACAGAGTCGAAGTGTAATATGACCATTTAAATCACATTACCCAAATTCCAGTTGATAATCATCATCCATACATCGTAAATAAAAGAGTAAAAGTAGATAGTATTTTTCTTATTACATTGCCTCCATGGCAGAAAACACAAACTAATTATCAACCAGAACAGCTCGATAGATGCGGAAGCTAAGAATCTCCTCGACTTGAGCGAAGGCACGAATCCCTCAATCGCTATACTCCTCGGAATTATAAGAACCTGTGCCAAAAATGTTTCAGTACGATTTGTACTGGCCACTCCCACCCCATGTGCTTGCTTTGTGGAATTGGATGCAATAAAGGTAAATTAAAGAGGCCTAAATGGGGCTCTGGTTTTCCTATGCAATAGTAATCAAGTTTTAAATATAGTCATAGTCAAGTTTTAACACAACCCAATCCCATACACCATCCATCACCTTCCATTCCATACCATCCCAAACCATCCCATATCCACCTCCATCACCATCACCAACATAACCCACACTCGGTCGGCAAGCGGACTCCCACTGGTTGCCTCGGCGCCCGCAGCCCACACCCTATGGCTCGCGGCCGGAAGTACCTCTCGGGAAGGTAGAACACTCCTCTCACTAGTCTAGTGAAAGCGAACACGGAAAAGGTCCATAGCCGAGAATTCGGCATATGTATCGATCGATCAACCATACACTCGCAGAGGTTTTACTAATCCACTAGACCTGCCTTCATCGCCGGCCGTCACCAACTAGGCTGATTCCGGCGCCTGCGGCCTAGAACGATGCCACCCTACCTCTCGCCCGGAACACCCCCGTGGAGTGGCCGAACCGTGAAGTCATGTCCCCGATCCCGAATAGGGGGCCATGATCGTCTCGAGAGGGTGTGAGACCCATCCATACCCGTACCTCCCTAACACATCCTCGCCTAGCAGTAGTGGCATCATCCTACCCGGTGGTTCGGCCGTCTCCCCCCATGGGAAGCGAGTGGAAAGCAAAGGATTCCTATGATCCGGTTACTAGAACTTTCAGTCCTTAGTTGTGACCAAGCTGGAATATCTTCGTCAGGGTTTCCATTTAACGTGCCACCATAACACCTCCACCCTAAGCTCCGCCCCTCGGAGACTCACACAGGGTCCACCTCGCCAACACGTTCCACATTTACCCGCCACAGGTAGAACTAATAGGGATGTCCGGTACATCCTCGGCAAGACTCGCTCCAAAAGCTCGTCGTAGATCCCAGCTCGCCGACTCAATCCTCCCCTTCACACACCCAAGACACACGCCAAGACCACCATATCCTCACCATAGTCCCCAGTCCAACACATCCATTCCCGGGTTCACCACTATCATCACATCGTCGATATAATGTAGTGGAGTAAAATAACAAGAAAATAAAATAAGCGTGCGTCTATCCTAACAGCGGGTGAGCAGGGTGAAAGGTTAATCAAGGTAAAGGTCATCAAGTATATAATATACTACCATGCAATCCTATAGCAGCAGTTATATTCAACAGGAAAATGTAAAGCACTAGCAGTTCTACTATTTGCCATGCGTAATGGGATCTACGGAAATGGGTGGGATGTGGCACCTTCGGAGTAGTCGTCACCTAGCTCCTCCCTGTACTCACGGTCGTCGTCAGTCCGATCCTCCTCCGACTCTGAAACGCAATATATTGGTCGCGGAAGCGACCCCTATAGATGAGCACAAAGAACGAATAAATAGCAAAAAAGATCCAAATGCACTCAAAAAGTATATCATTGGATTGGGCTCGATTTTAGATGAATTTACATATAAAGATCATATTTTTCGGAGGTCGTATGAATTAGTTATGAATTTTTGAAGTTTATTCTATTTTCTGAAAAAGAAAAACAGGGGATTAATCTGCGCTTGACACGTGGCGGCTGGTGATTGGTCCACGTGTACGTGGGACCGTGCTGACGTGGCGTGCTGACGTCATCGCTGACGTCAGCGTTGACCAGTCAACGCGTGTGGGCCCAAGCGGGCCTGGTAGGGCCGGGTCCGGGCCTGGCGGGCCGGATCTGGGCCGGGCCGGGCCCGCCACGTGGCATCCTGTGGTGCTGCCACGTCTGCGTCTGGATCCGCCATGGGCCTGGGCTCTGGTGCACCTGGCTCACAGTGGACCTTGGCTTGTGGTCCATAGACCACAACGTGGTCTACGGTGGACCGAGTCCACCTCACTCTTGCCTCTCTCGGCTCACGGTGGACCGAGTTGACGGACGGTGCGTGGGTGGACGTGGGGTCCACCTGTCAGTCGCCCTCTCTCCCTCTCTCTTCTCTCCCTCTCTCTTCCCTTCTCTCCCTTTCTCCATTCCCCAATCTCCGGCGTCTCTCTCTCTCTCTCGCGGCGCCCGGCGCCGGCGGCGTGGGGGCGCGCAGCAGCGGCGGTGCGGTGGCGGTGGCGCTGCAGCGGCGGTGCGGCGATGCTCCCGGCGAAAAGGAAGGACAGGAAGACGGCGGCGCTTACCGTGGTGCGGTCGTCGGTGAGGCGACGACGGCGGCAGCGGAGCTCGGGTAGCAGGGGCGGCAGGAGCTCCGGCGGCGGCAGCGTGCAGGGTGAGGGAAACCCTAGGGGTTCTGGGGGCGGCGTTCTTGTAGGGATGGGAGAAAGGAGGAGGGAGGACCGGTTCATGAGCCCCCATGCCGGCAATGGCGGATCGCCGGTCCTCGCTTGCGGGACCGAGTCAGGGAGAAGGGGAGGCCGCGAGCGGGTGCGGGCGCGGTAGCGAAGCGGCGAGGGGAGCGGCTTGCGGGGTCAAGGCGTACGGGCGGACGCGGTAGTGCGGGCGCGCGCGCGACGCGGCCTGGCCCTCGCGCGATGGCGGGGGAAGACGGAGTCAAGGAAGCTTATGACGTGTGGGGCCCGCGTGGCAGTGACTGGGCGCGGCGGAGTGGCAGTGAGCCGGCCTGGTGGCCTTGGTGGGCCGGCCTCGCTGGCTGTGGGCCGGTTGGCCGGATTGGGCCGTGGAAGGAAGGGAAGAAAGAAAGAAAGGCCGGCGCTGGGCTGGGCCGAAAAAGGAAAGGGAAAAAGAAAAAGAAAAAGGGAGAGAAGAGCAGGCCGGCTCGGGTCATGGGCCAAAATGGGTTTTCCCTTTTTCTGTTTTTATTCTTTTGCCTTTTCATTTTATTTCCTATTTACTCTTCCACTTAATTTGTGTAAATATTATTTAGAGAGTTGAGCATCACTACAAAAATCCAAATAAAATCCCAAATCACCACATGATGTACAATACAATAAATAAAATTATATGCTTTGCAACTAAAACCTAGGGTGAATAATTAAGAGTCTTTGAATAATTTTTAGTAAGTGTAAAAATTAGCCGCAAAACATTGCTAAGGAACTTGAACAAGATTCATAGGTGGGCTTTGCTACATGACACTTCATCATTCATGGGATAATTTTAGAAAAAAATTTTATAGTTGGTATTTTTATTATTTGGTAATTTTTAGGGTTGTTACATAGTTATTATAAAAAACCACTAAATCACAAAACATAAAGCAAAGATATGTGTTCAAAACACATGACCCCTAATTCTATACCCTAAATCACAAACCTAGAAGAAATTGAAATAACTACATAACCTTAATAACATTACAATCCATAAAACTTACAACATTTTTCATCAAATCTAAACTAACCCTAGAACAAATGAACACTACCATTCTCCATCAATTTTCACCAAACCATTAAACAAGCACCCATAAAGATTACAACCACAAGAACACTACAAATCATTTTCCATTCATCCTTCTCAAACCCTAGGACACTACAACACTACCATTTCACATCCCTTTCCACCAAACCCTAGAACACTTCCATCCAAAAGAAATTCAACCACTACATGATGAGAAAATGTATCCAATGTCATATGAGAGCATTGCATAACTAACACTTTGCTTGAAACACTAAATCCAACCAAGCAACCAAAAATCACCAACTAAGCAATGGACACATAATGACCAAAAGTCTTGCAACCAAAGTCTTGAAGATTAGCACCAAAATCCCCACACAAAATCTAGATGAAATCAAAGATTGCAATGTGGGAACAAAGAAGAGAGAAAGAGTGGAGCACTTGAAGGGGCGCACTGGCAAGAAGAGGAGGAGCTCGGGCTCCATGAAAAGGTGGGTGGGGAGGGAGAGAGAGCGGCAGGTGGCACCATTTATGTCGACTCGTCACGCCATCGCCGTTGGCGCGATGAGTCGGTGGGGCCTGCCACCAAACAGGCCATGGGCTGGCCCGCCAATGGCCGTGCGTGCCCCCGTCGCGCCATTGCATGTGGCGCGACGGGGTGGGCCCCGGTCAACGTACACCGCTACGCTGTCCCCCAGTCGTGTCAACGCTGGTGGCGCGACGTTGTGTAATTGTCGCGCCACCGGTGTTGGCGCGACGGGGAGAGGCTATAGCGTGCAAATACTTTTTCAGAGGGTATATTTTTGCTTATTTGATTAAAAAAGATTAAAATTAAAAAAATCCCCCACGGCGCATACTGCGGCGCCATCCAGCCCGGCGGAGCGTGCTTCGACCCCGACACCGCGGTCGCCCACGCCTCGTATGCGTTCAACAGCTACTACCAGCGGGAGGGCCGGGGCAGCGGGACGTGCGACTTCGCCGGTGCCGCCTCCGTCGTCTACCACGCACCAAGTGAGTCCACGCTACTTGTTTCTTTGCTCGCATTATTATTCTCTCGCCGTGCTCAATAGCTGTTCCTCACTACTGAAAGTCTCTGAAACATGTCCCACGTGGGGGATCCAGACATCCAGTGAACTGTAGTCTAGTCTAAGTGTGTTTTTGGTTCTCTGTTTACCTTTAGAGATTGGAAACTGCATCCTTCCGTCGAATGCTTGGATTCAAGAAACAACAGCCAAGTCTGAAGCATACGCTGCAATCTGATGTTCAACTTTCAAGATAAGTTCTGTTTAACCTTAAACAGTAAAAGCAGACAGAAAGTAAAATGTAAAACGGCATCTGATCAGATGTCTTTCCTGGATAATCTTTATCAGTGTAGCTCGATATCGAAGTACAAGAAACTATCCACATTCCGTCCTTCTTAACTTTTTTTTAAACAGTACAACATAGACATCCAACACGTACGTGCCCCCATCCCTATGAATACACGTACATAAGGTCAAAACTTTTGGAGAAAGGAAGAGTTTCAGCACACTCCCCAACTTCCTCGTGTCATCTCACGTGGGGGGCGACCCGAGGGCCCCCCCGCCGCCGCACCTAGCCCCTCCTCGTCGCCGACCGGGCCGCCGCGCTCCTCCTCCTCGCCGCCGCCGGCGGCCGGGGGGTGCGGGGAGCGGGGGGAAGGGGGGGAGGGGGAGGGCTCAACTAGGCGCCTCCCCGTCCCCGTTCCTCCTCTACCCCCCCTTCTCTTCTCTGGTCCCTTGATGGCCGGATCGGGTGCCTGGGCGGCCTAGCCGGCCGCGCCCCTCCAGCGGCGGCGGCAAGGGTTTGGCGACCGCCGACGGCGGTTGGCTCCCGGCCTGGAGGTGCGAGGCACCTCGGCCGGGGAGCAGCTGCCCGCGGCGCCCCGCCGCTCGGAGCTCCGTCCGGGCAGACCCGCCGGCCTGAGAGCGCGAGGCGCCTTGGCCGGGTGGATCCGGTGGCCTGGGCTCGCCGCGCCGCCACCGTCGCCCCTCCAACCCGGGTGACCACGGCCCGCCCTGATCCAGCGGCCTGGAGGCACGACGTGCCCCGGCCGGAGCGGATCCGGCAGCCCTGGCCAGCTGCGCTGCCGCCGGGACCTGGGGGCCAGGCCCGTCGCGCTGGTGCCTCCTACTACGGCTGGCGTGTGCGTGACCTGCCTCCATGACTTGCGGCAGCTGCAGCTGGCGCAGAGCCCGTCTTGCCGGTCATGGTAAGACGGCGGCGGTAGCGGGTCTGGCTCCCCCACTGCCGCTGTGGTGGGCGATGAGCCCCTTCCCCGGCGGCGGCCCCTCGCTGGCGCCCCTGCACCACCACCGCCGCTCCGGCGAGCGGCGGGACGATGGGTTCGATCCGGGCCCTTCCGGGCCGGTTTCACCCTCCCCCTCCTGAACCTGGCTCAGCTCAGCTTGGTCGGCGGGCAACACAAAGACATCCGGCAGCGTCACCAGGATGGCCGCATCCATTGCTCTCGCTAAGGCGTCGAAGCCGCTGGTTGGCTCCGCCCTGGCGTGGTGATGGCCGGCCTCGTCATCAGCAGGTGGTCCATGGTAGCACGGGTGAAAACCCCTTCTCGGGCCTCGCGGCTCGGACCGATGATGAAGGCATGCTAGCTCATCACCTTCTTGAAGGCGTCATCGCTTTCTCTGCTTGCCGACCGCTGCTGGGCGAGCCACATCGGGAGCATAGGGTGCACTCTCAACGAAGTTGGCATCCGCGGGCATCATCTCCTTCATGAAGGTTCCGTTGATGCACCCTTGATACCCCCATCCGACGTCGCGCCCTGCCCCTGCCGGTCTGCTGTGCCCGCGTAGTGTGAACTCTGATCCATTGTTGGGCGTGGTGTTGGGCTCCTTCTTCCTCTCCTGTTTGTTGTGTTTGTTTAGTCTCTGCCTCTGTGGCATCCGTTGTCGTGTTGTGTTGTATTTACTGGTCTTTCGGCCCCTTCTACTTAATGAAATGACAGTGAAGTCGTGTTCGAGAAAAAGAATACACGTACGTAAACCCTACCCCTATGAGCACATTCGAATGACTAAGCCGACAGATCTAGAGATTTCTAAAGTCACCACTGGTGCCTCGTTGTCGTCGGGAACGTCGCTTACCACTTAAAGCATAACACCAGAAAATCCTGAAATAAATCAAGAAAAATATGAGCACCAGTGCCAAGTCAAGGACTTGATACCTGGTGGGCATGTTCCACCACAAGATCTTCGATAATGCTTTTTGTTTTTAATTTGCGATTTCATTCGTTGGACTTCTCAATCACCCCAGTGACATTACAAAATCTTAACATATCGCCCTGATCACTGGATCATTTTTAGTTGGCTGATTTATTGTGAGAGAAAAATACTGTTAAATGGCTGGCTATAAGCACTGATTTGAACAAACGAACAGGACGAGTTGGTCGAAGAAGTCAAAAGATTGCGTTGATGGTTACCCATGACGACGTGTCACGAAGCGAGAAACCTACCACATAAAACGTTTTTGGTTTTCCAAATAAAATATGTCTAGATACATATAGGAAAATAACAATGTATATATACACTATGTCTATCTTGTAATATATATAAGAAACAATATATTAGAAAACTGAAATGTCTTATAATTTATAACGAAAGTACTATAGGAGCAGTATATATTATTTTAATACTTGATAAAAAAACCCTCTCCATTTAAAAAAAACTCGACGAGAGGAGCAGACTATACCGCTGCTTTTTAATTAAGAGGATGCAGGGCTTGAACGTGGGTTTGTGGACTGAAAACTAGCTTCAGTGACTAGTTGTCCACGAGGGCACCTGCAAACCCTCTCCATTTTAACTCCGAAGGTCTGAAAATTATCATGTTAATCAAACTAGTATAGTGCCCGTTCTAACGCCACGGTATTATTTGAGGGACGCACATTAAAACAATCAAAGTCCCACATAATTGTACATAAACATATATAGGAATTCCGCTGCTCTAAAACTTATGAATGTAGATCTTGGAGTTATCCACGATAATATCTGACATCAATTTGGGCTGCTCTAAAACTTAGTACCCAACTTTTTCTATCCAATTCTTGGCTTTTTAACAATTATATTGCAACTCCACTGATTACAATACAACAAAAACATATGATGAGATTGAATCTTGACCTCTTTCTTTTTAATAAAACTGACAAGAAATTTGTTGAAAGACTAAAATGATGGGGAACACCCTATGCCGCTGTAGCCCATGTCGTCCCACCTCGGCCAAGCCATCGATGATCTGCGGCACCTCCTCATCCTCCCCATCCTCGCTCGAAACACCTCCAGCACCGGAAGCTCCGACCAGCCGCGTCGTGCCCAGGGTGCGCCACCTCAAAACCTACAAATAAACTCAAACCCACACCCATTCAACAAAGAATTAGATTCAATAAATTTACCCCCCTTCAAGTAGCAGGAAAATCTCATCACCAGCCACTTAGTTCTTACTGTTGTAAATGATGAAGCACATATAGATGCATTATGGGTATATCAATAATACCTATATAGAGATCCTTAATGTGTGGTTGTTTGACAGTACAGAGGATACAACTGTATCACAAACAGAGCTATGAGTACGAAAAGAAACAGGTGTTTTTTTTTTGACGACTGAAAAGAAACAGGTTAAACTCAAGTAGTTGGTATAGTAATGACATAAATAGTGACAAAGCTGATGCTTGATAGATAAATGACGATAGAGTGCAAGCGGCATATACTACCATTACTGTAGTAAGTATGGGTAGTATAACTGTCGGGTACCTAGATTAGGGGGTCCCAAACTAGGAGGCTCAAGGGAAAGCAAAATAGCTTTACTTCCCTCTAATCAAAAGAGGGTCCTAAAGAGTTAACTGGAGAAACCCCCGAATCTCCTCGAACTAGGCCGACACTCAAATCAGGCCCACAAACCACAAAGCCCACCGACTTGAGCAGCGGTCGTCCGCCCGCTCGAGACATAAGTGCAGAAATCGCTCAAGCGAGCAACTGCTCGAGACGGTGACGGAAACCGCTCGAGCGAGCAAGCCGCTCGAGCGGTGACGGAGATCGCTCGAGCAAGCGCCCGCTCGAGTCTGTCTGCAATAATTGCCAATCCAGACCACGCACATGGCTACAGGGCTCGAATAGTATTGCGGTACACCAGCCCAGCCTAACTCCATGGCTACAGGGCTCGTAACAGTGGACCGTACGCAGGTCGCTTCCACCATTACGATGCCCATTCCCTGGATTCGAGGATGGCAGGCGCCACTATTGTGCCATGCCTCGCACTATGCCACGTGCGGCACGCCCTTCAAATGCCATGGTCAACTCCCCGTACCACCGAGCACGTCGCCCTATCCCATCGCTCGAGACATCGACCCCTCGAGGCAGTCCTCAATTGCTCGAGAAATGATGGCAGAAGTGACAAGCGTACGGGCGTACAGTAACGTGCCCATACCACCTCGATGGCCGTTCGACAGGATTCCCAGGAAGGCCATCATCACCCATGCCTCGGTTGCGTCAGCTCGTATCAGCATGGGATTGACAGGCCTCCATCGACCATGCCGCTACAGGCCCGGACCGGACTAAAGCATGAATCTACAGGCTCGGACCAGATCGAGAGGAGCATCCACAGTCCCAGCTACTTGACTCGACGCCCATACCTCGACGTTATGCCTACGATTGCCCTACCAACTCTTGTATTCCTGAGCCTCTCCTTGGCCTATAAAAGGGGATGCCAGGGCCTAGTTCAGGGGACGCTTTCAGACCTACAAACTCGTAGGTTCCTAGGTTCCCAAGCACACACACACTCTCACTCGCAAAGTCTCAGGACCGCTTTGTACTCACCCCTGTACGAGCACCTAGGTGTAAGATAATACAAGTCTCCTCCCCTCGCTGGACGTAGGGCTTTCTTTTGCCCGAACCAGGATAAAAATCTTGTGTCCTTCTTGCATCACCATCCGGATTAGGGAGCACGATTAGAAATTTACTTGTTGGTGTGATACCCCCCGGGGTACGAAACACCGACAGTTGGCGCGCCAGGTAGGGGTGTTGCGTGTTTTCACCTGATTCCCGCCATTTTCCGGATGGCATCATCCACGTCCTCGCTTCCGTTCGCCACGGTGATCTGGTTTGGGAGCCTAGAGTTCGTGTCGCTCGGTACGGGCTACGACATGGCTCTGCTCTCGATCGGTGAACCAGGTGGGGGACGCTCGACACCCCCACGCACTGGTGGAGCCACGCGCCGACCGCGCCACCACGGCTCACCGCTGCGGCACCGACGCCACTAGTATCAGCGTCATCGCCAACAGGCACAGGGCCTTGAGCACCTTGCTCGAGTGCCCTCCCAACTGGACGCCATGACGTACCCAGCAGGGGTGCCAACCGCGTGGCAGGGAGTGGCACGTGGGCAGGGAGTCCTCGACGAGGACCCTGGCTTCACGTTCACCATGCGTTCGCCGAGAGAGCCCGGTGTGTCGCCTCGAGCGGGCGCGCGGCCGACGTCACCCAACCTCTTGCCACACGGGCTCTATCGAGCCCGTCGCAGGCTCCCGTTTGGGCTCACCAACACCGCCACCACGTATGCCAATGAGATCCAGTCAGCAATGGGGCCACAAGAGGAGACCCCCGGCCCCCTCTTGCGCGCCGCCATGCGCTTGGAAATCGTGTGGCCAGCGTCGGTGGACCGCGGGTTCGATAGAGCGCCCGGCTCACAACGTCGCACCACGGTCGGGAACATGCACCGCTGGGTCAAGGAGGAGAGCACAGGAAGGCCCTGGACTCCATCCGGCGCTGACCCCGACTCCGATGACTCGAATTCAGGGTGCTATGACCCGGCTCATGAGTGTTTCCGCCTCGAGAACGACGTTCTGTCGGACGATGACACCAGAGACGATGCCGCCGTGGCCGCCGCGGCAGCCAACCACCCCGACGGAACACCGGTCCTCGGAACACCGGCGGCTGGAGTCTTACAGGTGATCAGGCCTCGCGAGGGGCCACCGCAGGGGCAGAACCATCCACAGCCTGAAGATGATGCTCGAGCGGCCCAATGGGCACAGCTCCGGGAGATCGAGTCCAAGATGGACGCAGATCGTGCAAATCTGGAGCTGCTCAAACATGCCTTCGAGCAGAACCAACCTCCCCCTCCTCGAGCTCTAGGCTCTCAAGGAAAAGCACGAGGCGTCCTCAACCGCATCGTCAACGACGGGCGGCCAGAGGTGCCGATCGAGCCAGCCCATTTCCCTCGAGCGAGCCAAAATGTCCTTGCGGCAGCTATGTTGCTGCAGGACATGCCGGCTCCCTCGAATCCGCAGGCGCTACGGATACGGGATGAGATCCAGGGACTCCTCCAAGTCGCGGCCGTCCAGCAGGCCGAGAGCTCGGCTTCAAGACAGCGCGAGGCAGCCCCAGAACAACCCCGACACGAGCGGGAGGGTTCCGTCCACCAAGAGGCACCCCCTCGAGGTGGTAGAGCCCCTGCTCGAGAGCGTGTTGGGTATTTTAAATGCACACAGAAAAATCCGCAAGCGTACGGATACCGATGTAGCTTTCACCCGGGAGTATTCCAGAGTATCGATTTCCACGGGGAATGTGAAGTGTACTAGAGAAACAAGGCCGTCCAAGGATAAAGATAAGAAAAGAAAGATATATATATTTTTGGTGGGTAGAGAGGAACCTTCTAGAGTTTTCTAAGTTGATTGGATGATCAAAATCAGGCTTACTATACTATACTTACTATGGAGCAAAGGTCCTTTCCAACTCTCGAAAAGACTAGGAAGATAGTTGTTGGGAGAAGGCTGCCTAGAGCTCTACGAAACACCAACCCGAATGTGGTGGAATACAAAAGCCCGACGTAGCCGGCACCTCCGGGGCTACCACAACTATCCGTGGGATTGGGCGCAAACTCGTGTAAACTATAGCTTAGACACCACGTCTACACTAGCGTTTACTACTCTAATTATCTAGAATAACTAGAGCACTCAATACGAGCAGAGATCAAGTAAATAAAATAAAGTAATAATTAAATAAAGAACTGAACTTAGAAATAATGATTAAAGAACCCGGAGAGTAGCCGGAAGACGAACTAGATGCTTTGCAACTTTACAATGTTGAGGAAGATCCGATAGATCCGGCTCCTCCTCAGCTCTCTCCTCCTCTCTCTCTCTCTCTCTCTCTCTCCCTATTTTCTAGATACAACTAGACGAACTAGAACTAAAACTAGATGAACTAGAGCTAGAACTAGATGAACTAGAGGGACCCTCTTCTACTAGGATGGAGGATGAAACCCTAGCTTTTGATCTGTAGAAGAATAATGATGGCCACCCTGGGGGGGGCGCCCTCCTTATATAGCCCTGGGTGGAGTCGCCACGTCATCGATCCACGTGAAGTGCCATGTCATAGATCCGCGTGAGGTGCCATGTCATCAATCCAGGAGACTGTCTCCTATTGGCTAGAGGAGGGGGCGCCACCTTAACCTCTATGACAGGTGGGCCCTCTTGCTTTGTCTCTATGTAAACATGACAGGTGGGCCATCCTCCTTTGTCTCTATGTAAACATGACATGTGGGCCCTCCTCCTTTGTCTCTATGTAAACATGACATGTGGGCCCTTTTTGGCTCTTTTCAGATAACCCCCTGCAGAAATAGACATTCACCAAAACTCATGGAAATTTGTCAGCTAAACCCCTAAGTCTATGGTGATATTACAATTATGCCCTTTTTAGCTATTTGTTGACGATTAAAAATAGGGGTTAACAACCGTCAACAAACTCCCCCAAGCTTAACCTTTGCTCGTCCCTGAGCAAAGCTAAACTCAGCAAAGGATCAGGAGTTGCTACAATGCTTTTACGCCTCAAAAATACACATGCGTTCAAACAGAACTCTCTTCCGGATTAGAGTGGACTATTCGACTTCAAACTTACCCGTATTACCTTCCACCATGGGGCTTGTAGCCTTCACTTGGGTCTTGAGCGGTTGAAAGACGAACGGTCAAGTCAAGCACTATGTCTCTAGCTCTTTGCTCAACCTTCATTCCGGAGTTTTGCAAGATTTTCAAATAAAACTCGAGATTCCTTGTATGACCCTCTCAAGTCTCTCTTATGTGGTATTTCTGGATCCTTACCAAGGCATTGATGGTGTATGCCTTCTCTCTTCTCTCAAGATATGTTGTATTTTTGGCATAAGGCATAGTAATAGTGTGCCTTCACTCTCTCGCCCTACCTCTAATAGGCTTATGTGGAGTTTGTAGGTGAGAGCTTATACATATGTTGCATAGTCAAACCATGGATCCGAAGAAACTGGACATACAATCAAATCAAGATGTGCATGTGTGTGGCCCTATATATGGGTTAAGTGGATATATGGTGGTAGTGGAAAATGGTGATGATAGATATAAGAGAAATGAAGGGGTAGAGTTATGATAATGGTGAACACCCGATTCTACTTTAGCTCCTTGAAGAAATTCATACCTCCTTTGCAATTGAACTATGAAGAACCTGGATGGAACTTGGACAAAAAGATCTCGCATATGATGGGACATTGTTGGGACATTCCTTCTTGCTCTTCTCTTCTTCTTCTTTTCTTTCTTTTTTTTCTCTTTTTTTTTCTTCTCTCTTTTTTTTATGATGATGAAGCACCTCGATCTCTTCCTTGAAAATATTGATGGATGTAGCAGCAAACGTATACTTGGAGCTTTATTGGATAACAAAGGGCTAGCAATGCATGAAGGGATATTTGATGCTCACTCCCAGTGTAGGAGTAGAACAATTTTTAGGATGTGTCTAAATGGATGAATATGGTGGCGCATACCTCCAGGGTAGAAGTAGCGAGGGGTGCATGGTGTACGTGTGTGTGTGATCTTGACTTTAACTGTATGACGAGTTTCTAAGGGTCAACACAATCGACCACACTCAAAGCATAAGTAAGTATAAGTGGACTTCCTAGTCTAGCAAGCATGTATATATGGCCGTGGTAGGAATTCAAACTCTCATCATACGAACTCATCATGCAGCGCTTTAAATTTTCAAAAGATAAATTCTCCGAACTCTAGTATCACTTAGAACAAGATAAACAAAGCAGCTCGACCTTCCCATATCATACCCGTCAACCACCTAGACTTAGATAAAGCATTCGCTACCCACAAGTTTCAGGTTCAGAGCAAATCTTAGATCAAAATAGTGTGTCCAAAACTTGGGAGAGTTCTAGGTTGAAAATAGGTATTTGAAAGGAATTACGGCGGAGCAACTATTCATCACTTCCAAAGAGTTTATTCTAGGGATTTATTTGAGCATGCAAAAACTCGTACACCCTCCTTTTATTTAACCAACTAAAAATTATACAGAACTAAATATATATAGCAAGCAAAGTAAAATTAATAAAAAGGTAACGAGAAACACTTATCTAGATACACGGGGTGCTCTCCCCCAAGCCGGATGTTGGCATAGTCCCTCACTCTTGTGATTTGCATGTAGATCTTACTCTTCTCAAACTTTCCAATTCTCGCACGACTCAAATAGACAACAAAACTTGTGGAACTGATTAAGTGTTAGGCCTAAGAGTTTTAGTTGTCTAGAGCCTCTACTAAGGAGTTTTTAAATTGGATCTTTAAATTGCAAGAATTCAATCACATCAATTTCTTCAATGTTTTCAGGTTCAAGAAAAACTTTCAAACGTTGACTATTTACCTTAAATGTATTACCTATATCATCCTGAAGTGTGATGGCACCATGAGATGCAACTTCAATCACCTTGAATGGTCCTTCCCATTTGCTTCTAAGTTTTCCATGACCGAAGAGCTTTACTCTTGAGTTGAATAATAGAACTTTGTCTCCAGGCTTGAACTCCTTGTGCTTGATTCTCTTGTCATGCCACCTTTTGGTTCTTTCTTTGTAAATCTTGGAGCCGTGGTAAGCCTTTTCTCTCCACTCTTCCAGCTCGGATATTTGCATCCGACGATTCTTGCCACTAGATGGAGATCCATGTTCCATTTCTTGATTGCCCAATGAGCTCAAATTCTAATTCAACAGGCAAATGGCATGTCTTCCCATATACTAGCTGATAAGGTGACATGCCTATGGGTGTTTTGTATGCAGTCCGATACGCCCATAGTGCATCATGAAGCTGTACTTCCACTTCTTTCCCATTTCGTCCACGGTCTTCTGCAGGATGTTCTTGATTTGCTTATTTGATGTTTCTACTTGACCGCTTGTTTGGGGATGGTATGGAGTTGCAACATTATGCTTAACTCCATATTCTGTCAGGAATTGTTTGAAGCTCTTATCAATGAAATGTGATCCTCCATCACTTATGACCATTCTAGGCGTGCCAAATCTTGGGAATATCACTTCATGGAACATCTTCTTGGTGTTCTTGGAATCAGCAGCTCGACATGGTATTGCTTCTACCCATTTGGACACATAGTCAACTGCCACTAAGATGTATTCAGCATCTCTAGATTTTTGGAATGGTCCCATGTAGTCGATTCCCCAAACATCAAACAACTCTACTTTAGGTTGTTTTGGAGTGGCATTGCATTCCGAGCATTGATGTTTCCATGTTTCGACATCCGGCACATCTTCTAAAAACTCCTTTGTATCTTGATACATTGTGGGCCGAAGAATCCACTTTGCCGCATCTTCGCATGCGTACGGAATGTTCCATAATGTCCTCCATATGGTGATGCATGACATCTCTCTATGATTTTCATCACATCATCCATCGGGACACATCTCTGCAATAATCCATCGGAACATACTCGATAGAGATATGGGTCATCCCATAAGTGGCATCGATCATCATATTTGAGCTTTCTCTTATCTCCTCCTGGTGGGACACAACCTGCAACCATAAAATTCACAATATCTGCGTACCAGGGGTTAGAGTGTGATACCGCGAGAAGTGTGTCATCCCGTAGATAATCATTAATGGGCAACTCATGTGTTTCCTTGTACTGGAGCCTAGATAAGTGATCGGCTACTGAATTCTCTACTCCTTTCTTATCTCTTATCTCTATGTCAAATTCTTGGAGTAAAAGAATCCAGTGGATCAACTGAGGTTTAGCATCTTTCTTAGTGAGCAGGTATTTAAGCGCAGCATGATCTGAATAAATGATTACCTTCGCTCCAACTAAGTAAGATCTAAACTTGTCTATTGCAAAGACAACTACCAACAACTCTTTTTCAGTGGTGGCATAATTGAGTTGTGGCCCAGTCAAGGTTTTACTAGCATAGGATATAGCATAGTGCTTTTTATCCTTTGTTTGGCCGAGAATGGCACCAACAGCAAAGTCGCTAGCATCACACATGATCTCGAAAGGCAGTGTCCAATCAGGTGGTTGGATGATTGGAGCTGAAATGATTGC
This sequence comes from Themeda triandra, assembly GCA_018135685.1. Lineage (NCBI taxonomy): Eukaryota > Viridiplantae > Streptophyta > Magnoliopsida > Poales > Poaceae > Themeda > Themeda triandra. The sequence goes on along the minus strand of JAENPR010000077.1, from coordinate 1,509,669 downwards.
TTGTTTGAGGGTTTGAAAAGATTCATAGCACTCATTGTCAAAGATGAAAGGTGCATCCTTAGCTAAGAGTCTAGTGATTTGAGAAAAGTTTTTGATAAAATGCCTATAGAACCCCGCATGGCCTAGAAAGCTTCGGATTCCTTTCACATTTGTGGGAGGTGGAAGTTGTTCGATAACTTCGATCTTGGCTCGTCCACTTCTATCCCACATTCGGACACCTTGTGTCCTAGCACTATTCCTTCCCGAACCATAAAATGACATTTTTCCCCGCTTCGGGACTAAGTACTTTTCTTCACATCGTTGTAAGACTTTGCCTAGATTCTCTAGACAATCATCAAAGGTTGTGCCATAGATGGTGAAGTCATCCATGAACACTTCCATCATTTTCATGATCATGTTGGAGAAAATAGACATCATGCACCGTTGGAAAGAAGCTACAGCATTACACAATCCAAACGACATTCGTCGATATGCGAAAGTTCCATACGGGCATGTGAAAGTAGTCTTATTTTGGTCATCGGGGTGGATCGGGATTTGGTGATATCTGGAATACCCATCAAGGAAACAAAAGAAAGAGTGCTTTGCAAGCCGTTCCAACATCTCATCGATGAAGGGTAATGAGAAGTGGTCTTTCTTTGTAGCCTTGTTAAGTTTCCGGTAGTCTATGCACATTCGCCACCCCAGACGATGCGGCGAGGAATGAGTTCATTCTTCTCATTTCTAACAACCGTCATTCCTCCTTTCTTTGGCACAACTTGGACGGGCTAACCCACTCACTATGAGGGACGTGATAAATAATTCCAGCGTGCAAAAGCTTAAGGACCTCTTTCTGAACAACCTCTCGCATAGCATTATTAAGCCTGCGTTGGTGTTCCCTTGATGGTGAGATGTCGGGATCCGTAGGGATACGATGAGTGCAAAGAGCGGGACTAATCCCCTTGAGGTCATGGAGTGAGTAGCCTATGGCCGATTTATGTCTTTCTAGGACAGTGACAAGTCTGTTGGTTTCTTCATGGGAAAGCTTGTCACTTATGATAACAGTGTTTCGGGTTGTTATTGAGAAAGACATATTTCAAGCCAAGAGGAAGAGTTTTAGCTCTATTGGGGGTCGTGGTGGCAACTCGAAGGGGTCTAACTCTATAGGTTCTGCTAGCTCTTCCTCTTCTTCAATGAAGTGTTCAGTATCGAACTGAGGTTGAGCTAAGTTCTAGAGATGCCATTAAGACTTCCTCAATAGGGTCTTCTTCGAGCTTGGGTTCTACTATCGCATTATGTGAACGTGCAAGTGAGACATCTATAGTAGAGTTCCCCAGCTTTAAATTCAAGAGACTTTGTTTTGGTCGCTCTTGAAGAGTGTCCCCAAAGGCACACCAATCAAGAGGGATGTGTTTGAGATGTCATAGATATGAAAATCTAGAAAATACTCAAAGCCTCTTATGCGTAACATAATAGTCTTGATGACCCCATAACTTTCAAGAGTAACTCCGGAAAGGAATTCTTAGAAGCTTATGAGATGGGATCAATGACTCGTTGGGGCAAAGTTCTTCGGCCACAACCTTTGACATAATGTTCATCCCAACGATAGGACTATAATAAGCCTCTATGGTGGTCCCCTTTAGGTTGCAACAAAAAGTCTTTGAGGGGGTAGTGATACAGGCTACCTCTGTGGATAACTCCGTTTCTGCCACCACTCACGGCTCATGATGGCCGAAAGACCTTTAATGTGTTCCATTAAGAAAGGATCATAAGGTGGACCATCGTTATCCTCAAATGGTGCAGAGTGCACTGGAGGCTTTACTTGCATTGGAAAGTTTGAGGCATTCCCAAAATCTTCAAAAAGATCTACCTCAATTTCTGAGAGAAACATGGAAGGATGGAGCTCATCAACTTCCAATGTGGGTTGTGTTCCTATAGTGGGAGATTCTTTGGTAACCGAATCATTAGAAGGATCTGAAGGAATTTGAGATTCGGTTGCATGTATCTCCTCTTGTTGGTCAGAGATTGACTCGACTTCTTTTTCTTCTTCAGGAAACTCATCATATATGCCCGTGTAAGGGGTGTTTTCAAGAATTTTCTCTAGGATAGCTTCCCCCTCACTAAAGGACATGTGTATGAAGGAGCCTCCAGAAGATGTGTCTAGGAAGAGGGCAGCTTCTTCGCTAAGACCATGGTAGAAATGACTTAGAAGGACATGGTCAGGCAAAGAGACTATGGTAGAAATGACCTAGCCCAGGCTGCTCCTAAAGTCTCCTCCTTCTGTTCAAAATTAATAATTTCTTTTCGAAGGGCATTAACTAGTTTGGATGGGAAGAAAGTGAGACCAAATTTGACTCGAAGTTCTTCCCAATCTCCTTTTACTCCTCCCACATAATGAGCATACCAATGTTTCGCTGTTCCTTCAAGGGAGAAAGGAAACGGTTTCAATCTAATGGTCTCTTGTGCCATACCAGCAATGGTGAGGCATGAACACAAATGCTCAAATTCCCTAAGGTGGGTGTAAGGATTTTCATCCTTTAGCCCGAGAGAAGGGTTTCGCCTGCACCATGGCTATAAAGCCGGTTTGAATTTAAAGCTAGAAGCCGTGATTGGCTTCGATGATTGTGGTGGCTCTAGGAACTCGGCCTTTGGTGCGTAGAATTTATGAATAGGAGTGGAATCCATATGGTTGGTGGTGGTTGATGTTTGTGGTGAGGTGAGAATGGTGGTAAAAGAATGAAAAAGATACACGGGCGAACTTGGTTCTAAACTAGCACAGCTACCGTTCCCCGGCAATGGCGCCAGAAAGCTTGTTGGGTATTTTAAACGCACACAGAAAAATCCGCAAGCGTACGAATACCGATGTAGCTTTCACCCGGGAGTATTCCAGAGTATCGATTTCCACGGGGAACGTGAAGTATACTAGAGAAACAAGGCCGTCCAAGGATAAAGATAAGAAAAGAAAGATATATATATTTTTAGTGGGTAGAGAGGAACCTTCTAGAGTTTTCTAAGTTGATTGGATGATCAAAATCAGGCTTACTATACTATACTTACTATGGAGCAGCAGGTCCTTTCCAACTCTCGAAAAGACTGGGAAGATAGTAGTTGGGAGAAGGGTGCCTAGAGCTCTACGAAACACCAACCCGAACGTGGTGGAATACAAAGGCCTGACAGAGCTGTCACCTCTGGGGCTACCACAACTATCCGTGGGATTGGGCGCAAACTTAGGTAAACTATAGCTTAGACACCACGTCTACACTAGCGTTTACTACTCTAATTATCTAGAATAACTAGAGCACTCAATACGAGCGAGAGATCAAGTAAATAAAATAAAGTAATAATTAAATAAAGAACGAACTTAGAAATAATGATTAAAGAACCCGGAGAGTAGCTGGAAGATGAACTAGATGCTGCAACTTTACAATGTTGAGGAAGATCCGAAAGATCCGGCTCCTCCTCGCCCTCTCTCCTCCTCTCTCTCTCCCTATTTTCTAGATACAACTAGATGAACTAGAACTAGAACTAGATGAACTAGAGCTAGAACTAGATGAACTAGAGGGACCCTCTTCTACTAGGATGGAGGATGAAACCCTAGCTTTTGATCTGTAGAAGAATAATGATGGCCACCCTAGGGGGGGGCGCCCTCCTTATATAGCCCTGGGTGGAGTCGCCATGTCATCGATCTGCGTGAAGCGCCATGTCATCGATCCGCGTGAGGTGCCATGTCATCAATCCAGGAGACTGTCTCCTATTGGCTAGAGGAGGGGGCGCCACCTTAGCCTCTATGACAGGTGGGCCCTCTTACTTTGTCTCTATGTAAACATGACAGGTGGGCCATCCTCCTTTGTCTCTATGTAAACATGACATGTGGGCCCTCCTCCTTTGTCTCTATGTAAACATGACATGTGGGCCCTTTTTGGCTCTTTTTAGATAACCCCCTACAGAAATAGACATTCACCAAAACTTGTGGAAATTTGTCAGTTAAACCCCTAAGTCTATGGTGATATTACAATTATGCCCTTTTTAGCTATTTGTTGACTATTAAAAATAGGGGTTAACAGCCGTCAACAGAGCGCATCCTCGACAACCACGCGCCTCAAGATGCACGTCATGACATCAACGACAACCGACGACGCAAGGCGGCGGGTGCTGAGGACCGTGGCTACAAGGCCCATCGAGGGGGGCGCTACGACAGCGACGAGGACCGGCAGGCCCCCGAGCCGCCGGGCCCTCGAGTCTTCAGTCGAGCTATCCGCAACACGCCATTGCCTAACCCATTTCGACCCCCTACGAGCGTGGTCAAATACAACGGGGAGACCAAGCCGGAGCTCTGGCTGGCTGACTTCCGGCTGGCCTGCTAGCTGGGAGGGGCTCGAGAGGATAGAGCAATCATATGCCAGCTTCCTCTGTTTCTCTCTGACACCGCTCGACGGTGGCTCGAGGAGTTTCCCCCAATCAGATCTACGATTGGACCGACCTGGTCCAGATTTTTGAGGGGAACTTCAAGGGCACATACATCCGACCGGGCAACTTGTGGGATCTGTACCGTGGTTTGGGCCACCCCTTGCCCGACCGAGAAAGCTTGGGGCACCTCGACCCGTTGCCCAGTGGAAGGGTCGACCTCCAAATCCCGAGGGGTTTTGGGGCCCGGCTCTGCGAGGATCGCACCGGGCCCGCCTCTTGCATCTCCACGTCCTCCACCGGCTGGTCAGTGGTTGACGACGTCTGCTCCTCCCCCTCCTTCTCCTTGCGCTCCTCCTCGAGCCGGCATAGGCCGATTGGCCAGAGGTCTTGGAGCCCGAGCCCGGCTCTCGTCTCCGAGCTCGATGGGGCCGCTGCTCGACCCGGCCCCATCACCGGAGCGGTGGCCGTCGGCTCCGGCACCCTCGCCTCCTTGTCGCCCGCCGCCGCGCGCGCCTGGGCCCGCGGTTGACAACGACGGGGTCTCAAGCGGAAGGACGGTCGAGGCCGTGGTGGTGGTGGTATCCTTCTCCCCTGCTGCCTTGGTCACGGCCCCGGCACCTGCACGAGACGCGGCCGCCATCAACTTGCCACGCCTAATTGCATCCTTGGCCTGCTCTAACCAAATTGGAGTAGAACGAGGAAGGGTCACTCCACCTGGCATTGACGGGGTGCCGCTCAACCCTCCTGTGGTCTTCAGCCTTTTAGTAGGCAGCATGGGGGGGAAGGGACGGTAACGTCTGCAGGGAGCGCTTGGTCCAGAAAGAAAGAGAAAAACAAAAATTACTATGACAAGACGCTCACACGTAAGCGAAAAAGACAACAGGAGGTGGGTCGATTGAAAAGCTTACCCCGCGGTCGAGGTGGCACTGCTCGAGCCACCCGGCTTGCTCAAGGCGCTTGGGGGCTTTCGAGCCTCAGTCGCCCCCCTCGAGTCGCTCGAGGACTTGGGGGCCTCGAGCCCGCCGCTTGCGCCGCTCGGGGGCTTCGAGACCTTGGCGGCAGCCCCCGTTCCAGCCGACTCCTTGGCCGGGTCGGGCACAGAGTCCCTTGCGGGATCTTGGGTCCTGCGGGTCGAGGTCCGCTCGGCTCGATGGTCGCTGGAAGGAGCCCGGCGCTCCACATGCTGATCGCCGGGCTACGCAGGAGATGATGTGCACACATTTGCAGCCTGATGCTGCCGGGTGTGCGCGCCCGTTGAAGACGGATGGCGACGGGAGGAAGAGTCCCGCCGCGTCGGAGAGGCCGCCCGCCCGTTGTGGCTAGAACGGCGGGCGACTCCTCCCGCCGCCCCCCGTTCGAGCCGGTGACGGAGAACGGGTGCGGTGGCTGGGAGCGGTGAGACGTCCCCCCACCCCCACCCCCGCGCCGTCCCGCCCGGGTCGCCGCGGCGGCCCGAGTGCCGTGGCTGGAGTGGCGTGACAACCCCTCTTGCTGGTCCGCTTGAACCAGCGACGAGTCACCACGCAGAAGGCCCGGCGCCAGAGACAACTCCTGCACGCGAGAGCGAGGAGGCGTCAGGGCTCGAGTGGCGATGGCGGCGTCGCTGTCGGTCGCCTCGTCGTCATCATCCTCCCCCTCGTCCTCGTCGGTCGACTCGAGACTGGAGCTCCAGTCGGTCGGGTCCGCATCCAGACGCAGTTGGCGCGCCCGGCGTCACCTAGATTTACGCTTCTCCCTCTCCTCCAGCTCACGAGCCTTCCTCGCCCTCTCATCCTTCCTCGAGACCGCCGCCGCGTGCTCTCGTTCGCCTTTCAAACGTCTTACCTCGCGGTCGGGCGCATCCTCCTTCACCGGGGGCCTCGAGTCCGCGTGGTCGATGATGTTCTGAGCAAGCAGGCCTCGATGAGGATGACTCAAGTAAAAAGAACGACGAGAAAAAGCCTCGGAAAACTTACATAGCCCAAAGGGTTGTGTCCGGGCGCATGCGAAAGAGGCCGACTTGGTTCTCCCCAAAATTCCTCCCGCCATCAATCGCATCGCGCACTCGAGCCACGATCGTGGCGGGCGGAAGGGGTGTGTTTGACATCCTGCTGGCCTCGAGCGCCACAGGGTCAGCGTCCTCCGTCATCTGGTCCAGCCGTAGCGGGCGCTCGGCGAGCGGAAGCACCCGGCGGCCATGGAACTCGGCGACGACATGAGCGAGGTTGAAGAACAGGTTGCCAGCCCTCCGGTTGCGGAGGCTCGAGATGGCGTCGAGCAGGGGGTTGATGCGGGGCTGGCGCACCTTCGGCTGTCCATAAATCCAGTTGTCACCGGGCACGGTCAGCACGGCGCCGGTGTACTCCGGGAAGAGGTTCCCCTCATTACGGAGGTAGAACCACTCCGCGTCCCAGCCGGCGTTGTTTGACGCCCACGTGCCGGACAACTAGCACTCCTTCCTCTTCAGGCCGATCGAGCAGGAGCCCGCTCAAACGTAGCAACGGGCCTTTGGTTTCTTCTTCTCCTCCTCCTTCTCCTCTTCCGCCTCTTCGTCACCATCATCGTCGTCGTTGTCGTCAGCTCCCTTGTCGCTCACCGCCTTGGTGAAGAGCGTTGCCTTGAAAACGTGGGTGAACAAGTCCCACTGCGGCGCCATGCCCAGGTACCCCTCACACACGGCGGCGAAACTGGCCGCGTGTGAGATGGAGTCAGGATTGAAATGCAGGAGCTCGACCCCAAAGTGATGGGGGAGCGCCCGCATGAAGCGGCTCGGCCACGCGCCAAGTCCCCGCCGGTGGAACCTGACAAAACACAGGACATAGCCCGGCGGGACCCTGGGCTCGAAGTGGTCGACGTCGGGCACCTGCCACTCCGGCGTCCCCTCCACCGGATTGGGCAGAAGCAGCCCGCCGTTGACCAGGTTCAACAGCGTCGCCTCAGTCACCGTGGACCGAGGCCACGGAAGCGCCTCGTGCATCACCACCGGCGTGGGAGGCTTGGCGGCCTCCTTGCCTTTGCCTTTGCCACCAGCACCCTGGCCGGAGCTCTGGCCCATCTTCCTGCTTGACCTCCCCATGTCGTCGACGGGAGTAAGATGGTGGAGCAGCGACGGCGGCGGAGCATGAAGAACAATGGCGCGGGGAGCGGTGGCACGGAGAGCAGGCGCGGTCGCAGGTGAATACGACACCAGTGGTCACGGGCGGCGGCGGCAGCGGTTGCGGATGACGGCGGTGGCGGATTGGATTTAAAGCGGGGCGCAACTGGCGGCGGGAATGGCAGGAAGGGCGAGAATGCGGGGAAGAAGAACCGGGAGCCTACTCCTCCAAATTTATAGAGCCCAAGCCGACCCGCGTGGATCGCATCCGACGGCCCAGATCGCACCATCCAACGGCCGCGCGCCCCCGGCGGACTCGACAAGAAACGGTAACCGCATTTATTGCCCCTGACGAACCGCCACCTACCTCCACTCACAGAGCGCACGCGTCGCGAGACGGAGCGGAACCATCGCCAAGCCACGATCATCATGACGCGCCGATTTCTGCCTAAAAAGGCGCGCCACCTGCAACGGACGGATGCTCCTCGAACAGGCGCCGCGATGGGACGTCTCGATTGACGGTTCCTTATATGGTAAGAAAACCCGGGATCCCGGTCCCACAAGTAAGTCTCGAGGGAGCGGAGGCTGACCCACGAATGGGTTCGAACAGCCGCCCTCGAGCACCTGAGTTAGGGGCGCCTAGGGGAAGGAACCCTTGAAAGGTTCCACTCGAGAACGGTCACTCGAACCCCGGTGGCGTGTCCAAGGCAGGGCACTAAGCTTCCAAGAGATCCCGTCGACGGGAGGCATTCGAGCCACCGGTCCCCTCGAGTGGGGCCGGTCCTCTAGAAACTAAGTACCCAGCTCTAATGAGAGCGCCTCTGGGCCTCGATGCCATCTCCCCCCGAAAGGAAGCGAGCTCTCACTTGGACTACCCGCCATCAGCTCACAAGGAGGCACGGCGCTCACTCGGTCGCGAGTAGTGTCAAACCTCTTACCACTTGGATCTGATCTAAGAGATCCAGCGAGAAACTGGGTCGCGACTCTAGCTCAGCCATTCGAGGCTCGGGGGCTCGAGTCACCTAAATGGCCCCCATCGACGGGGGAAAAGCAGGGGACGCTCGGGGGCTCGAAGAGTAATTAAATCCTCTACCCCGAGCTGCTACAACCCCAGTTAATGACTTTCTTGCTCAAAACTGTTCGTCTCAAAGCCCCCAGAGGAATGCCCCATTCCTCTAGGGCCTCGGGGGCTACCCCCGCGGGGGACGCTCGCGCGCCCCCCACGGAGAAACGAGAAACCAAACCCTCGAGACAAAACAACTTAACCCCAAGTCTAGGTACTTCAACTCCACTTCATGATCCCTTGCTTGAAGTTCCATAATCAAGCAAGGGCTCGATGGCTACTGTCGGGTACCTAGATTAGGGGGTCCTAAACTAGGAGGCTCAAGGGAAAGCAAAATAGCTTTACTTCCCTCTAATCAAAAGAGGGTCCTAAAGAGTTAACTGGAGAAACCCCCGAACCTCCTCGAACTGGGCCGACACTCAAATTAGGCCCACAAACCACAAAGCCCACCGACTCGAGCAGCGGTCGCCCGCCCGCTCGAGACAAAAGTACGGAAATCGCTCGAGCGAGCAACCGCTCGAGACGGTGACGGAAACCGCTCGAGCGAGCAAGCCGCTCGAGCGGTGATGGAGACCGCTCGAGCAAGCGCTCGCTCGAGTCTGTCTGCAATAATTGCCAATCCAGACCACGCACATGGCTACAGGGCTCGAATAGTATTGCGGTACACCAGCCCAGCCTAACTCCATGGCTACAGGGCTCGTAACAGTGGATCGTACGCAAGTCGCTTCCACCATTACGATGCCCATTCCCTGGATTCGAGGATGGCAAGCGCCACTATTGCGCCATGCCTCGCACTATGCCACGTGCGGCACGCCCTTCAAACGCCATGGTCAACTCCCCGTACCACCGAGCACGTCGCCCCATCCCATCGCTCGGGACATCGACCCCTCGAGGCAGTCCTCAATTGCTCGAGAAATGATGACAGAAGTGACAAGCGTACGGGCGTACAGTAACGCGCCCATACCACCTCGACGGCCGTTCGACAGGATTCCCGGGAAGGCCATCATCACCCATGCCTCAGTTGCGTCAGCTCGTATCAGCATGGGATTGACAGGCCTCCATCGACCATGCCGCTACAGGCCCGGACCGGACTAAAGAATGAATCTACAGGCTCGGACCAGATCGAGAGGAGCATCCACAGTCCTAGCTACTTGACTCGACGCCCATACCTCGACGTCATGCCTACGGTTGCCCTACCAACTCTTGTATTCCTGAGCCTCCCCTTGGCCTATAAAAGGGGATGCCAGGGCCTAGTTCAGGGGAGGCTTTCAGACCTACAAACTCGCAGGTTCCTAGGTTCCCAAGCACACACACACACTCTCACTCGCAAAGTCTCAGGACCGCTTTGTACTCACCCCTGTACGAGCACCTAGGTGCAAGATAATACAAGTCTCCTCCCCCCGCTGGACGTAGGGCTTTCTTTTGCCCGAACCAGGATAAAAATCTTGTGTCCTTCTTGCATCACCATCCGGATTAGGGAGCATGCTTAGAAATTTACTTGTTGGTGTGATACCCCCCGGGGTACGAAACACCGACAATAACATTGCCACATATTAAATCAAATATTTACAGTAGCTATAACAGTTGGGATTTCTCACATTGCACTCATATGATGCTGCCCATCCATCAAACGCCTCACGAACATCTACAAACTGATCAAGAGAGAGTCATAGCCAAAGTAGACCGTGTGTGAAGAAAGTGGGGAGAGGAGGCTCAACAAACACCCAGGTAACATTTTTTGTACCAAAAGATCACTATCTGAACTCTGGAACTTAACTCCCTTTCAGTTTAGGTAAAACAAGCCCCCATAGAATCACATCCAAACATTCATAGATGGAATATGTGTTTATAACATCGGAGTACCTAAAAGAAATCCCATAAAAAAGGTAATGCCCCTTATAAGTTACTGAAAGTTAACCTCTCAACGACTTCCAAAACTTAAACTTTTTTGACAAATTTGAACGCAACTTTTATAGAAAGCAACATGTTCGATACAGGAAAAGAAAAATATGAAAAACAAAGAAACTGAGGTAAACCCGACATATTTTGACAGTTAACCGGGAGGTACTATTTTGAATATGAATACACAACCAATATTCTGGGGAAGAAGAACTGGTGGGAGTTCAAAATAACTGCAGCTGCTTTTAACAGCCTCCTCTAGGGATAAAATTGGAGCATCTAAGTTCTTAGTACTGTAATTAATAACAGCTCTTTTTGCAGCTATATTGGTAAATCTTTGTGTTTCTGCAATCCGTGCGAGAAAGTTTCAGTAACAACATAACTCAACCATAACACACATTGGCTTAATAAAACTGGAGGGTATGCCCGACCTATATAACATCCTACTTGTAGAATTTCAAATATATTCAATTCTGATGTAGAACTCATGCAGCAAAACAAAGCAACAGGATGTCAAATTTAGCTTCAGTTAATCAAAACGTTTTATCATGCGTGCATAGGTAGTATCTGAATTCAATTTGCAGCACCACAGCAGCAATCCAATAAGCTGCTGTGAGGATCCAGCAATAATCAGTTAGAGTGCCAAAATTTTTCAGCTTCCCAATGCTGACATAGAAATAATTGCAACGTATATTATAATAAGCATGAATGGCATTCTAATAAGCCTCAAAATCCCTAGTATTTACACCTCCTAGCAACCAAAAGATAAGTTGTAAAAAATAGAACAGATCAGAGTAGCTAAGACGTTGAGGAAGCCATTGCATATCTCTACAAAATTTGTCTAATGCAGTCTCGTTGAAAAATCCAATTTTGAGATGGAAAATACCTGGGGCGTGAGGGAGACAGGGGAACAACCGTCCATCTGCATTTAAATCCGGCCATCCTCACACCTCCTCGTCCATCTGCATTTAACGCTACGGTTTGCACCTCGACCTCGTCCATCTGCATTTTGGCTAAAAAATGAAGCTGGGCATTTCCATCTTCTTGCACTGCAAAGTACATTGCAAACCAATTCAATAAGAGTCCATAAAAACATTTATTACGTAAATGCTCTCACTCTATCTTTGACCCTATATGCTCTCACGAAAAGGTTATAAAATCATTTGCCATATGCTTTTAGCTACTTATCTGTGCTCTATGTCTCACGTTTAATACATGCCAAACAGCACAAGCAGCAAGCACAGTACTCTGTTTTCTCTGCTATCAACATCCTGCTCAAAAACCAATTACCAACGGAATACTATTGTTGTTTTTTTTTTTGCTAAAAAATATTAGGATATTGGAGGATTTAAAACTACTCTGGGTGAACTTCCTAACCAATATCCTCAAATATGAATGGAATGAATGCACAGAGAATAGCGATGAAGAAATTAGATACTTACTTGAGAGATTGACATAATGTAAGAGCTGGTGAATAGGGTCTAAGGGTAGACTCCTTGTACATCATATATGAACAAAAGACACAAGATGCTGACTGGCCATCTTCATAGACCCAACTATCATTCTCAGGAATATAGTTAGTAACTTCACAAATGTTATCCCACATTTCTCTATTTCCACTATGATTTTTCAGAAAGGTAACACCCTGAAAATCAAACAATCCACTCATAGCAAGCGTTATCAAAAGCAAACTGCACATATATGCTTGGCTGAATTCAGTATTGTCCTACGTATAGGACTTCTTTCTGTCACAGGCATAAGAATCTGAAATTATATGCAATTATCATACCAGGACAATAATAAGCTTATATATGTTTATGGAGCAACGACAATCTCATATAGAAGAAAAAAATAATGATTACATCTGACTTCAAGGAAGGCCCCGTTATTGAAAGAGATGAACCGGGGCAATACTGGCATTCTGCGATCGCACGCACTGCGTCCTAGCCGATCGGCTGCCGGTAGGTTGATGAACTCGTGGTCACCAAATCCCATGCCTCTGAACACCGACATCCTGCCGATCCCCACCTGCAGACGCCGGCTGCCGATCTCCACCGCCCGCCGATCGCTAACGCCCGCCCACCTGATGATGGCCACCATACGCCGATCTCCACCGCCGCATCACGCCTCATGATCTCCCATGTGTGTTGAGTGTGCCAGCGGCCGCCAGTGTTCGAGACCAGCGGCGACCATGGATCGCGATGCTGAGTCCGGATCGGGAACCTGCCCAATCTCCCTGCTCCCCCATTGGCTGACCATGGATCGGGGACCTGCTACGAGGCGGTGGCCGTGATCCTGATGGAGTGAATATGCGGATAGGGACGGGGAGGGTTGGAGGTAGGGGCGCGCGGCTCAAGGAAGGACGAAAATTTTTTCTGGAAAAAAATGTGAGGACGAATAGGGGATCGAACCGTGGTTGCGCTGCTGCGGGCGTGGGGATGCGTGGGTGAGGAGGAGGGTGAGAGGCTGGCTGTGCGGTCAAGGGGTGAGTGTCGCTTCGACATTTTTAAGATTTCAATTATAGTAGAGATAAAATAAAGTAAAAAAACTCCTCTACCTGATATTAAAAAATCATTATCATAGAGTGCCATTCAAAGTAATTTTTTATAGTAGCAGATGTGGTTGATTTAGGTACATGTTCAGGAGAAGTTTTAAATTATCTTTCATAATAACAGAAGTGGATAATTTAGGTACAAATTAATAGGTTACTAAAATTACCTTTCATAGTGGGCTAATAAAAAAAGAAAAATTAGGCAATTCGTGAGGCACCGTGCTAGTTAATAGAATGAAATCAGCTAAAGATGAAGAAAAGCAAAATAATAAGCCCGGCCGTGCTTGTGGTAATTATCTGCCCTCCATCGTGGTAATACTGATTTCGTTGGTGCTGAATGACCCTATGTGCCGCGGCTGTGTTTGGGCCTCCCACCGGTCGTTCCCCCCATCGTCGTCGTCGTCGTGGCTGACCCTCAGATGGAAGTGCGGTGGCTGATTTGGGTCCCGGAGCACTTCACCGTCATGGCCTAGCATCTCCATGACTTCTGTCATCCTCGTTCTGTCAATCGCGTTGTCCTGCACACATAGCAGTGCCACCTTGACGCACCGTAATATGCTGGTAACGTCGCTTCTGTCGCCTAGGACTGGGTCAATCAGCTCAGACTCTCTTCCTTCCCTCCAAAGCTGCCAAGCCTGAACATCATATGCCATATGCATCGATAAGGTTACGTTGCAATGATGTGCTAATCTTCTTGTAATTCGTAAAGGGAACAAATGTGAAAGAGAATTACCAAGTGGCAATGCATAAGCCAGAGGTTTTACATGCGTTCACATCAATTTGCATTTTGTCATCTGCTAAACATTTACTAGATCCTTATCTTGATTGCTAGTTGCTAGTGAGCATTCAGAAAGTTGGTGCTACATATATATTCCGAAATTGTAATTAGGTTCAGTGATAGTTACCAGATATTGCCAAAACATTTTCAACTATGTTGCCTGGTTCCCAAAGAATTTTGAATGGCCGGGCCGGGGCATCAATTTTTAGCAATTACGGACTATATAGATAGCAATACTGCATCAGAGACTTACGTATCCAAGTAGGTTGATGAAATCGCCATAATGATGATGATTGCCGCTGTTCCTCTTGCCGCTGATAATCTCGAGCAGCAACACGCCGAAGCTGAACACATCAGACCTGACCGAGAAGATGCCTTCTGATGCGTACTCAGGAGCCATGTAGCCGCTAGAAGCATACACAAAACGGAGTCGACAACATAATCATTTAAGTACAACATATTTTCTACATTAATTATACACATAAAATGCTCTTTTTATTTCTGCATACACAATGTGTAATCACTCTTACTAGGTGCCGACTATCCTGTTGGTGTTAGCCACTGTCATATTGGAGGCGAAGATCCTGGCCATGCTGAAATCAGAGATCTTGGGGTTAAGACCTTCATCCAAGAGTATGTTGCTGGCCTTGAGGTCCCGGTGGATGATGCGCACCCGGGAGTGCTTGTGTAGGTAGAGGAGCCCCTGTGCAATGCCCTCGATTATGCACAGGCGTTTTGTCCAGTCCATCAACGCCCCACGTTGCGGATCTACTCAAACGAACACAGAAATAACCCCGGGTTCAGCAGATCATCTACTCGTACATTTGACAAAAAGAGACCGGCAAGTTGTGGCACAAAATTTCAAATGTAGGTGTCGTTGTGCTAAAAAAAATAGAAACTTGTGTCGCACTGTAATCAGAGCTCAGAAATGTGTCCACTGTAATCAGAGCTCAGAAAGGAGTCGTACTAAAGATGAAAAAGTCGAGGCTCCGGTTGGGCATATACTCGTAGACAAGCATCTTCTCCTCCTCCTGGACGCAGCAGCCCACGAGCCGGACCAGGTTGGCGTGTTGCAGCTTGGCGATAAGCTGGATCTCGTTCTTGAACTCCTCCAGCCCCTGCACTGACTGCGCTGCTAGTCGCTTCACTGCGATCTCCTCATCGTTTTCCAGCTTCCCCTGAATCAGTAATCCATAGCGCGTGAAATGAAGTGAAGTGAAATGAAACAGAGGGTCGCGTGCGTGCGTTTGCTCGCCTTGTAGACCGGCCCGAAACCGCCCATGCCAAGCCTGTTGCCATCCGAGAAGCCGCCCGTCGCGGCCGCCAGTTCGGAGAAGTCGTAGAGCCTGAAGTCCAAGCCGTTCTCCTCGATCCGCCACAGCTTTAGTGCCGCCTCCGTCTTAGAGCTTCTCGGCAAGTTTGCTCGCACCTGCAGCTTTGTCTTCCCTGGATTGTGGAAGTTTACGGCCAATGATTTTATCAAACATGATAGGTGCAGGAAAATGAAGCCTTTTTCTTTTAGATTTATGTGTACGTCATCTCCGCGGTCTCTCCAAGAGATTAGGTAAAATTAGGTAAAATTGTATTCTAAATTGCAAGATTTAGCCACTATGTAAAAATAGAAAATCTATCACAAAAGTAGAGTTCTACAACAGACTACCTAAAATTTTCTTATCTATATTTAAAATTGACACATTTCAGCTTATCAGAGTTCTTTCTAGGGGCGGATGCATGTCGGGCACGCATGCAGAGTTCATCTAGGGAGCATGCAAGCACAAATGTGGGGATAGCGAGCAAGAGCCGCTTGGGGAATGTAGCCAGCAAGTTTCACGGCATACCGAGTTGGGCAAAAAGGAAAACAAGATAGAAAGACTGTTGGACGCTGTTTTTTTTTTTTAATCAAAATGGCTAAATATAGCTTCACAAATGAGTTTAGAAAGGCTGTTGGAGTTGCTTTACCGTATCCTTGTCGTAGTCTTCCGATTAACAGAAGGCAACTCGCTACCACCGCACAGAACACTGTGATTGATACAACGAGAACAATGACGACCTTGTGTTTGCTTCCTACATGATCAGAAGAAAGTAAGTGACAAATATATTCTACAAATGTAGTGCAGATCAAAATGGTAGTCACGGTACTTTGGTCATTATCAGTAAAGAGTTTTGTAGTGTTATTTTTGAAACTGCCACATTATCTACATATGACATGAAACATGGACAAAACATTCATTCTCAATGCATAGTTTTGCTTAGGGGTTCAGCGTCTATATTCTTCATGTATGCCTGTGTGTACCCTCCAATAAGAGTTGGGCAGGGCCCAAGCACGCTCGAGGCCACTGCTTGGGGCTCGAGGGCTTGCCAAAAGGCTCCGGGAGCTCCTGATCGACGGTAGACCAAGCTTGACCCTAGCACGGCTTGAACCCGAGCCAATGCTTGGACCAAGAGCCGACGACATCTTGAGCATCGGCTAGCCCGCGCCTAGAACCCAAAGCCCAACAAGTAGAAGGACTCCACGGTGCCTGCTCGTTCAAAGGGCGGGAGGCGCTGTCGGCAACCCCTGCTATGGGTCACGTGCCTGCTCGTTCAAAGGGCGGGATGCGCCGTCGGCAACCCCTGCTATGGGTCACACAAATGGCATGAACAAGACAAACGACTCCACCAGGCCGGCTCCAGGGGACGCGGAAAACCTGGGCCGCTCGCTAGCCACCTAAACCTCTGCATCTTGACCGCCAAGAAATCCTCAAGAAGGTTTACCTGGTGGAGGCCGAGCCATAGGATATCGCTGAGCGATCCCCTCCCAAACTCTTATTATCTTTCATTGTAAACCCCCCGCCCCTCCCCCCTCAATTTGGTGCTTCTTATGCTCAAGTAGATGATTTCGTAAGAGCGTAAAATCCAGTTATAGCATTTTACCCAGGAGTATTACAAGGTATCGTATGTATTCTAAGAGAAGCAACAAGTCAAGAATGTGATAATTAACTATATAGATTATGTATCTACTAACTAATATACAACTAAAGTATAGTGAGGGCAAGTGAATATATATGATTTGAGTGTGATGACACACACATGAGAAGTTCTAATGATAAATGAGTAGTCTGTCAAGCGAGGATAATAACAAGCGAGCACAAGGCTTTGAAAGATTTATCTCTACTTGCATTGTTCTAACATAGCAAGTCAAATTGTATCAACCAAAGAACAATATTCATACACAATTTCACTTCAGATCACGAAGCCTTTTGACAACAGAATGGGATGATAAAAAGTGTTAAACCGACTAGCACAAGAAGACCTATATTTCAATAACTTACTCGAACATGGTGGGATCAAAGGCTAGATTGGTCTGTTACCCATACTTGCTATCAAACAAACTGTGCAGCAAGCAATAGACACAGGTTGCACAGATAAGAAAGTTTATGTTCTTCTATAAAACTTTACGATACATACATGCACATATTTTTTTTAAAAAAATTGCACGCGCATATAAAACATGTCCAATATACGTGACGACTACGTTAACATTGTCATATTCGTTTGAACTTATTAGTCTAACTTATCAGCTATGATATAATACTTATCTCTCACAATAAAATAGCATTGGTTGCTTATTAGCCGTAGAAACTATCACCAAATATGCAGGGCCTTCTTATCATTCTATGATATATTTCATGAGTTAGCATAATATACACACTCGGTTGTATGTAATATGTTAGTGTGTAACGTATTTTAGATCACTAAAATGTGTATATGCATGATGGACTTGCTGATTTTTTATATGGTAATATATATACGCAGGCATGCATGAATCCGCCAGGCCGTGTAACGAATAACAGAAGCAGGGCCGGTGCTGCCGGCAGCCCTTCTCAGTGTCTCCCGTGCATAGGGATTTGAAAATATTATTTCTCTTTTTATAATTATTTTTTATATTAGTTATATTTTAATTTTTTTAAAAATTAAGAGCTCAGATTTATTTGATGTACTAGTTAAATGCCCGTGCGTTGCAACGGGAAACAATTACTTGGCACCTGAATACCAATTAGGAAGTAGAAATTCAGAAACATAATCTATATCAATTGGCAATGAGCAATCTGAATGGAAACGAAAAATGGTAAGCGGCTGAATGACATACCTGATCTAGCCCTACTATCTCATTTGCAAATTAAGGACCCTAACCTTACATGCTGGTAATGCCATTTTCTCAAGGTGTCGCTTTCACTATAGCCCAACAACTTTTTAGAAGAAACACACAAGAAATATATGAACCATTGCTTAGGAATACATGTAACAGCACAAAGAAATTGGAATAGAGAGCCAGCCAATTTGTTTTGAAGCTCACCATAGGTTTGCATAGGGCTAGAAGGAAAACATATAATGGCATAATGCATGTAATTTGCGACAGATCAATACTACAAATCCAGACTCTTCCCTGAACGAACTAATAAACCTACAATATTCCAATTCATAACTCACTATTGTGCACTTGCTGGACAGAACCATGCTGTCATGTTAGTGAGGGCATGCCTTTGAAGTCCATGGACAAATCATATAAAATAAGGAGAGTACTTGACAAATCATATTTTTAGAATGACACATCAGTTGTTTGGAAAGGAACAATAATTCATCTGTGAATGGCATAACAAAACGACATGTAGACCTCGGGAATTTATATATACAAAATCATAAATATGTCGTATTACAACTTTACAAGTAGCATAGGTAAAGGAAGTTATGCTCCTCACAAAATCAAGCAAAAAGCCAAATCGACAATGAATAAAAGTCATAAACATATAATCTCATACAAAAAAGGGAAAAAATTGTACTCATGTTATGATTCTGAACTCTTATTCCACCTGCAGCGGAAAGAACTACATTACACACAAAAATATTGCTTAGATCGCCTACAATGGATTTACTCATAAACTATTATTATGAATAACTGATACTGCATACTGCTCCTCACTGCACAAACGAAAATCCTCTGTATTGGTGGCCTAAACATGTGAGGATAGCGAGAGAGAGTGAAGGCCTGATGCGGCCTCGTCGTCGAGTGGCCACAGCCATGTTGGAGCAACCCCTTCCTGACAAACCCCTCTAGACAAATCAGGGCACCACCCCCACGGACCCAAGTGCTGCCGGTCAAGAGGAGGCCCCAAAGGGGAGGGTGCCGCACCTCACTTGGTCTCATGTTGTCCAGCTCTTCAGTTATCTCAAAGAATACTTTCCTGGTTTTCTTTTCTCAAAGCAGTGATGGGACTATTCTCAAAGTCGCTGGTTTTCTTTTCTCAAAGCACTCAAAGTACAATACGATAAAAGAACCAGGATTAATTAATTTTGCAACCATACTATTGCATCATCATTTGCTATCTAAATTGTTGCTCTGAATTAAACTATTGCATCATGCCCATCAAAGAAAATAAATTACAAGGAACTAAATATACGGTTGTTCAGTAAACTCACATTAAGGTCGTTTCCAATACCTCATGTTAGTAATTATCAACAAAAGATGCGGCAGCCTACCAAGATTCTTCCTTGCTGCTCCTGCACCACAAATATGCAACACCTACTGTTGACCTGCCCCAACTTGTTGGTTGGCTGATTGGCTCCAAGGGATGGCCGCAAGCCCCCAACTACGATTATGCTTGTGTGTGGTGAATATATGTATAGGAGTACTCTATATTCAATGAAAAAAACATCTCTGCAACTTACTGAAGGTGTCCAAGTAGAGATCCTTGTTCCCTGCAACTCGTGCAATCTGTGCTCAGTAGAGATCCTCCAGCTAATTTTCATAGTTATTACTCACCTATAGAAATACAAAACAAATGACTTGAAGTACAATTTCAGAAATGTACATGATTAACAAAAATTATAGAAACTAAACTCCAGATCACTAACTAATGAACAACATTTGAGACATAGCATCGATATGATCTTTAGTAAAGTAAATCTGTGTAAAACTACATTCTACATATACATACTTACAGGAGTTTCTGCATTTTCATTTTCATAAATTAAATGAGCGAAGGTATCTGTAGTTTAACATCAGAGGAAGAAAATGTGAGAACCACTTGTTAGGAACATACCAATAGGGAAAACAAAGTGAACAGTTTTAGCAATCATTGGCAAATAAATAGTACCATCTCGGTATAAAAGTGGAGCACCCACTTGATTCTACAATGGCAAGGTTCTGTTTTAGCAAGCTTAATTATAAGATATCAGTATTATTGAGTTAACTTGTTAGTGTGAACTGTCAATAGTTTTAAGCAATTGACTATGTTCAAAAGTTTTAAGCAATTGAGTGCAGGGACTTAAATCAGGGACATCCAGCCTGAACCACAAGATCCTCACGATCTCGCCTTGAAAACTGCTAAGCTGATAAGCCCAATCTCATAGGTACAAATCTCAGCTACTTCCGCCAATCAATGTGACTGAGATTGTCCACTCACCGATATGGAAAAGTTTCACGGGGAAGGCCTCGACGAGGACGGCGTCCTTCAGGCGAACCCGTCGTACCGTAGCGGGAAGAGACCAGCGCTTGCAGCAGTAGGAGCAGTTGGCCGCGACGGCCTCCAGACGCCGGAGCAGCGGCGCGCGGGGGGCTCCCCATCTCTGCTGTCTCGATCTTGGAGGCCCTGCTGCCCGGTCCGGCGGCCGACGGCCACGTGCGTCGCCAACGCTCGTCCCCGCGTGGCTCCTCGCTGGGGCCAGGCGACGGGATCCGCGTTCGGCATCCCCGTGCGGCCTTTGTGCCGGCGGCCAGCGGCTGTCGCCTCCGCACCCCTGCATCGACGCCCGTTGGACTCCGCCCCATGGCTCGAGCGGCATCCTCTCGTGCCCAGTCCGGCCTCTCGTCGCTGTGAGCCTGTGAAGGTGAGCCGGCGGCCGACAATATCCTCCGCTCGCCGTGGACCCATACCCGTGGCTGGCGTCCCCTCCATCCTCCTCGGCACGTGTTGCTGGCCGACGGCGTTGGAGCGGGAGAAGGCCCTAGCTGTTCCGGCGGCGTGGGCGGGCGCGTGGAGAGGCACGTCGTGGGGGCGTGCGCGAAACTGCCGGGCGACCGGGGCTGGGATGCGCGAGCGATGGGGCCGGGGGAACGGGTTCACCGGGCGAGCTGTAGGATTATTACAGGGGACGGGGACGGGGGACGGGGGACGGGGGACGGGGGTTACGGGAGCGGGATTACGGGAGGCAGGCCGAAAGCGGTGGCTACGATGACTTTTGGGGCTTTTTAGTAGTAAGATTACCTCCTGTGGTAACTACAGTATATAAAGGAGGGTACCGTAGCATTGTCAGTTTGTCACACAGAGCAAAAGAACTCACCGCCTCCTCCAGCCGCCGTGGGCGTCCCGATCGTTGGCTGCACAGCCGGCCTCTGTTCCGGCGCTGCAGTGCTCGGTGATGCCAACCGAACCATTGCCGGTCCATTGAAGAAGGGCACGACCTCGTAACGGTAGGTGCAGTTGATGCCAAGCACCCTGCCTCCGATATAGTCACGGAACGACCCCTGGTTGTCCACTACGATCTTGGCCAGGCAGTTCCGACAGTGCGCCGGCGTCTGATCCGGCGCGCACTGGGCCAAGCTGTACACCTTTGGGAACTCCTGGTTGAAGTCAGTCTCCCCTGTCGCGAACAGCCGCGTGGAGTTGTTGGCGGCGTATGCGACGGTGGCGTTGATGAGGGTGGCCAGGAGGCTCTTGAACTGGGCCGGGTCCGACGTGACATTTGTGTTGAAGTTGATGGCGTATGTGTCGGTCGTCGGGCCACGGTCGGCGCCGGGGAAGGTGAGCACGTCGGAGTAATGGAGGATGCACTGGTCGTAGTAGATGGTGGCGTCCATGTCGTAGGAGCAGTCGTTCGGAAGGTCTACGAAGGCTTGAGTAAGGCAGCTGAAGCAGGCCATGGCGTTGACGTCGCCGCGGCAGAGCCCCATGGCCCAGACCTGCTCCGGGATGGTTCCAACTACGGTGGTGGCGAAGAGGGACTTGGACGCGGATGTGTTCTTGGGCAGTGTGGCCGCAAGGAAGTCGAGATGAGCCTGGTACGTGCTGTTGGGCTTGAAGTAGTTGCTCTGGCCGCACACCGGCCACGGGTAGCCAGCGGCGCGGGGCGCGAGCAGCCAGACAGCGGCTACCATGGCGGCCGCGGCCGCGGCCACGAAGTGGGGGAAGACGAGGTGGCGAGCCATTTTGCACAGACCAGGAAACAAGGAAAAATGAGGAGCAGGCAGTTTAAAGCAGTCGACGGTTCCCACACGGCGACACCAACCGTTGACCGTAAAGTCCACTTGGTTTTGGTCTTTGTGCACGCGGAGCGAACATCCGTCCAGGTTCAAGGAGAAAAAAAAAAAGTGATCTAAGACGCTAAGAAGTATAATTTGGAAACAAATGGATTAGTATGTCGATGGTCCATCCTGTACTATTAAATCAACATAAATCTTCTTATTATTCTCTCACAAAACTATTGATGAATCAACAAAAATCAGCCAAAAAAACTACCTGTCGGCAGAAAAAGCCATGTTGATAAGTTCAAGCGAACATGCTAGATTTTGTTTGCGTCGAAAAGTAGTTGGGCAATATTAATGCCTAATTTTGAAGCTACACTTAAAAAGTTTATACGTCACGGTCAAGCGGTTGCACAATAAGCACGAATAATCTTAACTCAGTCAAAGTGTTAACTCAGTCAAAGTGTTTGGCCGTGCGTTAGTTATGTCAAACAAAAAGACCAATTAAATCTCAAAAAAGACCAAATTAAGGATGGCTTTCATCACGCACTCACCTTTTCCGGCGGCCGTCGGCTGCAGCGCCGGCGCCGGCGCCGCCGCTCTAGAGCTTGGAGGTGCCAGCCGCACCATCGCCCGTCCGTTGTAGAAGGGCGCCGTCTCGTAGCGGTAGGTGCAATCAACCCCAAGCACCCTGCCTCCGATACTGCCATTGAACGCCTCCAGGGTACCCTCCATCATCTTATCGAGGCACTTGTGGCACTGCGCCGGTGTCGGGTCCGGCGTGCACTGCGCCACGCTGTACAGCTTGGGGATCGTCTCCTGGTTGAAGTCGGCCTCCCCGGTTGCGAACCGACGGGAGCTGCTTGCGGCGTACTCGACGGTGGCGTTGATGAGGTCGGCCAGGAGGCTCTTGAACCAGGCAGCGTCCGCCGATGTCACATTTCCGTCGTTGGTTTGTATGTACGTGTTCATCATCGGGCCACTGTCGTCGCCGGGTACAGTGCGGAGGTCGGAGTAGTGCACCATACAGGGTTCGTAGTAGATGCTAGCGTCCTTATAGTAGGGGCAATCGTTGGGTACCTCTTGGAAGCCCTGGGTCAGGCAGCTGAAGCATGTCGAGGCGTTGACGTCGCCGCGGCAGAGCCCCATGGCCCAGAGCTGCTCCGGGACGGTTCCCACCACGACGGTGGCGAAGAGGTCGGGAGACGAGGAGGCGTTCTTGGGAAAGGTAGCAGCGACGAAGTCGAGATGATCCTGGTAGGTGCCGTTAGCGTCGAAGCTGTTGCTTGAGCCGCACACATACCACGGGTAACCGGCAGCGCGGGCTAGGAGTAGTGCCCCCGCGAGGATGGTGGCTAGAGGTAGAGATAGGACGTGATGAGCCATTGTTCGTGATGGAACGAAAAAGCTTCATTCGAGCCAGCATATGTAGATGAGGGTAGATTAGTCGTCGTCCGACTCAACAATGCCGACCCACCATTCAAGGCGCGGGTTTATTTGGCTGCATTTCCTACGCCACATGGTGATTAGAGATTGCCAAACTCCTCATCTCATTCTGCTAATGTCGTATGCGAGTGGCGAGAGTAGATCCACCAATGTTGATTCATGCTTAGTGTTGGAGTTTGATCCGATCCGAATTCTAATGTGAGTTTTGCGAGATGTCCGGAGGATATGTGGTCTGGGCTATATTGATTACACTACCGGAAACGGCTTCGTTTCCGACGGCGGAAATCTTTGCCGATGGCCAAGGAATCAGCCATCGACAAAGAACACCTTTGCCGATGGCAAAGGGCCGCCATCGGTAAAGAAAGGCCATGGGCAAAGGCATTCTTTGCCGACGGCCGGGCTGTCGGCAAAGAAAAGCCATCGGCAAAGCTGGCCTTTGCCGGGCGGCCGGGCCATCGGCAAAGCAAGGCCATCGGCAAAGCAGGCCCAGGGCAAACGGCGGCCGACGTCGTGCCCTTTGCCGATGGCAGTGACGTCAGGCCGTCGGCAAAGGAGTGGCTTTTGCCGGCCGGCGGCCATCGGCAAAGCCCTGCCACGTGGCGGCCTAAGGGGCGGCCAGGCCCACCTCCTTTGCCGATGGCCCTGGCCATCGGCAAAGGTCCTTTGCCGAGGCCATCACAAGCCATCGGTAAAGAAAATTTTTTTTTGTTTTTTCCTTCTCATTTTTTTTAAATGCCTTCCTACACCAAATACAACCCACCTCTAAAAGTTGGGACAATTTTAAGTTTTTTAGCTATATTTCGTTAATTATTTCTGTTTCTTTGTATTTTTCCGTGACTCAAATTTGAACTGCAGGTACATGAAATAATGGAACTTTTAATTCGAAACATGGTATTCATGATACTCGGAGTATGTTCATGCCGTATCCAGGAACTCGCATGTAATTACGACCATGTTGGCGTCGTAACATGGGGAGTTACGTGCACGAAAAGTGTTTTAAAATTATATAAAATCCAAACGAAGTCCGAAATTGACGAAATCAGACGAGTTGTGTTGTCATCACATGTGGAGACCGTGGTAAAAAATTAAGAAAGCTTCGAGCAAGTTGTGACGTCGGATGGCCAAAACCCAGACATCTCCGTCTGCAAAGCGGTTTTCCGTTTTTAAAAAAATAAAAAAATTCTTTGCCGACGGTCCGGCCATCGGCAAAGAATTTTCGAAAAAAATAAAAATTTCTTTGCCGACGGCCGCGCCATGCGTCGGCCGTCGACAAAGGCATCCGTCGATATAACGGTGCGTCGGCCGACGTGGCGCCTTTACCGGGGTGAGGTGGCCGTCGGCAAGAAAGACACGCGTCCGATCGAATCTTTGCCGACGGGGCTTTGCCGGCAGCCGCGTCAGATGCCGTCGGCAAAGCCTTCGCCAACGGTAAAGTGGGCTTTGCCGACGGCCCGTCGTCGTCGTCAAAGAAGGTCGATCCGGTAGTGTTAACGGGTTTTTGTTTATATATTGAACTGCAGTTTGTTCGCTCTACATCTTGTAAGCCGCGTGGGAAGAGTTGATGATTTATTGTATTGCTTGCGGTTTTTTTTTTTTTTTTTTTTTTTTTTTTTTTTTTTTTTTTTTTTTTTTTTAAAATGTCCATTGCGGGTTTTGTTTATATATTGAACGTCAGATTGCTTGCGGGTTTTTTTTTTTTTTTTTTTTTTTTTAAATGTCCATTAGGAAGAAATCAAGGCTTTCGAGTCAAGTCGTTGTTGGCTGTCTGCATTCGCGTGATCCCGACTTGGTCTAAGGAGCAAGGCTTTACCGATCCGCGTGATCCCGACCGTGCATGCGACGTTTCTGCGACATCTTGTGCAGTGTATGATTGAAGACTGTCACGGCGTGGAATCGTGGACCATGCCAAGCGATATGGAAGGCGAAGTTTGGCAGGCAACACGACATTTCCATCGAGCGAGAACCGCTGGTCTACGATGCAATTTAGCTCGATGGGGAATGAAAATAGACACTGTATGTCCCATCTAAGAGAACTAAAGCTGCAAGCCAAAATCCGGCGCCAGGGTGTCCACGTCGCTCGAAATTTTCTTAGCCATTAGGTTCTTGATCCGACGGTTCCCCGGCCTCCTCCCATCGTATAAATGCCAGCTCCAACCCTAGCCTCCGATTGGGCTTCTGCTTCAGCCTCACTCCCTCCCACTCCTCTCATGGCGGCGGCTAGGGCGGGCCCCGGTCGCGAGGGCGGCTGCGTGCCTCGGCGATGGCGGTGTGAGCGAGTGCCCCACCCCGGCGCAGCCGGTGCGGGCGAGCGCACCCGAGCACGGTGGTGCCGCGGCGTCGGTGCGCCCCCGAGCTGTCACGCCTGAGGTCGAGACATGAAGAGAAAGACCGGGTCGACTACAGTATGGGCGGCGCTGCATCCAAAGGCGTCACCAAGTTATCATTTACGTATTTTGTAATTTACGTTTTCATTAAGACACTTTCGTGTGGGTCCCATCGAGGACGTCGTGTGCGAGGGGTTAAAGCGCAAGGCGCTGCTCTGTAAGCGGGTGAACAATTTTATTCTGGTAATACAGCAAATCGGCCAAGGCAGAGGGGCTTGCCCTGCCTGGTTCATCGTCTCCGAATTCTATCTCGTCTATCTCACGTCGACGGCGAGCGCGCCTGCGGCCAAGGGTGGTGACAGTGGTATCAGATTCATCTATCATCGGCGTGGGTGCGGAGCTTCATCGCTCTTCATCTTCGTCCGCTATCATTTCGTCGCGCGTCCTCCGATCTTGCTCAGGTGACAGATCCCCCGATTTTGCCCTGATTCCAGTTCATTCCTACCCGATTCGTGCATTGTGATTCCTCCGGGTTCCCTATCAAGTCGTTTTGTGTCGATCGCGATCGTAATTCCGGTGGGCAGGCTCTTCTCAAGTCACGCCTGCAAGGTGTTCGACGCGAGAATCCAGAGGTCCCTCCTTAGGTAGATCATATCCGCAATCGATTTTGACGGTGCCTTCCACCTAAATACTACCAAATTCCACCCTCATCCCAGATCTGTCACCCATTGTGTTCCCAATCGTTTGGTTGTGTCTTACATCTTATGCACAGTTGAGGCAGCAACGAGGGTTGTGAGGCACTTGTTCTCGTTTGTTGTGAATTGTTGCAAGTGTGGCTCCTCCAGTGCCGTCTCCGCAGACTACCATTTTACTTGAAGCCATGTCGAAGCGTTCAGCAGAGGATAAAAAGTTGTTGGAGAAGATGGTAGAGAAATTTGACTCCGTGATGACGCAGCTGGATGCAATTGGTGATAAACAAGACAAGATGAAGGAGCAGATGGACCTTACAAGTGCGGCTATGGATGAGTTTACTGCAGAGCGGCTTCGTATTGCACAGCAGGTGAGGGCAAATGGTGATGCAGTGGCTCAATTGACAAAAAGGCAGTATGATCTGGAAGATGAGTTCGAGCAAAGTAAATCAAGTGCTCTGTCAGAAGAAGAGGAAGAAGGGGATGAAGATGATACTGAACCAGATTTTGAGAATATGTTTGCTGATCCATCTCATCATAACAGGAAGTCTCCACCCAAGCAGTTCAAGTCCAACAGGGGGACTAGGCAGCATTATGAAGGAAGGGATGCTCACAATAGAAGAGATGGTTACTACAGAAGAGGTGGAGAAGATAAACTGCCATATCATGCCATGCCTAAACCACAGTTTCCCAAATTTACTGGAGAACAGCGAAAAGTGTGGAAGGATAACTGTGAGAGTTACTTTGACATGTATAAAATTCCACAGGGGATGTGGATTACTGCTGCCAAGAACCATTTTGAGGGGAATGCTGCCACTTGGTACCAAGCTTATAAGCAACAACATACTTTCAGAAATTGGCAACACTTTTGCTCAGTTGTGGAGGAAGAGTTTGGTTCAGATGATTATAGAGCAGCTATGGACAAACTCTAGGAATTGAAACAGCAAGGGGAGGTAGAAGAGTATACTACACAGTTTCAGGCCTTGCAGTACCAGGTGAATATGCACTCTAGTCAATATGATGAGATGTTCTTCACCAAGCAATATGTCAAAGGCTTAAAGGATGAGCTAAGGGGAATTGTGGAATCTCAGATGCCACCTTCTGTTCTCAAGGTTTCTGTTATAGCCAAGGTAAATCAGGGTACTCAGGATAGGGCCAAGAGTAAATATACCAAACCCAACTATACTCCCAAGTCTTATCAGCAGAACAAAACAGAAGTGAAGTCTCAACAACCATCTTCTTTCCTGTGGAGAGACAGGCAACTAAGAGATTACAGAAGAGCCACCAATTTATGCTATAAGTGTGGAGAGCCATACACTCCTGGACATCACGAGGTATGTTCTAAGAAGCCTAAACCACAGGTGAATGCTTTGGTGGTGAATGACTTAGACAGGGAAATACATGATGAAGTGTTGAATGACTTGGCCAAGGAAGATGTGATACAAGAAGACTTTGGTAAGCTCTCTTTGAATGCCATGTCTGGGTTAGACCATGTTGATTGCATGAAGCTCAAGTGCAGAGTTAAAGACAAGACCATGTTAGTGTTGATTGACAGTGGTAGCTCTCATAGTTTCATTAGCTCACAGTTTGTAGCTTTGACTGCACTGGACACAACACCTATACCTGTCAGGAAAGTCAAGTTGGCCAATACTCAGTATATGGCTACTGATAAGATGGTCCCCAACTTGCAATGGTACTGTCAAGGGCATACTCTTTCTGCTAATCTCATTGTCCTAGATATGCACCCATACGATGCTATACTAGGCTATGACTGGTTGAGAAGCCACAGCAAAATGAATTTTGACTGGGAAGCCAATACAATGGAGTTTCTGGATGCAGGACAGCACATCAAGCTCCAAGGGGTCCAGCAACCTCCTGTATAGTTGTCTGCTATCTCAGCAACTAAGGTTTTCAACTCAGCTAAAGGAAATGATGTGTGGGCCTATGCTCTGGTGGATTATATCTCAGACCAACCTTCTGTTCAGAAAGAGACTGTCGGTGTTTCGTACCCCGGGGGGTGTCACACCAACAAGTAAATTTCTAAGCGTGCTCCCTAATCCGGATGGTGATGCAAGAAGAACACAAGGTTTTATCCTGGTTTGGGCAAAGGGAGGCCCTACGTCCAGCGGGGGGAGGAGACTTGTATTATCCTGCACCTAGGTGCTTGTACAGGGGTGAGTACAAGGAAGTCCTGAGACTTAGTGTATGATGCGTGAGTGTGTGTTGTGAGCGTGTCGTCCTTCTCTCTTTAAACTAGGCCCTGGCATCTCCTTTTATAGGCCAAGGAGACGTGCAGGGTTACATGATTGCTAGGGCAGCCGTAAGCATGACATCGAGGACTGGGTGTCGGGTCGAGTCGTCGGCGCTGTAGACGCTTCCTATGGTCCGGTTCGAGCCTGTAGCAGCGTGGGTGATGGCGCCCTGTTTGTCCTTGCTTGACGCGGGCTGACGAAACGGAGGAGTGGGCGATGATGGCCTGCCCGGGAACCCTGGCGAGTGGCCGTCGTGGTAGGAAAGACGGGTCATGGCGCGTCCCATACGCCAGTCCCATCCGCCATTATCCCTCGAGCGGCTGAGGATGGCCTCGAGGGGTTGACGATCCGAGCGATGGGACGGAGCGGCGTGTTTGATGGTATGGAGAGTTGGCGTTGGCGTTTGAGGGGATGCTGCACGTGGCACAGTGCGCGGCATGGTGTCACAGCGGCTTCTGCCATCCTCGAACTCGGGGGATGGGCAACGAAATGATGGAATTGACCGGCGTACGATCCACTATTACGGGCCCTGTAGCCATAGCGTTAGGCGGAGTTGGGGGACTGCTGCACTGTTTCAAGCCCTGTAGCCATGTGCATGCTCAGGGAAGGCAATAATTGCAGGCGGACTTGAGCGGTCGCTCGCTCGAGCGGTTTCCGTCACCGTCTCGAGCACTCGGTCGCTCGAGCGGTTTCCGTCGCCGTCTCGAGCGCCCGCTCGCTCGAGCTGTTTCCGCAATTCTTTCTCGAGCGGGCGAGCGGCTGCTGCTCGGGTTAGTGGGCTCTGTGGCTTTGTGGGCCTGATCATGGGTTGGCCCAGTACGAGGAGAATTGGGGATTTCCTTTAGTTAGCTTTTGGGATTTTAGAGAGGGATGAAGCTGGTTTGCTTATCTCTAATCCCCCTAGTTTAGGACCCCATAATCTAGGTACCTGACAGAGACATCAACACTTACTGAGGATTCGGCAGTTACTCTTGGCTCAGTACAAAGATGTTTTCACTGATCCTAAAGTATTGCCCCCAAGGAGGATCTATGCTCATGCTATTCCATTACTACCAAATGCTGTCCCTATTAACTCCAGACCATACCATTATTCTCCCATGCACAAATCTGAAATTAAGAAACAAGTGACAGAGTTGCTTCAGGCTGGACTGATTGATCACAGTCATAGTCCCTTTGCTTCCCCAGTCTTGTTAGTCAAGAAAAAAGATGGATCCTGGAGGTTTTGTGTCGACTACAGGAAACTCAATGATCTTACAATCAAAAATAGATTCCCAATGCCCATCATTGAGGAAATTCTGGATGAGTTAGCAGCTCCAAATACTTCACTAAACCGGATCCGAGAGCTGGTTATCACCAGGTAAGAATGTTACCAGAGGATGAGCACAAGACAGCTTTCAAAACCCATCAGGGGCACTACCAGTTCAAATTTATGCCTTTTGGGCTAACTAATGCACCAGCAACCTTTCAGTGTATCATGAACCATATTACGCAACCCTTTCTTAGGAAGTTTGTCTTGGTGTTTTTAGATGATATATTAATCTATAGCTTGAAGGAACATGTAGATCATTTGGAGCAAGTGCTGGAACTGCTAAGGAAGCATCAGTTTTTCTTGAAAGGGAGCAAGTGTTCTTTTGCACAGTCCAAACTGGAATATCTTGGACAGATTATATCTGCACAAGGTGTTGCTACTGAGTCAGACAAAGTGACTGCTATGACTAACTGGCTAGTGCCTACAAATGTTACTGAACTGAGGGGTTTCCCAGGATTAACAGGGTACTATAGAAGATTCATTAGAGGATATGGGATCTTGACCAAGCCTCTCACAAATCTCTTGAGGAAGAATCAATTCATGTGGAGCAAGGAAGCTCAGCTGGCTTTTGAACAGACTAAATATGCTATGTCTCATGCCTCTGTCCTAGCCCTACCTAATTTCAATGAGACATTCACAATTGAAACTGATGCCTGCAATGATGGTGTGCGAGCTGTACTAATGCAGCATGGTCAGCCAATTGCCTATCTCAGCAAGGCATTGGGGGAGAAACATAAAACTACTTCTATTTATGAGAAGGAATTCATAGCTCTCATTATGGCAGTTGAGAAATGGAGACACTACCTGCAGAGAAATGAGTTCATTATTCTCACCGACCACAAATCCTTGGCTTATCTTCAAGAACAGAACTTACATTCTGAGTTATAGCGAAAAGCAATGACAAGATTGATGGGTCTACACTTCAAGATCATCTATAGAAAAGGGAAAGAAAATGCAGCAGCAGATGCTCTATCTAGAGTGGCTCACCTTCTGGCCATTCAAGCTATTTCCACTGTCCAACCTGCTTGGCTTCAAGAGGTCTTAAATTCATATACAACTGATGCTCAAGCTCAAGCTATGATACAAAAGTTGGCCATTCAAAGCCCTGATGAGCAAGGGTATAACCTGGACCAGGGTCTTATTAAATACAAGGGCAAGGTGTGGATTGGGCAGAATTCAGTATTACAGACTAAACTTATAGTTGTCTGCCATTCCAGTGCAATTGGGGGGCACTCAGGGACAACAGCCACATACCACAGGCTGAAGCAACACTTTGCTTGGAAAGGCATAAAACTGGATGTGGCAGAATTTGTCAAGCAATGTCTCATCTGCCAGCTGGCTAAACACCCCAACACCCATCCACTGGGACTCCTTCAACCACTTCCCATACCTACTGGCATTTGGCAGGATATCTCCATGGATTTCATAGAAGGCTTGCCCAAGTCTGATGGTTTTTCTGTGATTCTGGTCATAGTAGACAGATTCACAAAATTTGCTCATTTTCTGCCAATCAAACACCCTTATACTGCCAAGTCTATTGCCCAGGTATTCTCTGAGAATGTCATCAAATTGCATGGGTTACCTAAGTCCATTGTGAGTGATAGGGACACTATCTTCATGAGTTCATTTTGGAAAGAGTTATTTGCTTCTCATAAGGTGGATTGGAATTACACTACTGCTTATCACCCTCAGTCAGATGGGCAAACTGAGAGGGTTAACCAGTGTGTTGAGATGTGTTTGAGGTGTGCTGTCCAGGATTCACCAAAGGAATGGAAAAAGTGGCTCTACCTTGCTGAGCTCTGGTACAATTCTTCATTACACTCCTCTCTGGGTTGTTCTCCCTTTAAGGCTCTATATGGGTATGATCTAGTGGTGTTTCTAGTGCCTTCAGTTCCTGAATCAAGTAACCCAGATGTCATTGAGGAAATTGAAAACAGAGAGCAGCATCTGGCAGCTCTTCGGGAGCATCTTCTCAGAGCACAAAACAGGATGAAGTTGGTGGCTGACAACAAAAGGACTGCATTCCAGTTTCAGGTGGGGGAATTGGTGTTACTTAAGTTGCAGCCATATACTCAATCCTCAGTAGCTTCCAGGCCTTATCCTAAATTGGCATACAAATACTTTGGTCCATACAAGATCTTGGAGAGGGTGGGCACTATGGCATATAAATTGGAGTTACCACCTAATGCTCTCATTCATAATGTCTTCTATCTCTCAGCTTAAACCGTATGTGGCCAATTACTCTGCTGTCTTCGATGTCCTTCCAAAGCTTACTGATCTGGAGGCGGCGACAGCAGAACCAGCAACTGTTCTGGAGCGTCGCCTTGTCAAGCGAGGTAACACAGCCATACCACAGGTGCGAGTTACTTGGACTAAATTTCCAGCTCACATTACTACCTGGGAGGATTACTATGTGCTACGCGAGCGTTTTCCTGCTGCACCAGCTTGGGGACAAGCTGATTCTCCAACGGGGGGCAAATGTCACGCCTGAGGTCGAGACATGAAGAGAAAGACCGGGTCGACTACAGTATGGGCGGCGCTGCATCCAAAGGCGTCACCAAGTTATCATTTACGTATTTTGTAATTTACGTTTTCATTAAGACACTGTCGTGTGGGTCCCATCGAGGACGTCGTGTGCGAGGGGTTAAAGCGCAAGGCGCTGCTCTGTAAGCCGGTGAACAA
The DNA here is from genome assembly GCA_018135685.1 of Themeda triandra. Lineage (NCBI taxonomy): Eukaryota > Viridiplantae > Streptophyta > Magnoliopsida > Poales > Poaceae > Themeda > Themeda triandra. Next base: position 1,476,999 of record JAENPR010000077.1, on the reverse strand, counting down.
TTTTATTCTGGTAATACAGCAAATTGGCCAAGGCAGAGGGGCTTGCCCTGCCTGGTTCATCGTCTCCGAATTCCATCTCGTCTATCTCACGTCGACGGCGAGCGCGCCGGCGGCCAAGGGTGGTGACACGAGCCCGGCGCGGCTATGCGGCGGCGTAGGACGAGCGCTCGGCCAGCGGTAGGGCCGCCCTAGCCGGTGCGGCGTGGCCGGCGAGCCACCTCCTGCCCCCTTCCGCGGCGCCAGGCGTGGAGGCCGCTGGCGCACGCGTCCGCTCAGACGTTGCCTTCCCCCTCGACGGCGGCTAGGGCAAGCCCTGGTAGCGTGCGGGGGCAGCGGGTTCCCTCAGTCATGGCGGCGCGGGCGAGGTCACCCCAGCGCAGCGGTGTGACGGCGTGGGTAGGCCCCAAGGGCGCCGCCAGAACACAGGGGCTCTGGCGCGAGCAGACGCAAGTCTGGCCTCTCTCCATGCTCCTCTCTTTCCCTCCGGTGCCCATCGTCGATTTGTGCTTGTTGCCTTCAGGGAAATCCAGGCCCCCATGGTTGGATCCAGTCGTTCCCCACTGAGTCTGTGTAGAGCATCAAGCGTGAAGCTTTGGGGGACTCCATGGCCGGATCCGGCGTCTCCATGGACGGACCAGTCGGTCCTCGCGTGCATGAGCCGCCGTCTCGGGGAAAGAGCTGCAAGTCCTGCGGCAGCTGCAGTTTGGTATGCGGTCCTTTTAGCTTCATATTTGATTTGTGTTTCAGATTCATGGATCTGGTGTATGTACCTAGAGATTTAGCCATTTAGGCTTTCAGATGTGGAGCGCCTTGCTCTAATCTAGGTACTTTGTTTGGCTTCATTTCCTATTCCTACTCCTATTTGATTTGCCCATATTTTTTGCCTGCAGATGGATGAACCAGTAGGTGATTGAAAAAGCCTTTCCTCCTTACTTTAGCTCCAAGAATATTATCCAAAAGGTACCATATTTACTCTTTCAGTACGATCAAGGGGTTTCACAGCATATCAGTCGGTGAGGGCCTGGGTAAGAACGGCCGTCGGTGACCAGTGTGAGGGCCTGGGCGCGGAGACCGTCGGTGAGGTGCTGTGGCGTCTGGTCGGTGGCAGCGAGGCATCAGTTGGTGTTCGGTGGGATGCTAGCACCGTAGGTGTTCGATGGAATACTCGCGCTGTGATGCTGTTTGTCAGGTCTCTGGTCTGGTGCTGTGAACTGAGTTGTCGAACGGCTCCTTATTTCTTTGTTTGTTCTGCTTGGATTTTTCCAGGTTCTCTGCGCTTGGGCTAGGGGCCTTCTCGTGCTGCTGTTGGGCGACTTTGAGTGACTGGTATGGTCTTTACGGATATCAGATGAGGTATTGGTCTGAGCACGATGAGGTTCCCAGGATTGAGGCATATGGCCGGGTGTTCAAGACGTTGTCTGAGTGACAGCATCGATCCTGCCCACACGTCTGTCTTCTCCATGACAATTATCTCTGTTCTATATATCATAATGATGATGCTTATTTCAGTTCTATTAGTCAATTCCTATGGTGTTTATTTCAGTTATACTAACTTTGTTTCCATTTTTTGCAGCAATGGTATGGATCTATCTCAATCCTATTAACTGAAGGTATGGATCTACAGGCTATAAGGAAAATTTTACAAATACCTATGATTACAGAAGCATGAGCTTTTTTATTCTGTAGTGGTTTAGTACCCTCCTAAAGTTGTTATCAGAGGGAAAAAATGCTTTTTAATCTACCTACAGACCATTAGAGGTGACAGGAAAATATATGTTTTTGAATTAATTTCAATTTGCATAGCCAGGCTAGATTAGTAGTGATGTCATACTAATATCAGTAGATCTTTGCTTCCATTGATAGCCACCTCTTACATAATATCATTGTGCCTTTAGGTTGACTTTCCAGAAAGAAGCAACTACATTAGAAAGAAATAACAGTGCCTTCCCAGGAAGAAAAAAGAACCTTGCATGGTATGTAATGAACCTAGATAGGGTATATTTATTGCTCTTCTATGAAACAGGTATTCAATGGAAACATTCAGAGTTTGTTTCCTGCAATGCTACTGTGGGAAATTTTCTTATGCCCCTTACAGAACATATTGTTGTAGGATGCAGACGACGCTAGGTTGCTCTTTGTAGTGCAGTTTGACGCCATGATGAAGAGATGGGAAATCGGCCACGGCCTCAGGTTATTTGCTGTTTTCATGTCTTCATAAAGGATTTCGATAGTTGATTTGAGTAGAGAATCATTGGTTCATTTGAGTACTGTTGCCACACTATTGTTGTTAAGGTAATATACTTATGTGTACCACTTATTTATGTTGTGCTCTTCAGATGTGTACTTCAGAATGTTTATGTAGTGCTCTTCGGAATGTTGTGCTCTTTGTTTGCAATGTCTCTTTGTGTTGCAGATGTGCAGTTTGGCGTGTGAGAGACACATCCTGCGTTCCAGCCTTTCAGGTGAGGAAAGCTGACTGGCTTGGTTTGCCTTTGGCTCAGGAGAGTGGCTAGATAAGGTAAATCCCGTCATTGTTACTTTCGGTTATACTTCTGTTGCGGGTGTATTAAGTTTTGATGATTTGCCTTGCTGCTTTACAGCCATGGTGGAGTCTGACACCCAGTAACGAAGGCATGCAAGGCAGCCCTGGAAGAAGCAGGCAGCAGGCGTGCAGACTTCCCTCAGTGGCTGTCGATCGGATCTAGCATCCCAGCACTTGCAGTAGCAGCAAGCAGTAGGAGTTTCTTTCAGTACCGAGCAACAAGATGCATGCAAAGAAAGGTACATAGGTGCAACTCCTATTTTTTTTTTTTTTTTTCAAATTTTCCTTTATTTGCAGTTCTCTTGGTGAACACCAATCTGTAAAGATACTCTGCATAGTCTAATGCTCCTTTAACTCCTGATGATGCCCTTGCAGTTGTATCACTGAAGAAACACCATTGGCCACAGCTCACGAGTCAAATCAGACAAGTCATCACCATCTTAGAAGCAATTTGAACTTCCAGAAGTTCAGCTAGAGGTGAACACATGAATCAAACATTACCTGAAGCTTGTGAGGGTTTCCAGAGATTTATGATTCGATATTTGTCATGAACATTTTGTATTTTGAACATGAAAATAAAGAAAACTTTCCACATGTTTTCTCGAGAATTTTACTCTGTGTATGTTCCTGCATAAAACTTTCCTACTGTAATATTTAGTTTATATCTACACATCTAATCTCTATATTGCATTTTCTTTATGAATGCTATAGCCATTGCTCGCGCGCATGGGCGCGCGCAAATCACTAGTATGCAGTAGGCAAGATATGAAGATGTATGGCAGTTGCTTTCACTAGGAGCCGAGGCCGTGGAATATATATTCTGAAAGCGAATGAAGAGAAGAAGCTGCTGATGGTGATTCTGCTCTGGTTTCTATGGATGGAAAGAAACATTGTACGTGAAGAAGGGAAGCGGAGAAGTGCTGGCACTCTAGCCCGCTCGGAGCTCGATAAGATTTGCGGGGCTGAATGGTGTCCAAGCGGCACTGAATTGGGCATCAGTAGGCTAATTCTGGAAACTGACGCTCTTATGCTCCAGCAAGAGATGACTTCGGTGGTGCCCTGTGCAAGGCCGGAATGGGGGCTTGAATGAATTGAAGTATTTAATTGTTTCAAATTTTTTTGCTTTTATTTGCTTGTTCAAGAGAAGAGAATGTAATAGTGCTGTCCATGTTTTGGCGGAGTTAGGTTATGAGTGTGTAGAGAGAGAAGAGCTGATCACTAGCTCCATCCCAAACAATGTAAATGTTCTTGTTATTGCCGATCGTTTGGCCGATGAGTAATGGAAAGCTCAGCTTAAAAAAAACCACCCAGTAAAATGTCGTACGAGTACTCCCTTTGTTCACAAAAAATCATAACTTTTTTGCCAGCAACTAGTTTAACTTGAACAAATTTATAATAAATATTATCGACAATTATGTCCAATAAAAATTACTATAAAATATATTCTGTAATCAATTTAATAATATTTGTTTTGTATAACAAATTTTAGTATTTTTGTATAACTTTAATTGATGAACTGTGTACCCAAAGTCCCAAACACAGTAGCTCGTAAATATGTACATAAATGTAACCAAAATATAAACTGGGAAAGCATATAATCTACATTTTGTAGTAGGTGTATGCAAAATTTCAGCTTGAACCATAGCTTACGCGGCTTAGCTGCTATTCATACATTTTGGTAACATGCCTGTAAAGGTACATATATGTGTTGGAATTGATCTCCACCAGTTGGCCCAACAGTCAGCTGGGCCCTTGACCTACACCCTGATCGGGGGTGCCCAGCCCAGTGCTTGTCTGGTGGGCCCCGTTGCACAGTGCCTATAAGAGGAGGTGGGGGCCACGGGTTCTGTTCACGAGGTTGACTGTCGCCGCCACTCCACCATCCTAACCCTTGTCCGATCTAGAGGGAGGCGCTGCCAGTGATGGGAAGCGCCACCAGCATCTTCGCCATCGCCCCTGCGCCACCTCGACATCCACGCCACCGCCCGGACGTCACTACGTCGCTCCTCTTCCCCGACCGTCACTGGTTGTGTGCCCAGCCTCCATCGACGAACCAGGGAAGCCCAACCCAACCCTACTCATCTACCTCCAGTCGTCTCTCTCTCTCTCCAGTAGGTGTTCTTGATCGATCTACTTGACTTACCCAAATGCAAAGAGAAACATCCACTGGATCCACCCCTAAATGATCCTACCGAACTCACAATGGTATCAGAGCCTGGCTAGGTGTGGATCTAGTTCGGGGTAAAGGAAAAGGAGGAGATTCGAATTGGATCTCTCAAACCCTATTTGGGGAAAGGAAAAGAAATGAGAAGAAAGATCGATTTTGAATCGGCAGAATCCATACCCTAACCCTAGAAATGGAAGAAGAGGACATGGGGTCTTACCTGTGGCTTGCCTGTCACAATTGAAACCACAGGCGTAGCCCAGATGACATGTGGGTACAAACACCTGAGCCACTGGCCAGTGAGGTCTCGCCAACGCACGGCTTCTGTCTCGGGCTCGGGGGTAAGGGCAGCGCCACAAGGCCGCTCGACGGCGGCGCGCTCACCCTCAGGCGAGCGCGCGCGCCGGGAGGGGCCCGACGGCGGCGCATCGACCTTCTCTTCTTTCGGCCGCTGGCAGCAGCCGTCGCTGCTCCTCTCGGATTCGGTGGAGCTGTGAGAAAGAGGAAGGTGAGGGAAAGAGAAGGAGCCGAGCCTCGCGCTGGCAGAGAAAGGAAAGAACAAGACCGACCGGACTTGCTCCGGCGGTGACTTTTCTCGCCGGTGCCGACGGCCAAGGTGGCTGCCGCCGGAGCAGCCACTGCGGCAAAAAGAGAGAAAGGGAAAGAAAAGAATGAGTTAGGGTTTGGGTGCACTCGGCCACCCACCTGGTTTTGATCCGCAGAGAACCACGCCCAGCCGTCCGATGAGATGAACGGACGAGATCGACCGGGCTAGATTGAGCCCAAGAGGGAATGAAGATTCCCAGCCTAGGCCCATGTTAAGGCCTGGGCGCGGGGGAGCTGGGCCACTAGCTCAGCTTTGGGCTGATTTGGCCGCTGGGCTGCATCAGCCGGTGGCATTTGCTATGTGGGCAGCGAAAAAAGAGAGGAGACAACTGGCTGGGCCGCTGATGCACACTAGGCTGCAATGTGCCGCATCAGCGCACGCCCGCGAGGAGGCCTTCGGACCGAATGAGGCCGCCGTGCATGCGGCTGGCTTGCTGGGCAGAAATAGGCCTTGGGCTAGCTAAAATGGAATGTAAAGTTTGAATTTTGTTTAATATTTTTCAGAAGCAATTCCATAAATAAATTTTACTCAATTTTCATCTCTGTTCAGAACCAACGGGATAAATTGTCTAGGGAGTAGGTATATACCTAGAAATGCTTCTGATCAAGGATTATTGTATCAAGAATATTCTCATGTCTCCATGACAAATAAAATGATGGTTACCTCCTAATTAAATTCAAACCAACGGGAGAATTTAATTTTGAGAGTAGAAATATTTTAAATTTAATTATGGTATTGTTATTTTCTAACCAACGTTCAATATTATAATTTTATTTATAAGTTAAAGTTTAAATCTCGATAAATTTTGCATCAAAGTGGTCAATTTTCGGAGAAAGACAAAGATCAAGAAATGCTCTCAAAATAGAAAATTATATTTTTCATGTTTCCACAGCAGTGATGATGATTGTTTTCTAATTAAATTCGAACCAATGGGAGAGTTTAATTTGAAGAGGAGTTAATAGAATTTAATAAATTATGATATTGTTATTTTCTCGAGCAAACCTTGTTTAATAGCAATATCATGATATTATTTATGAGTTATATGCATTAATTTTATTTACGCTCCAACGGTGATTTAAAATTAATGTAAAAGAATAATGATTTATTCTATTTCCGCCGCCCAACGGTGATTTAGAATATGGAAAGAAAGATTTAAAAGTTTAATGTGACTAGACCATCGTAGGGTTATTTTCATGCTCATTATTGTTGATTATTGATTAATATTTTTCGCACAAAGAATTTCATGCTTTCATTCTTGAAAGGCAGAAGGAAATGAAGTGGGTACTTGTGACTCGAAGATGAAAAGTGTAACTTTTGTATGAAAGAAGGTCATTGCTTAAGGGATAATGTTCTCTTTGAAGAATGGCTTGAAAAGAAAAGATTCCAGGGATATTGATCAAAGATAGAACAATAAGAGTTTAGTTTGAGAAATGGCTTTTATGTACAATAGTTTAGTTTAAAGAATGTATTTTATGTACTCCTTTTTGTAAAGAATAATTTAATCTTCAGTTCTAAGCACCATGATAAAAGATGTAATAAGTCATATACATGTTTAATTTGACCAATGTCGGATTAAGCGTGTGTGTGGCACAAAGTATTTGATGTTTGGATATGCCCTAAGAACCAATTATGGCACTTGTATCCCTTCAAGGGAATTATATCGCATGGCAAGAAAAGTTGTGATTATACCCGCATGGCGGGAAAAGTTTGAGAAAATACCCGCATGGTGAGGTAAAATTGATATAGTACTTATGCATAGTACTCATCCTACATATGTCAGGAGAAAGTTGTGACAACTCATGTGCTTTTAGTGTATCCCACATAGGGAGAAAAGTATGGAGTAGCTCTTATGCTATTGAATGTGCAATGGGTTTAAAGAGAATAGAAAGTTACAGACGAACCTAAAGATAAGAATGATATGCGAGTATGACACTATTGATTTCTTGAAGTGGAATGAGGAAAAAGTACTCCCATATGAATTAAGAATTGACCTTGTTTGTTTGACATGGGTGAAATAAGTAATCCTAGTCTCCTCATTCCCAAGAATTATGAATGGTTTTTGAAATTATGGCAACAAAGGTTATGCCATATTTCGAGGGGGAGGGATGTGATATAAATCAAGAAAGATAATTGAGGAAGACGATTGAAAGATATTCCTCATTGTATAGTTTGAATTTAGAGCAAGAGTGATCTATAAAAGATGAATGTGATCATTGAGGGAGTACAACACCTGGACCTTTTACAGTTTCGATAGGAAGATAGCAACGACACTAAGAAACAGTGGCGTAGCTAGGATTTAAAGCTAGGGTGGTCCATTGTCTAAAATTTTTTTCACAGCTATAAATTTAACATGTTGATACACAAGTATATGAACGTCAAAACACGACTAATGACAAAAAAGACATGTAGAGTTCATAAAATAGACGAGTATTTGACATAGAATTGAAATATATTACATACCTAGAATTGTTGAACAATATTTTACTAGTTCTTCTGAACCAGCTGCAATCACATCTTCTTGCTCTTCTGGATCAGAAGAAGATGGAGAAGCCGCCTTCTTCTTTCCTTCATATTTCTGAAAAAGATTGGCAATATCACAATTCCTCTTCATGTTTCAACATTTCTGCAAGAGAATTATATAATGATTCAGTATATCAAACCAATAATCAAATACGCAAAAATCATATATTGAAATAAAATAATTCAGAGTTGCTTGGATACCCTATGGCTTGTGCAATTTCCCACTTTTCCTATCTGACTATCCGTGCAGATCGCAGATCATCAATATATTGGAATCAAAGACACTGACATTAAAAGAAGAAACGTGAGTATGAATGTATGACAGTACGCGTACTGTCATACATTCATACTCACGTTTCTTGGAGCCGCTACTGTTACTTGATTCCACGATCGCGCTAACAGAGTTACTTGGAGCCGCTACTGCTAGGATTCAGATCAAGACATCGAGTACTTGCTGTTGTTTTGCGTTTGCCATCGTGGAGTCCGTCCAATGGGCGTTGGCGACTGGTGCTCGCCGCCGGCGCCCGGCAGCAGTTCGGTCATGATCGTCCATACCCCAATACCCCACGATTGTTTTGCGATTGCCGTCTTGGAGTCTGTCCAATGGGCGTTGGCCGACTGGTGCTCGCCAACGGCACTCGGCAGCAGTGCGGTCGTGGCCGTCCATACCCAATACCCCACGATTGTGCAACTGACCACCGGAAAGAAGCAGAGAATAAGATTGGAAACGAACAGACGACGACAGCTGGAAGGACAGGAGCGATTAAGCGACGTCTATGATAAATTCTCCAACGCAAACTACATGGATGAGCTTTGGTTGGGCCGACCGCAAGGTGGTCCGCGGCCCACAAGGACCACCCTGTAGCTCCGCCCCTGCTAAGAAATACTAAGACGGTGCTTTAAGCACCATATGAGGTATACAGAATAAACCCAAATAAGAAAGTTTAAAGATACATTATCTTTATAGAAGATGGAGAAATCTGGGGAGCATGGTATGTAGATACCTGTTGTAAGCTCTTCACGAAGTTGAATAAGTGAGCAAGGATCTTGTAATATAGGAGCCTAAAAATTCAATTGCCTCCTTACAATGAAAGAGCAACAACAGCCCCATATGAAAGATGTGCTAGTACTAAGGCCTTAGAAGGTCTCAAAGAATGACTATAAAGTCTATGTAAGTGAAATTCAAATGGAGGCGATCCCACCTCATTTGAATGCCATAAGAGGCATTCACCGATCTAATGGAAAGAAGCAAAAGAAGATGAAATGAAATTGATAAATACCAACGACATTTGGAACTTAGAAGAAATCCCTAATGGAGTCAAAATAGTAGGCTGTAATAGGTCTACAAGACAAAACGTAACTCCAAAGGAAATGTGGAAAGATATAAAGCAAGATTGTGGCAAAAAGATTCATGCCAAAAAGAATTAACAGATTACAATGAGTATTTTGTGGCACATTACGATTTAGAGTTACATAAGATGAATGTAAAGATGGCATCCCTCAACGGGGATTTATATAAAAAGTTTACCTAGCACGACCAAAAGGTTTTGTCATGGAAGGAATAGAATGTGTGGGATGTCACCTGAAGAAATCCATTTATGGATTATAGCAAGCTTCATGATAGTAGTACTTGAAGTTTGACAATATGATAAGAAAGTTTGGATTTTAAACGAATGAGAGGACAATTGCAATTGTACAAAGTTATAGAATGGGAAATTCATTTCCTAATCCTATTTATGTGGATGATATCTTACTTGCTAGTAGTGATATCAATCTACTACAGGAGAAGAAGTTCTTGTCCTCAAGGTTCAATAAGAATGCTCTCAACTGGTTGTGGATAAAAATATTAGATTTTGGCGAGATTCCACATTCTGACACTCACAGTTGGAGTTCTATTATGGAAAAACTCCAACAAAATAGTTTCAATATCATAAGTGATGTAAAGATATAGTATAGCATGTTATGAGGCTACGGGACAGGTGAAATGGTTAATATAACTTGTACCCAGAATTGATAATGGTTGACAACAGCAATAACCATTTAAGCAGCTTACTCCTATGACAGCGGGTCAAGTGTGCTGCCAAACACACTGACATTAAAGTTATACGTTGTAAAGGAGAATGTCTGGAATCATATCAAAAGTATTGAACATATAAAGTGACAAGCAAGTGCTTGCGGATCTGCTTACTAAAGGCTTACCACCCAGCACGTTCAGAGAACACATAGTCGACATGGGTTTATGGTATAGCCTATGATTTATGGACAATAAGGGCCCAGAATGAGTAAAGAATTTTTTTAGAACAGAGATGTGTATTGTAGCTGTTAAATCTATCGGCGATTAACCGTGACGATGAAGCATGCTCTATGCACTAATCTGTGATGGAATAAGAAAAGAAGTAAAAGGTAAAGTTAAAAGTATAAGATGAGATCAAGGGTGAGAATGTTAGAATTGATCTCCACCAGTTGGCCCAACGGTTCGCAGGGCCCTTCACCTACACCCTGATCGGGGGTGCCCAGCCCAATGCTTGGTCGGTGGGCCCCCGTTGCACAGTGCCTATAAGAGGAGGTGGGGGCCATGGGTTCTGTTCATGAGGTTGACTGCTGCCGCCACTCCACCGTCCTAACCCTAGTCCAATCCAGAGGGAGGCGCTGCCAGCGACGGGAAGCACCACCAGCATCTTCGCCATCGCCCCTGCGCCACCTCGACGTCCACGCCGGCGCCCGATGTCTGCGTCGCTCCTCTTCCCTGACCGTCGTTGACCGTGCCCAGCCTCGATCGACGAACCAGGGAAGCCCAACCCGGTATGAACCCTACTCGTCTACCTCCAGTCCTCTCTCTCTCCAGTCCTCCAACCCGGTATGAACCCATAGTGGCATAAAGGCCGACAAGTAGTTAAGGGGCCGACAAGTAGTTAAGGGAGGCAAAGGTACCTAGCTCGTGGCGCCGTCCCCAGGGGTCCCATCGCCCCCACCTTGCTCCCACGGAGAGCACCCTGGCTGTGGTGGTGCCTGAGTCCACCCTGACGGCGCGGCCTCGTAGTGCCATAGTCCTGGCAAAGGCCCCTGCTGCGTCTGCGCCCCGGCCACGAGGAGTAGCCCTGCGACTATGGAGGAGGCCCCCACGTGTACGGCTGCGTGGGGTAGGTCGGGTAGGTCGGGTACCCTGGCCAGCCGTGCTGTGGAGGGCTGTCACCCAGTGGAGGGCTGGCACCAGGAGTCGGGTTCGAACCCGCCGACGGAGCCTACACAAAGGACAAGTGAGGTAATTAGTAAAGTACCTGCAGGATGGCCGCAGAAGTTAAAGCAAGTGAGGTAATTAGTATTATACTCACCGGACGTTGAACAGGAGCAGGCACTAGGACTGGTGGTGGAGCAAAGAGCGAGGGAGGAAGCTCCTGCTGGTGCTGGGTCCGGAGGAAGCCCGCCAGGTCCGCCATCTGACACTGGTGGTGCTGCGTCAGTGCCGCCAGCTGCAGCTTGTGGGCCTCGTCCTGGGCCGCCTGGTGGGCCTGCAGCTCTTGGAACCTAGCCTGCAATATTACACCCGTACATGGTTGATGGTATGTGAAGCGAAGGTGGATCATGTTTGAACGACGAATGGAACCGCACTTACCTCCATCTGCGTGTACATCTGGGCGGCGCTCGGCCGTCGGGGCATTATGGGGATGCCGGAGGAGCTACTGGAGCTGGCTTTTTGAATCTCCCTCAGCGTGGGAGTAGTGGTCGGGTCGATGGCACTGTGGGCCATCCAGTAGGAGCCGTGCTGCTTCCCTCCTCTCAACCTCATCATGAGCTCTGGGTCCAGGGGCTCCGTGGCGGGGTCCTTCTCATTCCCATGGCACTGGCGAAACGCGGCGCTGTACTCGATGAGCTTGGGGTGGACGTTCGCGTTGGTGTACGCGTCCGGCCCGTCCTTCGGGTCGAACCTGTTGTCCGGGTCCGATGCTTTGCCCTTGTGAGAAAGGGCGTACCCCACCACCTCGTTGATCTCCTCCCCACCATGGGACTCCCTCTCGCGATGAAAACACAAACATGGTTAGAGGTAAATAGATTAAGCGCTACGCAAATAGATCAAAAGGAGCATACCCATGCGTCCATGAATCGCGGAGGGACCGGTTCCCTTGGTGGTGTGCTACCCCCGCATTCTTGAGCCGGCGCTCCTAACGCTCGTTTTTCACCTCGTACGCCTTGTCCGATCTCCAGTAGCGCACAATCTACTCCCAGCATTGCGGGTCCTTGTCGCACCACCCCGATATCCACTAAGAAACATCAAGTATTTGACATGTTAGAAGATGAATTGAATGTTTCACGAAAGAAATAAGAACGAATGTTTCCTGCTTAATTACCCGCAAGTACTCCTCCTCGGTGAGGTCGGTCTCCCTCTCCAGCACGATCTCCTCCCTGACTCGCTTCTTATCGATCGCCTCGCCAAGCACGTTGCGGTAGTGGTTGATGATGCACTGGATGCGCGCCTCGTGGTACAAGTCCTTGAGACATGAGTGGTAGGCGTTCTCCAGCACGATCTCCGCCCGGACCTGCTTCCCATCCGCGCACTTGAAGTACCCCTGCACGCAGACATCATGTATCATTTCATTGTTTGAAGAACGTCCAACGAATGTGTAGTATTGAGAAATGCATTGTGATGAAAACACTCACCCAAAATTCCCTCTTGATCTTCGCCGCAAGTGGCTCACATGCAGGTGAACCAACACGATCGCAGCCTTCGGGCTCGGGGACGGGGACGGTGTGCAGGTGGAAGTGGTCCCCTTTGCATGGGCGGCCGTCGAACACCTTCGATGGTAACCATGCCGGGGTAGTACTCCCTAATCAAAGCGGGGAGAGGATGCCATTGACATGGCGTGAACCTCTTGCCCCGTTGGGAAACACCCACCCTGCATGAGTCATTAACAATAATTGTTAGTCTGCAGCCTTCGGTTTCCAACATGCCATATGAACAATGTGAACAAAGTAGTTTACTTACTTGTCGCCGATGGGTGAAATCACCTTGCGATGGTGGGGGAGCAGCTTTCGACTAGGGAGCGTCGAGGGCCCGTGCTCGAAGAGCTTCCTCGAACCCGAGGAAGTCCCCGTCGCCCCCGTCGCAGTGGCCCCCGTCGTCATCATCGTCGTCATCACCGCCGCCGTCCCCGGTCGTCGTCGTCATCGTCAACGTCTCGAACTCCAGCCTCCTCGTCGACCGGAGACGCTCGCTGGAGGGCTCCTCCTCCCTACCGGCCGGCTCTCCACGTCCTGCTCCTCCCGGTGGCGCCGGAACGCCGTAGAGCGAGCGGCGGCTCCGTTTCGGCCTTCCGCTCGGTATTTTGTCGAGTGCCCGCAATGACAAAGATTAAAACAGTTAGTATAAATAAATGACAAGTAGTTGTAAATAAAGAAACATAATTGCAAGGTGATAATAATAAAAATATAGTATTACGGGAGGCGACATTATCTCCGCATATGGCAATACGACCGGTGCGACGTCGTCACCACTTTCCTCATCATCACTATCAATATTGTCGAGCTCTCGATCGTCCTCATCATCTCCATCGCCATCGTCACCGTCATCGTTCGAAACAACTCCATCGCGCTTCCTCTGCCATCGCTCAAGGAGTTGTAAGTCCTTAGCATCCAGCACATCATCACCCTCGTCCTCATCGATGTCATTGTGTTCTTCCATGCTCATTAGCGCAGAAATGTCTATCTCGAAACTCCCTTGTAGCCCCTCAGGTTGATAGAACTCATATGTCGTTGGATCAAAGTTGTAATCTTCATCGTTTGGGACAGGCGCTTTACTGCACGGCGATACCATGTGCACAAGGCTCCAACCCGCAAGCCTTGGGTCTTTTTGGCACGCCCATGGGAGGTAATAAACTTGCGATGCATCTCGGTTAGCCACAATATAGACATCGTCTCCATTATATTTGGAATTCGGTCGAATTTCAGTTAGCCCAATCTTAAGGTCTTCTCTCGTGACATTAGGATCGAACCAATGGCATTTGAATACCACTGGCTTCAAAGAACTGCCACCCTTGAATTGGAGCTCGTATATCTCTTCGACTATGCCGTAATAGTCCTTAGTATCACTGCTGGGCGTGCGAACTCCGCTGCACGTGGTTTTTTGTTGGGGCCGGCTCTTCTCGTAGCTTCTAGTGCGAAAGCGATAGCCATTCACATCATAAACGGTGAATGACTTGACCTTACGGTTGAAGCCAAGGCCCACCTCTCTCAATTCATCACTCATTTCTGGATCTGTCGTGGCCTGCAGGGTTAGGACGGTTCGATCGTTAAATTACTCGCTCCTAGGAGCAAAGTGAAATCGCAAAGTCAGAACGAGGTTACTTGGATGGTACCTTTGAACAGAACCAGGAAATGAAGTTGGGCTTGCAGGGGGGTCGAATCGATAGGTGGAGGATATAGTGACGGCGTATAAAACAAGCAGACTGAGAACTTACTTCTGATAAGCCATGCACTCATCAAGGTTCAACAACAAGTACATCATAATAGTGCTCCACTCCTCATGTGTCAAGTCCTTGTTGGCACCCGCGCTCCTTTTCCGAGATCCCCTTGAAAAGGCCGAGGTTCGATGAGTTCTCCTCGACGTTGTAACGAGGGGTTGGATCTTGCGGTCTGCGAAGTGCCTCGGTATAGTACGCCTGTGTGAAGGTCGACACCTCCTCCAGAACGAATGCCTCCGCCACGGAAGCCTCAATTTTGGCTTTATTTCTACATTTTTTCGAAGAAGCTTTAGACACCTCTCGATTGGATAGCACCAACGGGCCTGCACGGGACCCCCGAGCCATGCCTCATGGGGTAGGTGCAAAATCAGATGCTGCATTGATAGGAAGAAGCCGGGTGGAAATATCATCTCCAACTTGCAGAGCAACAGAGGTGTAGCCTTCTCCAGTTCAAGACAAACGTCCTGAGATAACTGCTTGGCACAAAGCCGGCGGAAGAAAAGGCTCAACTCTGCCAGGACGCGCCACACCGGCTCGGGAGGTATCCCCGGTCATCGCGGGAAGGATCCGCCGAATCCAAATGTGGAAGTCGTGACTCTTCATCCCTAACACTTTCATAGTGTCCACGTTCACTCCCCTACTCAGATTCGCCGCATACCCATCAGGGAACCGCAGCGTCTTGATCCACTGCAGTATTTCCTTCCTATCTGCCCTTTGCAGGATGTAATCGGCCGGGCCCCTTTTCCATCTCTTGCCTGGCGCAGGGGTCTTCATCACAAGCTTTGGTCTATCACAAATTGTTTCAGTGTCCAGTCTAGCCTTAACATTGTCCCTTGACTTCTTACCAATGTCCATGAGTGTTGCCCAGAGTGCCTCGGCGACATTCTTTTCTGTGTGCATTACATCGATGTTGTGTGGAAGAAGAAGGTGCTTGAAGTACGGTAGCCTATGTAAGCCCGATATATGAGTCCACATGTGGGTGGTACCATATCCAATAAAACCATCATTCTCTTCATCAATTTGGAGAGCCTGTAACTCGGCAAGGACAGTGGCGGGCTCCTAGCCTCAGGAATGGGGTCGGTGACTTGAACACCTTTCGTGAAGTGCTTTTCATCTCGTCTCAATTCATGGTGCTCGGGCAGGAATTGCCGATGTTTCTCGAAAGAAGAATACTTGCCACCCTTGGCCAGCCAGGTGAATATCACATCTGTCTTGCATGTTGGGCAAGGGAACTTTCCGTGAACACACCACGCGCTGAACAAGCCATACGCCAAGAAGTCATGCAATGAATACTGGTACCACACATGCATTGTGAAGTTCGTCTTTGTAGCTCGATCGTACGTCACCACCCCTTCTTCCCAAGCATGTTGCAATTCATCCCACACTGGCTGCATGAACACACCCATATTGTTGCCCGGGTGTCCAGATATTATCAGCGTCAAGAACACGTTCCTGGGTTCAAACATGACGCCGGGGAAGATTGAGGGGATCACGAACACGGGCCAACAAGTGTACGGGCCGCCATCATTCCAAACGGGTTGAACCCATCTCATTTGCCAGCTTACGCGTACATTCCGAGCCTCCAGAGCCTTTTCAGGATTCATATTATCGAAGTGCTTCCATGCATCACCATCCGCTGGGTGTACCATCTTGTTAGTGTACCTTTTGTCATTCTTGTGCCACATCATTATTTTCACGGTCTCCTCTGTCATAAACAGCCGTTGGAGCCTATGTGTGAAAGGAAGGTGCCGTATGACCATCTCGGCGATCTTGGACTGTCTCTTGGTGCCATCACTGCCTTCTACCTCCACAAACCTAGAGGCTTTGCACTTTGGACAGTGTGTTGCGTCCTCGTGGTCGTCCCTGAATAGGACGCACCCATTTGGACAAGCTTGGATCGGCTCGTACGGCATCTTAAGTGCACGAAGGAGCCTCTGTGACTCGTACGTGTTCTTCGGCAGGATGTGGTCCTTCGGAAGCGGTTTGCCGGAATCACAACACGAGATTAAAGCCGTCTCGACTAATGCCCAGCTGCGACTTCAACGCTATTAGTTGTGAATTGGCATCCAGCTGCGAAACCCTTGTCTTCTCGTGAAGGGGCTTCTGTGCCGACTCCCGCATGGCGAAGAACGCCTTTGTGGTTTCCTCCGGATCCTCCTCCGCCACTATTCCTTCAGGGAACCCCCTTCCTGGTAGTCTTCCATCAGGTCTGCCATCCCGGCATCTGCATCAAGCTCCTCGAGGAGGGGTCTCACTGGCACCTCCCTAATAAGATCGCGTTCACCATGGTGGACCCAGCGCGTATAGTTTAGAACGTATCCATTCTTGAAAAGATCTTCCATAACCGTACGCCTGTCTCTCCATTTCTTGTTCTTACATTTGCTGCACGGACACCGCATCCGAATCAACCCTCTAGCAGCTCGGTCAAATGCCTGCTCCAGAAAGCACCGGTCCCCCTAACCCATTCGGTGGTCTGTTTTTCCCTTGTCCAACCGGTGTACATCCACTCACGGTCGCCCATCCTCGACATGCGCCAATGTAAGCGAGCAATAAAACCAAAGATCTCGCATCTACAAGGCGTTCCTACCATCTAATAGGTGAAGGATAGGTCCTAATCCCACCCGAGGATGCGTAGATGAGGTTAGCTTCCATGCTCCGCGCCCGTCCGAGACGGAATTTCGGGCACCTCCCCGGGTTCTCCCGATACACGTCCCGACCGGGAGAGTGTGCATCCGGAGAACAACGGGGAGGGCCGCGAAACTCCGACTCCGAACGGGGGCGGAACATGGAAGCTAACCCATCTACGCATCCTCGGGCCGTCCAAAAATGTGGACAATCCGAAAGAGACACCGTCGCGAGATATGCACCGATCAAAGATACCAACGACCGTGAATCCCTTTCGGATGGGAGACGCCTAACTCGGTTACGCAAATTAATTACAACAACTATAAGACACAGAGGTGATTTATACATAGGGTGGCGGCACAGAGGCGGGTAGGTGCACGAACACGGTCCCGGTCCCCTCCGACAAGTCCTGCTCTGCAAAACAATAAAGACATCACTATTAGTTCAAAATTTCGGCAGAACCTCCCCTGTACGGGGAGGTTCCCAAAACCTGCAAGAAAAAATGTCGGCTCGAAGGCTGACGTCCACATTTGGGGCACGATGGCCCACACATCCACAAACCCGGCACGAGGGCCATCAACACAGATATGGCACGATGGCCGACAAACCTAGAGCTTTACCTTCTCCTCCGGCGACACGCGGGGACGAACGTCGACGGACGGCATGGACGAACGGCAAAGAATAGCCTCCTCCTTCTCCTCCTCTCTTCTCCTTCTTCTTCTTCCTCCCTTCTCCTTCTTCTTCCACCTCTTTCTCCCTTCTTCTTCTTCCTCCTTCCTCCTCCTCCCTTCTTCTTTTTCTTCTTCTTCTTCCTCACTTCTTCTTCTTCCTCCTCTTTTTCCTCTCCTCCTCCCTTCTCTGCAGGGACAACCGCGCCTTCTGGCGCCGGCGGCCGGCGCGGGGCGGAGGGTGCCCGGCCCGGCTCCCCCTTCCCCTTCTCCTCTTCCTCTCCTCCTCCTTCTCCCCTTCACGATCGGGCCGGCGACGGTGGGAGACCGGAGAGCGGGGGGGCGAGCCGCCGGCGGCGTAGAGGCGGGCTTGCGGCGGCGCAGAGGCAGCGAGCCGCCGGGCGGCGGCGGGGGCTTTGGCGGCGGGGAAGCGTCGGGGCGCGCGAGGCGGAGGTGGAGCGGCGGGGCGGAGGTGGAGCGGAGGGCGGGGCGGAGGAGGAGAGGCGGGGGAGCCGCGCGGCGGGCGTGGGAAGCGGACGACCGGCCAGGGCGCGCGGCGGTGCCGGTGTGGAGCGGCGGCGGCGGGCCGGGATGGCGATGGGGAATGGGGTCGGTGCTTGGGATGGGTTAGGATTAGGGAATGGGGATGGGTCTTTTTAATTTTTTTAATTGTGGGCCGGTTCGCCAACGCCCGGCCGGGCCGGGCCGGCAAAAAAAAAAAAAAAGTTCTTTTTTTTAAAATCCTCTTCGCCGACAGCTCGTACTCCAACCTTGTCGGCGAACTTTCTTTGCCGGCTGCTTCCAAGCGCAGTCGGCAAAAAAAGTTTTAAATTTTTGTTTTTTTATCCTTTTTTTCTGGGTCCTTTCTACCATAATTATATCTCAAATTTAAAACTTGGGGATGTTTTGAGTTATTTAGCTATATTTTCTTATTTTTTCCCTCACTACAATTTTCTCGCATTTTTCAAGTTTGAATTGCAGGTGCATGAAATAGTGAAACTTTGGCCTTGAAAAAATGATATTTATGATGGAGAGTGTGTTTTAAGGCCGTGTCCCAAAGCTCACTCAAAAGTTTCAAGTCCTTGTCCATGTAACACGACCATCCAGGAGTGGTAAAAGTGTTTTTTAATTATATAAAATCTAAACGAAGTAGAAAAATCACGAAACTTGACGGGGTGTCGTGTTATCGCATGTGGAAGCTATGAAAAAATTTGAAAAAGTTTGGAGCAAGTTGCGGCGTCACATGCTTAAAAGTCGACAACTCCACATGCGATCACAAGTGAGATGTCCGGGTTTTGAGCATGTGACGCCGCAACTTGCTCCAAACTTTTTTAAATTTTTTTCATAGCCTCCACATGCGATAACACGATACCCCGTCAAGTTTCGTGATTTTTCAACTTCGTTTGGATTTTATATAATTAAAAAACACTTTTATCACTTCTGGATGGTCGTGTTACGTGGACAAAGACTTGGAACTTTTGGGTGAGTTTTGGTACACGGCCTTAAAACACACTCCTCACCATGAATATCATGTTTCAAGGCCAAAGTTTCATTATTTCATGTACCTAGCTCAAATTTAAAAAATATGGGAACATTCAAGTGAAGGAAAAAAATTAAGGAAATATAGCTAAATGTTGCCAAAAGGGCCCAAATTCAAACTTGTGATTGTAAACAATGTATCTAGGCAATAAAAAAATTTTGAAGTCAAAATTCGAAAAAAAAAATTATCTTTGCCGGATACGATGTCAGTCGGCAAAAAGAGCATACTTTGCCGACAGCATACAAATGCTCATACAAATGCTGTCGGCAAAACGCAGACTTTGCCGACAGCATACAAAGGCATCGGCAAAACGGATCTTCGACAAAGATGTGGAGGCTCGCCGACAGCCTAACGGCATGGCTATCGGCGAAGCAAACGGCGACGGCGCCGTTTGGTCGAGCCAGCGCTTGGCCGACAGCTCTTGTTTGCCGACAGGTTTATTCGGGAAAAAAATTCGCCGACAAACGATTTCTTCGCCGACAAATTCCGTGGATCTGGGGCTGTCGGCGAAGTAAACTTTCCCGACAGCGGGTGCTGTTCTTCCGACCCATTACGATTTCCAGCACCATGACACCGAAGCTAAATGTGTCCGACTTGACGGAGTAGTTACTCCGGTGCCATGTACCCATTGAAACAATGCAGATATGTTCAGATGAATACTGAACTTAAGCGGTTAATGTTAGAATGATCTCCTAACCATTAAGCCCAACGGCCTAATGGGCCTTTGATTTGCGCCCTGATCGGGGGCGCCCAGCCCATCTACGGCTGGAGGGCCCTGTCACACTGCGCTATATAAAGAGGTGGGGGCCGGCGGCTCTCAGTACGAGGTTCACCGTGAGCCGCACTTCCCCACCGACAAACCCTAAACCCGATCTACTGAGGGGGCGCAGCAAGTGACGGGAAGCACCACGCCACCGCCACTGCACCGACCCTCTTCACCAACCGTCGCTGCCCGTGCGCAGACCTTCACCGACGAACCAGTGATGGCAGGCTCGAGCTCCAACGCCGCTGCAGCCAACACCGCCGGTCTGTGCATCACACCGCCTCCCTCTCTACACCTCTCTTTCTCTCTCTTGTGTAGTAGTAGATCATCATGTTCATGTATTGCATCTCGGATTACTACTGTTCCTCCTCTAGATATCACTGCTAGATCGATCATATAGTCTAACAGTTAATGGAACGCAGCTGCTGTGTTTTTCAGCACTGACTAGGTGCCGACGACGCGGCTGGTGACTGCCTGCGTCTGGTCTCGGCCAAAGATCCTGGCCAGGCCGAAGTCTGAGATCTTGGGGTTCAAGTTCTCGTCGAGCAGGATGTTACTGGCCTTGAGATCACGGTGCACCACTTTGAGCCGGGAGTCCTCATGCAGGTACTGCAGGCCCCGAGTGATGCCGTTTATGATCTTTTTTTTTTTTTTTTTTTTTTTTTTTTTGAAGAGGATGCCGTTTATGATCTTGTACCTCTGTCCCCAGTCCAGCTGTTCACGTTCCTCATTCTCCGGGTCTGATCACATTAGATCATATAAAGGAAATATGTATTAAGTGATCATGAGTGTGACGATATGAAAATTTGGAGTAGACTGAGTTGATCATGAGTCACTCGATCGGTACCTACCGAATAGGATGAGATCAAGGCTCCGGTTGGGCACAAACTCGTAGACGAGCAGTTTCTCCTGCTGCTCCAGGCAGACGCCGATGAGCCTTACGAGGTTCTTGTGCTTTAGCTTGGCCACCAGGGCT
This sequence comes from Themeda triandra, assembly GCA_018135685.1. Classification (NCBI taxonomy): domain Eukaryota; kingdom Viridiplantae; phylum Streptophyta; class Magnoliopsida; order Poales; family Poaceae; genus Themeda; species Themeda triandra. The sequence goes on along the minus strand of JAENPR010000077.1, from coordinate 1,456,139 downwards.
AGCTCGTTCTTCAACTCCTCCACTCCCTGCGATGAGCTACTAGACAGGCGCTTCACCGCTATTTCCTCGCCATCCGGGAGGACACCCTATACATATGTAAACCATACATTTCGTGCAGTGTTTCATCTTTTCAGTTCAAGAAGAATCATCTGGTACATGTTTGTTCAGTGTTACCTTGTACACCGCACCAAAGCCGCCTTCGCCGAGCTTGTTGCTCTCATCAAAATCCCCTGTGGCGGTTCGTAGGGTGGAGATGTCCATCATCATGGAGTCCATCATTTCCACGTCCTTTGCTTCAGTGGAATACATGGGATCTGTGTACGTATGGATTCAATAAGTCATTTGTTTTCAGGTTCTTCCAAGTGTATTTAACGATGCGCAATTAACAGAATTTTTGAAGCAACGTACTTCGGTGTTTGGTCTGAGCAGTTAGTAAGGTTTTGGGATTCATTTCTGAAAAAAATTCGGAGCTCACCGAATTGGACGAATTTCGGAAAATTCGGAAAATTCGGGCCGGTATCCAGTCAAAATTTGAATGAAATTTGAGCAAATTTGAACAAATTTGAACAAAACTTCCCCAAAATATCAGAGATGGCAGTGGGCTTGGAGAGGATGCATGCGGCGCCTGCGTGGAGCACGCAGATGGCGCGGAGGGAAGCAACGACGCGCTGGTGGCAACCGGCGGTGCATCTGTCAGTGACCTCGCGTCAGATGCGGTGATGGCGCGGCGAAGGGCCTCGAGAAGCGGCCATGGCTTGTGGGCGGCGTCAAGGAGCGTACCTGGTGCGAGTTCGGATGTTGGGAAGCAACCATGGATCCCGCACGGTGGCTGCAGTGGAGATGACGCTCCGGCGGCGAACAGCGAAGACAACGCTCCGGCGGCGGCGAGCAAGAACAATACGCAGGCTGCTAGCGTGAGGGAGTTTTCAGGGTTAAGAAATGTTCGTGGACTCTTCTTGGGCCATAAAATGGGCTGAAATTTCAAATCGGGCCGAAATATTTTGACTGGTATTGTATTATTTCGGGCTGGGCCGAAATGGAGAATTTCGGTGAAATTCGGTTATTTCGGGCCGAATCCCAGAACCTTAGTAGTCCCCGCCGCCTCCGGAAACAGAGGCAGGCGACAAAGTTCAAGGCTGCTAGAGTTGGCAGCACAACAGCAAGAGCCACCCAGGGCACATGGTACTTTCGTCCCCCTGTGAACTAACGATAGTTAGCAAACGTCACGGGAAATATGCGTCACAAAGCTTAGTTTCCGACAAAAATAACACAACATGTCCTTTTGTGAAGGAAGTTACAACGGGAGCAATAATAAAGGGACTTGCTAAAATTGAAGTGCCTGAATTTTAGCTTCCTTGTAAACGACGGCTATTGCATATGTCAGGTGCCTGGAAAATAACGTGTTCAGGGCTTCAGGCAACGGCTCTGAACCATCAGATGAATATCTAATAGATTTAAATTCACACAACGAAATGATAGATCAAAGGACCACCACGTTGCCTGAACAAAAGGAAGATTTCAGGCACCTGCTTTTTTAGGAAAAGTGCATAATAATGGACAATTTCAGTTCTGCAAATAGAAACCATGTTAGGCAAAACCACAAACTCGACGAATTCTGATTTGTGTTGGCACAAAGACAGCAGTTTATAATTGTTTCTATATAGTCAGAAAATGACAAAAGTTTGATATGATATGATTGTTCCTGCAAGTTCCCTCAAAAAAGGTGTTCCTTGAAATACTGTATACTAGTTGTTCGTGTTTGCACTGGCAATATCCTCTTGAATCTACAATTTACTGTTTGAATTTGCTAAAATATCACTTTCACTCACCTCCATCCGCCGCAGGAACCTCAAAGTTCGCGGCCGGAGCCGGCGCCGGCGCTCCAGAGGTCGGTGATGCCAGCCGTACCATCGCCGTTCCATTGTAGAAGGGTTTGCTCTCATACCTGTAGGTGCAGCTGACGGCGAGCATCCTGGCTCCGATGCGATTCTGGAACCCATCTAGCGATTGCGATATGAGCCCGGCGAGGCACTTGTGGCACTGCGCCGGCGTCTGGTCCGGCGTGCACTGAGCCAGGGTGTAGAGCTTGGGGAACCCCGGATCGAAGCTGGTGTCAGCTTCGCCTGTCACAAACCGCCGCGTGGAGCTGTACGCGGCGTAGTCGGCGGTGGTGTTCATGAGCGTGGCCAGGAGGAGTATGAACCGGCCAGGGTCAGCAGTCACGTATTGATTGTTGCCGACGGGGTACAAATTGGTCGTCGGACCGGTGTCGTCGTCGGGGAGGGTGTGCACGTCGGCGTAGTGGACCATGCAGGGATCGTAGTAGATGGTAGCAGCCTTATCGTTGGAGCAGCCGCTGGGCAGGTTCAGGAAGGCCTCGGTGAGGCAGCCGAAGCATGCCGTGGCGTTGACGTCGCCGCGGCAAAGCCCCATGGCCCAGAGCTGCTCCGGGACGGTGCCGACGACCATGGTGGCGAAAAGATGGGTGGATGTCGAGGCGTTCTTGGGCTGGGTGGCGGCGACGAAGTTGTAATGGTCCTGGTATGTGCCGTTGGCCTCGAAGCTGTTGCTGGTGCCACACGCTATCCACGGGTAACTCGCGGCTGGGGCCATGAGCAGTGCGACGGTGAGGACGGCGGCCAGGGGCAGCAGCTGGTTGTGAGCCATCGTACTTGTGCATCGAAGGAGAAACCTTGGAGGCAGGATTTGAAGAAGAGAGAGAAGCATGACTTTGGCTGGCCAAAATAACCGATGACCATCGTACTTGATCGAGAGCCATCGTACTCGAGAGCATTACCAATTTTTTCCATGTTTCCATTCGTATTTTGTGTTGTTTTCATTGAGCTTTTTTTTTTATGTTGCAATAGCGTTTTGTTTTTGTTGTTTGTAGGGGGTTGGTTCTGTGTGGGAGCAAGCTAGCGGTGGGCGGGCGAGGCGGGGGATGGATCCGCGTGTGGAGAGGTGTTGTGTCCGGCGCTGAGAGGATGCCTTTTTTGCGGGGGAGCCTTTTTTATTTTGTTCCATCTCCTTCTCTATGGTTGAGGTCGTGGGGCGGAGCCCGTACGGGATGGTGAGGGCGTCCAATAAAAATCATCGGAAGTACGAGCGCAAGAAGCGCCCTAAAAAAACCAGTCACTAGTTGGCTCCTTGGTTCCACTAACCAAAATGATTCGGTTAATTCAGTCTCTAGCTAACGGAAAGAACCAGATGAAATCGATGTATGCCTAAACCCGTCTAAATGTTAACGGGCCCATTGTCCGCTACTGTTTTTTTAGATAAAGGAAATTATATTTCCAGCTTTAGTTATCCTCTTTCAAGAACGCATCAGGCCAAATTATTACAATAGAAAAACTAAAATAAAAGAAAAAACTGATGGGAGGAAAATACATCCCCAACAAAGAACTCGAGTAGTCTTAGGCGACACCGACTTGCACCGTGATGTCAACTCCATAAGAATATGACCACCAACATCGAGACAATGCCGCCAAAACACGTCTGTCAGACCTGGTAAAGGTAACATAAGAATAACATCGTTAAATCGTAGAATATATTTAGAAAATGTATTTAATATCTGCATTAAATCGATGATCATTGTTTGGTAGACCAATGATACATTGATACTCCCTACGTTCTAAATTGTAAAAGCTCTAAGATATATACTAGTTTTTACTATATATCTACACATGATGTACATATAGATGCACAACAAAAACTATGTATTAAAAAAGCCAGTATGACTTACAGTTTGAAAATGAGAGAGAATATACACACTACCGGAAACGGCTTATTTGCCGACGGCCGCAGGGTTTGCCGATGGCCAGAGAATAAGCCATCGGCAAACCACAGGCTTTGCCGATGGCAAAGCAGTGCCATCGGCAAAGATATTTTGCCGACGGCCCAGCCATCGGCAAAGACAGGCCATGGGCAAAGCCGATCTTTGCCGACGGCCAGGCCATCGGCAAACCCCAGCCATCGGCAAATACTAATCTTTGCCGACGGCTAGGCCATCGGCAAACCCCAGCCATCGGCAAACACTAATCTTTGCCGATGGCCAGGCCATCGGCAAAAGTGGCCCAGGGCCGACGCCGACGCATGTGGAGATGTCCGGGTTTTGGCCATCCGACGTCACCACTTGCTCGAAACTTTTTGAATTTTTTACCACGGCCTCCACATGCCATGACAACACAACTCGTCAAGTTTCATCGATTTCGGACTTCGTTTGGATTTTATATAATTTTAAAACACTTTTCGCGCACGTAACTCCCCATGTTACGACGCTAACATGGTCGTAATTTCATGCGAGGTCCCGGATACGGCCTCAACATACTCCGAGCATCATGAATATCATGTTTCGAATCAAAAAGATCCATTATTTCATGTACTGCAGTTCAAATTTGGAGTCGTAGGAAAAATTCAAAGGAGTAAAAATAATTAACGAAATATAGCTAAAAAACTCTAAATTGTCCCAACTTTTGGAGGTGGGTTGTATTTGGTGTAGAAAGACACCGTAAAAAAATAGGAAGGAAAAAAATAAAAAAATTGAAATTTTGCCGACGGCCCGTGAAGGCCGTCGGTAAAGAACCTTTGCCGATGGCCGTGCCCGTGTGGCCATCGGCAAAGAAGGTGGACCCCGGCCGATGTTGAGCCGCCACGTGGCCGAGGTTTCAAAATAAAAATAAAAAGGCCCGGCCCCCGCCCCCTAAACCCTATCCTTTTCCCGCATCCACCGCGCCGCATCGCTCCGCCGTCGCCACGCCCCGCCGCCGCGCGCGGCCCCGGCGCCGCGCCGCAGCTCCCCACCTCCGCGCCGCCGCTCCCCACCTCCGTAGATCCCCACCGCCACGCCTCCCCATGCCGCCACGTCCGCCGCCCCATCCCGGCGGCGCCGCACACTTCGCCGCCGACGCGCGGCCCCGCTGGGCGCCGCCCCCATCCCGGCCCCGCCCGGGCGCCCGCCGCCCCCATCTCGGCCCCGTCTGCGCCACCGCGGCCCTGCCAGCGCTGCCGTCCCCATCCCGGTGGCGCCGCACTCGCCCGGGCGACGCGCGGCCCGCGGGCCGCCGCTGCCGTGCTCTACATGCCCCGGCCGCGCCCGGGACCCCGGGGCCTCCCCACCGGCCGGGGTGCGAGGGAGGGAGGAGGCCAGGAGGAGCGGGGGGAGGAGGAGAAGGAGAGAAGGGAAGGGGAGAAGGAGGAGGAGAGGAAGAGGAGAAGGGGAGGAGGAAGGAGGAGGAGAGGAAGAGGAGAAGGGGAGGAGGATGAAGGAGGGGAGGAAGAAGAGAAGGGGAGGAGGAAGAAGAAGGAGGAAGAAGAAGAAGAGAAGGGAGGAGAAGGGAGAAGGGAGGAAGACGAAGAAGAAGAGAGGAGGAGGAGGAGAAGGTCTGCTTCGTTCATCCACCTTCCGTCCACGTCGTCGACACCGTTCGCCGTCCGTCCACGTTCGTCCCCGCGCGTCGCCGGAGGAGAAGGTAAAGCTCTAGGGTTGTCGGCCATCGCGCCATTTCTGTGTTGACGGCCTTCGTGCCAGGTTTGTGGATGTGTGGGCCATCGTGCCCCAAATGTGGACGTCAGCCTTCGAGACGACGGTTTTTCTTGCAGGTTTTGGAAACCTCCCCGTACAGGGGAGGTTCTGCCAAAATTTTCAACTAATAGTGATGTCTTTATTGTTTTGCAGAGTAGGATGTGTCGGAGGGGACCTTGATCGTCTTCGTGCCCCTACCCGCCTCTGCGCCGCCACCCTAGGTATAAATCACCTCTGTGCCTTATAGTTGTTGTAAGTAGATTGCGTAACCGAGTTAGGCGTCTCCTGTCCGAAAGGGATACGCGGTCGTTGGTATGCGGATTAGTGCATATCTGTGATGATATCTCTTTCGGATTGTCCTCATTTTTTGGACAGCCCGAGGATGCGTAGATGGGTTAGCTTCCATGTTCTGCCCCCGTCCGAGTCGGAGTTTCGGCAGCCCCTCCCCATTGTTCTCCGGATACACACTCTCCCTGTCGAGACGTGTATCGGGAGGACAGCGGGGAGGTGCAGCCGAAATTCCATCTCGGTCGGGAGCGGAGCATGGAAGCTAACCTCATCTATGCATCCTCGGGTGGGATTAGGACCTATCCTTCACCTATTAGATGGTAGGAACGCCTTGTAGATGCAGATGTTGGTTCTATTACTCGCTTACATTGGCGCATGACAGAGGATGGCTGACCGTGAGTGGATGTACACGGGGTTCAAAGACAAGACCGAGGAATGGGTAAAGGGGACCGGTCACTTCCTAGAGCAAGCATTTGGCCCAGCTGCTAAAGAGGCAATTCGGGTGTGGTGTCCCTGTAGCAAGTGTAAGAATGACAAAAAGAAAGAGAGGCGGCCGATGTACCATGATATTTGGAAGAACGGATACGTTCCAAATTATACCCGCTAGATCCTCCATGGGGAACGCCAACGGCTTAGGGAGGCGGTGGTGAGACCGGACCTCGAGGGGTTTGATGCGCATGCCGAAATGGCGTACTTGGCCGGCGTACGTTGATGAAGCGTTGTTCGTTCAAGGAATGGAGGTGGAGGAAGAAGATCCAGAGGAGACCGCAAAGGCGTACTACACCATGATGGAGGCGGCACAGCAGCCCCTTTACGCGAACACCCACATTTCTAAACTGGATGCCATTTCACGCCTAATAGGGTTGAAGTCATCACTGGGCATCAGTCGAGAAGGTTTTGATCTCGTGTTGGCGACTGTTGGCGGGCTGCTTCCGGAGCTTCACTGCCTGCCGAAGAGCACGTACGAGTCACAGAGGCTCCTTCGAGCACTCAAGATGTCGTATGACCCGATCCAAGCTTGTAAGAACAGGTGTGTCCTGTTCCAGGGAGACCACGAGACAGCAACACATTGTCCGAAGTGCAAAGCCTCTAGGCACGTGGAGGTAGAAGGCAGTGATGGCAATAAGAAACAATCTAAGATCCCCGAGATGGCCATACGGCACCTTCCTGTAGTACCGAGGCTGCAACGGCAGTACATGACAGAGGAGTCCACAAAACAAATGACATGGCACAAGAATGGCAAAAGATACAGTGACAAGATGCAGCACCCAACGGATGGTGATGCATGGAAGCACTTCGATGCCATGAATCCTGGCAAGGCCGAGGAGGCTCAGAATGTACACGTAGCACTGGCAACAGATGGGTTCAACCCGTTTGGAATGATGGCGGCCCCGTACACTTGTTGGCCCGTGTTCGTGATCCCCCTCAATCTTCCCCCCGACATCATGTTCGAACCCAAGAACGTGTTCTTGACGCTGATAATACCTGGACACCCGAGCAACAATATGGGTGTGTTCATGCAGCCAGTGTGGAATGAATTGCACAAAGCTTGGGAAGAGGGGGTACTAACGTACGACCGAGCTACAAAGACGAACTTCACGATGCATGTGTGGTACCAGTACTCAATGCATGACTTTCTGGCGTATGGCTTATTCAGCGCGTGGTGTGTTCACGGAAAGTTCCCTTGTCCAACATGCAAGGCAGATGTGATGTTCACCGGCGGCCAAGGGTGGCAAGTATTCTTCTTTCGACAAACATCGTCAATTCCTAGAGGAGGACCATGAACTGAGATGAGATAAAAAGCACTTCACGAAAGGTGTTCAAGTCACCGGCCCCATCCCTCAGGAAAAGAGCCCAGCTGACTTCCTTGCACTGATAGAGGCTCTCGAAATTGATGAAGAGAATGGTGGTGGTTTTAAAGGATATGGTACCGACCACATGTGGACTCATATATCGGGCTTGACTAGGCTTCCCTACTACAAGGGCCTTCTTCTTCCACACAACATCGATGTAATGCACATAGAAAAGAATATCGCCGAGGCACTGTGGGCAACACTCATGGACATTGGCAAGAAGTCAAAGGACAACGTTAAGGCTAGACTGGACATTGAAATGATTTGTGATAGACCAAATCTAGTGATGAAGACCCCTGCGCCAGACAAGAGATGGAAGAAGGGCCCGGCCGATTACATCCTGAAAAGGCCACATAGGAAGGAAGTACTGGAGTGAATGAAGACGCTAAGGTTCCCTGATGGGTATGCGGTGAATCTGAGCTGGGGAGTGAACGTGTAGACTGACAAAGTCTTAGGGATGAAGAGTCATGACTTCCACATCTGGATTGAGCGGATCCTTCCTGCGATGACCCGGGGATACCTCCCCGAGCCAGTGTGGCGCGTCCTGGTAGAGTTGAGCTTTTTCTTCCGCCAGCTTTGTGCCAAGGAGTTGTCTCGGGATGTTTGTCTTGAACTGGAGAAGGCTGCACCTCTATTGCTCTGCAAGTTGGAGATGATATTTCCACCCGGCTTCTTCCTGTCCATGCAGCATCTGATTTTGCACCTACCAAGGGAGGCACGGTTGGGGGGGGGCATGCAGCACTATTGGTGCTATCCAATCAAGAGGTGTCTAAAGCTTCTTTGGAAAAAGTGTAGAAATAAAGCCAAAATTGAGGCTTCCGTGGCAGAGGCATTCATTCTGGAGGAGGTGTCGACATTCACACAGGCGTACTATACCGAGGCACTTCGCATCGCAAGATCCAACCCCTCGTTACAACATCGATGAGAATTCATGCACCCTCAGCCTTTTCGGGGGATCTCGAAAGAGCAAAGCGCAGGACCAACGTGTACTTGCTGCATGTTGAGTGGCACACTATCATGATGTACTTGTTGTTGAACCTTGACAAAACCCAAGATTATCAAGAGTAAGTTCTCGATGAGCTTGTTACATACGCCGCCACTATCCTCCACCTATCGATCCGACTCCCGTTGTCTATTGTTTCTCCAGGGAATATATTAATGAACACTGGAGCGGCAGTACGGATCCTACGAGGAAGAAAAAGACCATCTTCTCAGACATAATAAGCCCGATTTCGTCAATTGGTTCTGTACAAAGGTACCATCCAACTAACCTCGTTCCGACTTTGAGATTCCACTTTGCTCCTATGAGTGAGTAATGTAACTATCTACCTGTCCTAACCTTACAGGCTAATTGTGATGCGGAAATGAGTCCTGCATTGAGATGTGTGGGCAAAGGCGCCGAGCGATATGTCAAGTCATTCGACGTTTATGACGTGAATGGCTATCGCTTTCGCACAAGACGCTACGAAGAGAAATGGGGCAACCTAAAAACCACGTGCAGCGGAGTTCGTACTCCCGGCACGGATGGGAAGGACTATTACGACATCGTCGAAGAGATATTGGAGCTTGACTTTGGCAAGGACCTAGGTTGTAAGCCAGTGGTATTCAAATGCCATTGGTTCGATCCTGAGTTCACGAAAAAGGACCTTAAGATTGGGCAAGTCAAAATCCGACAGGATTCCAAATATGGAGGAGACGATGTCTATATTGTGGCTAACCGAGACGCCACGCAAGTTTATTACCTCCCATGGGCAAACCAAAATGACAAGCGCCTTACGGGTTGGAGCCTTGTGCAGATGGTATCACCACGCGGTAAAGCGGCGGTCCCGAACGATGATGATTATAACTTTGACCCAAGGACAGATGAGTTCTATCAACCTGAGGGGCTAGAAGGTAGGTTGGAGATAGACATTCTTTCGCTGATGGGTATGGAAGTAAACAATGACATCGATGAGGATGAGGGTGATGAGGTGCATGATGCTGAGGATTTACGAATCCTTGATGAATGGCAGATGCGACGCGATGTAGTTGTTGCGGACGATGTTGATAGTGATGACAACTTAAGAGAGCTCGACAATATTGATGGTGATGACGACAGTACTGATGATGATGACGAGCGCTCACTAGCAATATTGCCTTTCGCGGAGATAATTTCTAATTCATGTAATACTATATTGTTATTAATATTACCTTGCAGTCATTAATATTACCTTGCATTTATGTTTCTTTACAAGTACTTGTTATTAATACTAACTCTTTTAATCTTTGTCATTGCAGGCACTCGACAAAATGCTAGGCGGAGGGCGGCCACGACGAAATGTCACCTCGAAGTACATGGCGCCGGTCAACCCGGACGAGGAGGAGGAGGAGCACGTGGCGGCCGACCCCCGCGAGGACGAGGACGAGGAGCTTGAGGTGGAGCCGTCGACCAGTAGGGGTGTGAGGGCCCCCAGTGGACAGCACCGCACGCCGTCGAGGAGGCTGTTCGAGACGGCCTCCCAGGAGGGGGCGACGACGACGACGACCGGTGATGGTGACGGTGGCGGCGTCTGCGGCGGAGACGCCGAGGGCGACGACGACGACCTCGGTTGCTGCAACGAGGAGACAGCGGGCGGCTCTACTTCCACAGCTTCGGGCAAGTGAAGGGATATGAGGGTGCTACACTAGCCAGAAAACAAAACTTTTTCTACCTTATCGCCCAGGATCTACTACTAGTTACAGGTTACGGGATTACCACTTGACGCGCAGATGCAGCGGAAGACGACTCGATGTAGTCGAACGCATCGCAGCAGTGCCGTGCAGTTGCGTGGTCGTCCAGCAACTCCTCCCACCACTTGCGGTTCGTGCGGTTCGTCCTCATGCTCCAGATGCAGCACCTCCGAGGTATCACACACGTACGAGGTAGAAGCGATGCGCCTCCGGACTGCTAGGTCCGCGAGGAGCGAAGGCGAGAGCATGGAGGGGGACGGTGGCTGCCAAAGACGTGGATTGTATTTGTTGTGTTTGGCCGCACCCCTCCCCTCTATTTATATAGGCGTCTCTCATGTGCCCCCGAGTTGGAGGCGCATTGGAAAACCTAAGCCTTGTCTAATTCGAGTCCAACTCGAATTAGGCTTCCAGCCTCTTAAGCGTGCGACCCTATGGGTTCACGCACACATAGACATGGGCCGAATACTCCTATTCGCCCAATAGCTGACAGCGGCCTCTAGCAAGGCATGACAACTCCTATGCGTACGCAAATGATCATATCAGACGAACCACTACGACCATATACAAGTTACTCCCTTGCCTCATGATATTTGGTTCAACTCGTGGGTTAACACTTAACCCAAGCACGGCCATGCATTTGTTGATCCAATCACTTGAGTGATCCAGTGATATCGCTCTCAATAGAGAGGGGCAAGTCCCATCTTGATTGTCTATGTCTCGCAGCATGCTTCTCGACAAACCCGAAGACATCCTTTATAACTACCCAAGAACGGAGTAGCGTTTGTCGGTCCCTAAGCAAGTCGATACACATCCCGAGCACATACAACAATCTCGTCGAAGGACATAACGTATATGATGTGTATAGAGACAATCTCATGTCGGGTCGATCCAGCCTACATGTCATACATGTGCCCACATTATTAGTTCAACATCTCCATGTCCATGACTTGTGAAACATAGTCATCAACTAATAATGTGCTAGTCTAATATTCATGTGTGTCCTCACATGAACTCCGACCAGTGACGAATATAGAATAACCATACAAGTAAAAGAGTTCCACAAACAATTCACATAATTGCCAATCAATACAAGTTGTCTTTAATGGATATTCAATGGACACATTTTACATATCATGGATACAAGCGGAATATCATCATCTCTATGATTACCTCTAGGGCATATTCCCAACAAGTCTCCCACTTGCACTAGAGTTAATCTCTAATATGTCTAATCCCCATAGACCTCATGTGCGCCTCATGCTTAGGGCAGTGGAAGAGCCTTTGTCAACGTATCTGCTACATTCAAATCCGTGTGTATTTTGCACATTTTTATTTCACCTTCACCGATAAACCGTCGAATGAGGTGAAATTTCCGCCGTACATGTTTGTTCTTCCGGTGATTCCTTGGCTCCTTAGCTGCGCTATCGCCCCATTGTTGTCACAATGTAGATTCAATGGGCTAGCCGCATTAGAAAACACACCAAGATCAATGAGGAAACGCCTCATCCAAACACCTTCTTTTGCAGCTTCCGAAGCTGCAATGTACTCGGCTTCTGTTGTAGAATCGGACACTGTCTCCTGCTTGGAACTTTTCCAGCTTACTGCAACACCATTTACCATGAACACGAAACCTGATTGAGATTGTGAATCATCTACATCGGTTGGAAGCTAGCATCGGTGTAACCATTTACAACGAGCTCTTCCTCACCTCCATAGATCGAACTCATCCCTAGTTCTTCTCAAGTACTTAAGGATGTTTTTAACCAGCGTCCAGTGACTCTCACTAGGATTGCCTTGGTACCTGCTCGCAACACTTAGAGCATATGAGACATCGGGCGAGTACATATCATGGCATACATGATGGAACCGATCGCCGAAGCATATGGAACCTTACTCATGCGTTTGCACTCTTCATCTGATGAAGGACATTGCTTGTCGCTAAAGCGCATACCATGTGACATAGGCAAGAACCCTTTCTTGGATTGCTCCATGTTGAACCGTTTCAACACCTTGTCAATATATGTATCTTGGCATAATCCTATTAGCCTTTTCGACCTATCTCTATAGATCTTAATGCCCAAGATGTATGCTCGCATCTCCCAAATCCTTCATAGAAAAACTATTATTCAAAGGAAGTCTTTACTGATTGCAACATTGGAATGTCATTCCCAATCAATAGTATGTCATCCACATACAAGATTAGAAATACAACGGCGCTCCCCACTAGCCTTTTGGTAAACACAAGGCTCTTCTTCATTCGACGGAAGCCAAACCCTTTGACAACCTCATCAAAACGAATGTTCCAACTCCGAGATGCTTGCTTTAACCCATAAATAGATTTCTTAAGCTTGCATATTTTTCCAAAGCATTATTTAGATCAACAAAACCTTCGGGCAGTATCCTATACACGTCCTCTTCCAAATTTCCATTTAGAAAGGTCGTTTTAACATCCATCTCGCCAAATTTCATAATCGAAATAGGCGCTATTGCTAGAATGATCCGATAGATTTAAGCATCGCTTACCGGAGAGAATGTCTCATCGTAGTCAATTCCTTCAACTTGCCGAAAACCCTTTGCGACAAGTTGAGCTTTATAGACGTGAACATTTCCGTCCATATCTTTCTTCTTTTTGTAGATCCATTTGCACTCGATGGGTCTACACCATCAGACGGGTCAACCAAGTTCCAAACTTGATTATTTCCCATGGAATCTATCTCGGATCTCATGGTACTCGCCATTGCTCGGAATCTGAGTCCATCATAGCTTCGCGTATGTTGCGGGTTCATCATCGTCCAACAATAACAGATCCCCATGCAATTCGCGAAGTCTTGCCGATCTTCGTGGTTGTGGAGGTGTTTCAAAGGGGCCATGGGCATCTCAACTTGTTCTCGCTACATTAGCATCACTCGTAGAGTTCTTCTCAACCGGCTCATCTTGAACTTCTTCAAGATACACCTTTTGTCCACTCTTCTCTCTTTTGAGAAACTCTTTCTCTAAGAACACACCGTTTCGAGCAACAAACACTTTGCCCTCTGAGCGGTTGTAGAAGTAATATCCTAAAGTTTCCTTTGGATATCCCACGAAAAAACACTTGTCCGATTTGGGTGTTAGCTTATCTGATATAAGCCGTTTGACATAAACCTCACAACCCCAAATTTTTAGAAAAGACAAACTAGGACTCTTCCCAGTCCATATCTCATATGGTGTCTTAACTACGGACTTAGATGGTACTCTATTTAATGTGAAAGCGGCTGTTTCTAGAGCATATCCCCAAAACAATAAAGGTAGGTCCGACTGGCTCATCATAGACCGAACCATGTCCAACAAATTCCGATTACGCCGCTCAGACACGCCATTTCTCTGTGGCATTCCAGGTGGCGTAAGCTGTGGAACAATTCCACAACTCTTAAGATGATTGCTAAACTCATGACTCAAATATTCGCCTTCACGATCAGATCGCAAGGCCTTAATTTTCTTGCCATGTTGGTTCTCTACTTCGTTCTGAAATTCTTTGAACTTTTCAAATATTTCAGACTTATGCTTCATTAGGTAGACATAGCCATATCTACTAAAGTCATCAGTAAAAGTTATTAAGTATTGAAAACCGCCTCTAGGCCGTCGTGCTCATTGGTCCACATACATTACTATGTACTAGTTCCAATAAGTCGTACGCGCTCTCTCAGAAAACCCGAGAAAGGCGTCTTGGTCATCTTGCCTAAAAGGCAAGCCTCACATGTCTCGTAAGATTCAAAATCAAACGAAGTTAGAAGTCCATCATCATGGAGCCTCTTCATGCGATTTTCACTTATATGACCCAAACGACAATGCCACATATATGTAGGACTTAACTCATTAAGCTGAGGCCTTTTAGCATTAACATTACAGACAGGTGCATCATCAAGATTTAAAATCAAATCCTGATGGCAGGTGAAGTTGCATCGTCCCAACGTTCAACGCAGCAACTCTTGCATTGTTGCCCACGCGGAAATCAACCTCTCCTTTCTTCACGCTTCTACTTCTTATCATTCCCTCCATCGTATTGCAAATATGAGCAACCGATCCGGTATCAAATACCCAAGAATTGATATAAGAGTTAGCGAGGAAGGTGTCTGTAACATAAACAACAAGCGTATGAGCGGGAGTACCTTTACTACCGCCGTCCTTCTCTAAGGACTCCAAGTACGGCTTGCGCTTTCTCTTCCAAAGTGACCATTCTTACCACAATGAAAACATTTAGCATCGCCCGTGGTCCAGCTTTGGGGCCGGGCGGAGCTGGCTTGGAGATCTCATCTTTAGCCTTGCCCTTTTTCTTCCCCCAGCCCTTCTTTCTCTTAAAGTTAGGCTTGTTCTGGATTGCCAATACTTGGCCACCGATCTGCTTCTTAATGTCACTCTGCTTGTTTTCAAGATGCCACACAACTCATTCAAGCCCCTCTCGCCCTATGCATATGGTAGTTCGCAATGAAGTTCCCATAGCTAGGCGGTAGAGACGAGAGAATGAAATCGCAGCCAACTCGGGCCAATTGGGAAGCCTAGCTTCTCCAACCTCGAGTGTAACCAACCATCTTGATTACGTGTGGCCCAATAGCTGCACCCTCTGCTAGCTTGGTCACAGCAGCAGATGCATCATCAGCAGGCTC
Organism: Themeda triandra; assembly: GCA_018135685.1. Taxonomy (NCBI): domain Eukaryota; kingdom Viridiplantae; phylum Streptophyta; class Magnoliopsida; order Poales; family Poaceae; genus Themeda; species Themeda triandra. The sequence goes on along the minus strand of JAENPR010000077.1, from coordinate 1,441,128 downwards.
ATCTGGTAAGGGGGTTTCTAGATATTCCTCCTTTTTCTCAGCCTTGAGAACAATTCTTAGATTGTGAATCCAATCCACATAATTTGTTCCATTCAACTTATCTTTCTCAAGAATCGAATGCAAAGTAAATGGTTGCTTAGAAGATGCCATTTAATCTACAACATAAGTAATGCAAAATACTAAGACAAAATATCCATGATAGAGTAAATAATATCAAATATGATTTACTCCCACTAAAATCAATATCCCTCGATTGAAACTTAGTGATTCAAGACCCACAACTAGCAAGTCGACTAGTGAGCTTTAGCATCACCGCTAGAAGACATGATAGATCGGTAAGCAACTCTTTGCTAATCATATCGCATATGACTCTTGTTGTTGGATAGCATCTCTATGCTTGGGTTACCAACTTCTCATGCTCCAAGGTCCCTAACCGTTAGGATGACCTTGTTTAAGCAACCAAACCTTCGCAGTAAGTATCCAATACGAACCTGTCTTAGTCAAGTAAAATCGATGGCACCCTAATTTCATAGACCCACCATCGATTGTACAAGACAAATGACAGCTGCAAGGTTTGGGGAGCACAAACTTAAACATTACGAGGGATCGTTCTACTTCACTACCGCACGAATGTAGACAAAAACATTATAGCATGTGAAAGTAGAACATGGTAAGAACGGCATAAACACGTATATGACTTAGTATAGCCCATTGTTTATAAGGGCTATACCAAATCATCAAAACCCGCAAAACGAGTTAACCGATTTCGACTACTAAAAGTAAATCGTGAAAAACTCTATCTTCCAAGCCGTTTTCGCAAATTGCCTCGGGCCAAACCAACAGTTTGGCCATTTTACGAACAGAACTTTTCTCGGCAACCCGGCGCCCGGTGGCTGATCCAATTCGCCACCGCCGCGCATCACATGCGCTCGGCACTTGACCTAGGGTTCAATTCAATCAATCTCGATTGACCTCTAACTCACCGTGATTGGATTTACATGTATCACTTAACTCGGATGGCGGAATTCCGACCGGTACGAGTAGATCGTTACAAGACCAACGCGGCAAGATCATGAACCAAGATCAGAGACTCATCTAAAACCGCGCATATCACATATGCGACATCCAGAACCTATAACGACGCAGTATAGAGCTCCGATACCACTGAAGGGATATGAGAGTGCTACGCTAGCCAGAAAACAAAACTTTTTCTACCTTATCGCCCAGGATCTACTACTAGTTACAGGTTACGGGATTACCACTTGACGCGCAGATGCAGCGGAAGACATCTCGATGTAGTCGAACGCGTCGCAGCAGTGCCGTGCAGTTGCGTGGTCGTCCAGCAACTCCTCCCACCACTTGCGGTTAGTGCGGTTCGTCCTCGTGCTCCAGATGCAGCACCTCCGAGGTATCACACACGTACGAGGTAGAAGCGATGCGCCTCCGGACTGCTAGGTCTGCGAGGAGCGAAGGCAAGAGTGTGGAGGGGGACGGTGGCTGCCAAAGACATGGATTGTATTTGTTGTGTTTGGCCACGCCCCTCCCCTCTACTTATATAGGCGTCTCTCATGTGCCCCCGAGTTGGAGGCGCATTGGAAAACCTAAGCCTTGTCTAATTCGAGTCCAACTCGAATTAGGCTTCCAGCCTCTTAAGCGTGCGACCCTATGGGTTCACGCACACATAGACATGGGCCGAATACTCCTATTCGCCCAATAGCCGACAAAATGACGGCCTCTAGCAAGGCATGACAACTCCTATGCGTACGCAAATGATCATATCAGATGAACCACTACGACCATATACAAGTTACTCCCTTGCCTCATGATATTTGGTTCAACTCGTGGGTTAACACTTAACCCAAGCACGGCCATGCATTTGTTGATCCAATCACTTGAGTGATCCAAAGTGATATCGCTCTCAATAGAGAGGGGCAAGTCCCATCTTGATTGTCTATGTCTCGCAAAGATGCTTCTCGACAAACCCGAAGACATCCTTTATAACTACCCAAAGAACGGAGTAGCGTTTGCCGGTCCCTAAGCAAGTCGATACACATCTCGAGCACATACAACAATCTCGGGTGGAAGGACATAACGTATATGATGTGTATAGAGACAATCTCATGTCGGGTCACCCACCTACATGTCATACATGTGCCCACATTATTAGTTCGACATCTCCATGTCCATGACTTGTGAAACATAGTCATCAACTAATAATGTGCTAGTCTAATATTCATGTGTGTCCTCACATGAACTCCGACCAGGATGAATATAGAATAACCATACAAGTAAAAGAGTTCCACAAACAATTCACATAATTGCCAATCAATACAAGTTGTCTTTAATGGATATTCAATGGACACATTTTACATATCATGGATACAAGCGGAATATCATCATCTCTATGATTACCTCTAGGGCATATTCCCAACAGCAAGCCCTTCCAGCGCAGCCCCACCAGGCTCCCTGGCCACCTGCCAGTCACTGACGAGCGCCCGGTGATTCGGCCTGTGGGCAAGTAAGTAACCATTGTTGATTTCTCTACCTGTTCATATGACATTTTTAAATTCAAACTACATACTAACAATTGTTGTTAATGACTCGTGTAGGGGCTAGAAAAAGGTGACAAAAAGGGGTTCTTCATGCTGTCCCACTATCATCCAGGGCCTGCTGATTAAAAAGCACTTCCCTGGGTTGGTCCTCGCCGCCGAGGGTAACTACATCGTGCCCGAGAAATGGCACCACTTCTCCCTTGTCAAGGATGAAAATGACGAAGTCCTTGCTGACAAGATCAAGAGGGAGTTCTGGGTGAGTCTTTGCATTGCATCGCATATCTCAATACGACAGATTCGTTGGACTTTTTTCAAACAATGAAATGATGTTTGATGCCTATGTGCAGTTGTATTTCTAGTTGGAGGAGGGGCAGGACCTCGGGTGGGCGTCGCCGCATCAGGACTTGGTGTGCGCTGACTAGCTCAAGGACATGTTCTATGAGGCGCGTACCCAGGCCATCATCAGCAACTACGCCAACATCAAGAAGGTGAAGGTAGATAAGGAGCAAGCCAGGGAGATGATGTCTCAAGAGGAGACCGACCTCACCAAGGAGCAGGTCATATCAAAAACTTAAGTAATTGTCAGGAAACATCCATTATGATTTCTTACACGACACATTCAATTCATTATCTGGAATATCAAAAACTTGAATGTCATGCAGATGCCTCCAGGCTGGTGCAGCAAGTATGAGGACTGCTGGCTTGTAATTGTCAGAGGGTGGTGTACGCCGGCGGCGTACGAGGAGCGCAGAGCACGTCGGGCGAAACGCAAGGCAGAACTCGATAGGTCAGGGGTCTCACACCACCAAGGGAGCCAGATCCTGCCAGAGTTCATGGACACATGGGTATGCTTCTGTTGATGCATTTGTTATAGCGCTCAATTGTCACTACTTGTAACCATGTTTGTGTTTTCCTCGCGATCGGCGACGCATGGTGGGGAGCAAATCAACGAGTTCACGGGTACGCGCTTGCTATCATCGGCAAAGCGAAAGCGCCCACCACCATGTACGGCCTCGTTGCTCGGGCGAGAAGTACACCAGGCCGGCCGTCTACGACAAGCTCACCAAGTATGCCGCCGCGGCTCGAGAGCGCCATGGCGGCGACTACGACCCCACCACCGAGCCCCCGGACACCGACCTCGTGATGAGGATTGGAGGAGGGAAGCGACGGCCGGTACTTTATGGCCAACGGCGTCATCGACCCGTCCTCGTTCGGACGCCGAGCCGATCCGCACGTAAGACCGGCAAAGGGGGGGCGATCGCAGATCCCCATAGCGCCTCGGCTAGCCGAGCGCCGCGATGATGATGGCACTTCAGGTAAGTAGAGTTTCATTCGTCGTTCACTCGTTTCACGCATGATGTACCTTGCCTTTAAATACCATCAACCATGCCGGTGTAATATTGCGAGCCACGGTCCAAGAGCCGCGGCCAACCCCGGGCGGCCCAGGCGGCTATCCGGGCGCGGCGGGATGCGGCCCATCGAGGAGCCGGGGTGGCACTTACTCGGCACTACCGAAACAGGTTGGCGGACTGTCCCTACACTTCCGGCCCGGATCCCGGAATGCAGGAGCCTCCCGCCTCGATCTTCGCTCCACCACCGGTAGTTCCACCGCCCGTTCCCGTACCCGGTCGTGAGTACAATGCCTGTCGCTTTAGCTTGTGTGGCCAGCCTGCAGGTACTAATTACATCACTTGGTCTTTGTGCAGGCACCGTCGGCGGGTTCGAACCCGACTCCAAGTGGTAGCCCTTCACTGGGTCCTTCTCCATCGCACGACTGGGCACCTTACCAGAGCTTCCCCACGTAGCCGTACGTCTGGCCTCCTCCACAGTCGCAGGGGTACTCCTCCTGGTCGCAGCAGGGGCACTACGGGCCTCCAGGCGTCTCTCCGCAGCAGCTGGGGCAGTACTGGCAGTACGGTTCGGCCCCGTAGTCGGGTTGGTCGCAGCGGGAGCAAGGCGGGGGCACGACTCCGAGTTGGTCTCCGTGGGAGCAAGGTGGTGGGGCTCTGGGACCCCTGGGGACGGCGCCTCGAGCTAGTTACTACACTTGTCGATTTTGGATCTTGTATGGATGACTTGTATGGATGACTATGTATGGATGACGATCGACATTTGTCGCTTGTGTATGGATGACTTGTTACATGCTATATATGTGATGTGTGGATGAAAATGGTATTTTGTTGCTATATATGTGGGTCATATGCTATATATGTGGGTCATATGCTATATATGTGATGTATGTGTTGAAATGTCATGGAAATGCAAGAAAACAAAAAAAGAAAAAAAAAATTCCCGTGTTTGCCGATGGCCGCCGTCGCAAAACCCGAGATTATGTGTCGCCAAATCCCGGGTTTGCCGACGGCTAGCAGGCCATCGGCAAAGTGACCATAACTTTGCCGATGGCCGGCCGTCGGCAAAAAAAGTTTGCCGACGGTCGAGGCCATCGACAAAGAAATTCCCAAAAAAATAAAAAACACTTTGCCGATGGCCGCGCCACGTCAGCCGTCGGCAAAGCCGCCGTCAGCCTGACGGCGCGTCGGCTGACGTGGCGCCTTTGCCGATGGCTGACGTGGCCATCGACAAAGCTTTGCCGATGGCCTGACACGTGGCCGTCGGCAAACTTCGCTTTGCCGTAGAAATGTTTGCCGATGGCGGTTTGCCGACGGCCACGTCGGATTGCCATCGGCAAAGCCTTTGCCGATGGCAATCGGGACTTCGCGACGGCACATGCCGCCCATCGGCAAACAATGGGATCCGGTAGTGACATTGACAATAACCACAGGTTGTGGTCGCCAGGCTACTAAAAGTTTTCATTGAAAAAAAAAGAGTACTCCCTCCGTCCCAAAATAAGTGTCGTTCTCGCTTCCGAGAAACATCTACGGCAATTATATATTAAAATATATAAATATTTATGCTAAGTAATTCGTATCATCGAAAAGATCTTTATGTCTAGTTTTTTAACAAATTTATTTGAAAATATAAATATTGCACGTATGTTCTACAAATCGAGTCAAACTTGTGACACGAAAACCCAAAACGACACTTATTTTGGAAAGGAGGGAGTATGTAGCATTTGCTCTGCAACGAGAACGGTTCCTGTCCCACCTTTTTTTTCCCCGACTAGGTTCCTAGCCCACACTCCAACGAGTAGCACGACAGTTGACCTTGTCGTAGTAGTGCATAGTGAGGCACAAACGCTATATGGCGCGCGTGCGCCCGGTCCAATAGCAGCGCACGGGATGCCTGGCATGCGGGGATAGCGGGCCGTAGTGGGGGAGGACACGTGGTATGCGGAGAAGGAGGGACCACGGAGAAACGCGGAGATGTGGATAGAGCGCCTGTCAGATACTTTTTTATTTTTAAAATGGTATACAAACTCAAAAATACAATAACTTTCTCATCAAGCGTCTATTTTAAATTCTGATCACACCGATAAAATTATTACGATGAGATCTACAAAAGTAGATCCATATTGGATATGTTTTGACACAATTTTTATAATGATAAAGTTTTGTGTCCAACAGTACAAAGTTTCAAATACTGCACTATAAAGCTTCAAAACATAGAGTACAAAGTTTTGAATTTCAAATTTACAGTCTTAGGTGTATAATGTTCATATTATATTATTACAAAGTTCATAATATGATAGTTCCAAATTTCTAACCTAGCATTATAAAAGTTTGTAATGTGATAGTTTAAAATTTATAAATTTTATATATAAAATTTTGAATCTATCAATGCAAATTTTATAATGTCATAGTTCAAAGTTTCGAACCTAGCATTACAAAGTTTACAATATGATAGTTCAAAATTTAGGGTTTAGGGGTTTATAATTTAGACTACAATGTTAATATTTTAATAGCGTGATAGTTTAAAGTTTTCAATCTAGCACTGCAAAGTTTATACTCCCTCCGTCCCATTATAAATGACGTTTTAGCTCTTTTTCAAGTATATCAAAGATTCTTTGAACTTAGCATGAGGTGTGTCCACATGCATGGAACTTTGTATGAATCTGGACCTCCAAATCAGCTCCTAGAATGACAAGTAAATTGGGACGGAGGGAGTAATATGTAAGTTCAAAGTTTATATCCAGCAGTGTAAAGTTTATAACCTGTTAGTTCAAAGTTTTATAAACTCCGAGTGTAAAGTTTTTAATCTATTGGTACATAGTTTATAATGCGATAATTTAAAATTTAAAGTGCAAACTTTTTAATTATATATTTTTAGGTGTCAAGTACACAATTTATAACATGGTAATAGAAATATTTTATCGCATTTGTACAAAAGTTTTAGAATTCAACTGCTAATGTCCAATGAAAAAAGTCATATATGCATGCAAAATGAAAATAGGCCTTCTATGTATAGACCATATATACTAAAAGGTAAAAAAAAAATGTCCACACAAATTGCTATTGGGCTCGATCAAACCGTAATCCACGGACCACGGTTACCGCTTGGTCCCCGCATGCTCTAACGGTGAATGCGTGCCGCATGCATGCGGCGTGCGCTGCTAACAGCTGGCACTGGCGTGCGCCGCTACGGCTACTGGTGCGCGTGCGCCAAGCAGTTGTGCCGCTCTGTCACTCTATCCTAAAACATTTCGGAAACGATGAAGCCAGTGCGCTTTTCGCATCGACATCTCAGGATAGATCACATCATATCGCATCACATCCCTCCCTCTGAGTCTGGAGTAAAATCGAGTGGGGCTCGGGGCAGTTGTGATTGGAACATCAGCGAGGGATGGAAGACCAAGATGATGTAGTTGGACAGCGAATTGACTATCTCTCAACTAAAAAGATCAAAGAGTGGACAATTTTTTGTGCAACATTGGTTTGTTCCTTTCTGTTTGCCTTCTCGTGCGATCTCCTCCTCCCCCTCGCATGCAAGTGGACAAAAATAGAAAGCGCTCGCATGCAATCTGCCCATACCGTGCGATCCTAATCCTCCCTCATCGGTCTGCACCAGGCCCACCGGGACATGCAAAATAAATTCTCACGATCACCCAGAAATCATGCAGCATACAACATCAAGTGTTTTGGATCAGTTCATCGCCGGACGGGACGTCTGCGACCGCAAAGCCGCTGGAAGACCTCGCCAACACGTCGCCGGCAAGCGCGATGCCAATGCACCGTCGTCGGACGCAACACCTGTGACCGCGAAGCCATCGGACCACCTCGCAACCTGCCGCCGCCGGACGTGATGCCTGCGACTGTAAAGCCACCGTACCACTTCGCCAACATGCTGGCGCCGGCCGACATCGCCAAAGTGGCGCTAGGACCACGATGCCGCCGGACGACCTCGCCCACCCGCTGTCGCCGGATGCGACGCCTGCGACACGAAGCCGATGGACGACCTCACCAACCCACTGCCGGCGGACGGCATCGCCAAACCAGCGCTGTGACCGCGAAGCCGATGGACCACCTCGCCAACCCACCGCCGCCGGATGACATCGCCACACCAGCGCTGCGACCGCGAAGCCGCCGGGCGACCACGCCAAACCGCCGCCACCGGATACTGCTTGCGACCGCGAAGCCACCAGAGGAACTCGCCAAACCGGCGCCACCATGCACCGACGCTATTTCCGCCACATCGCGCAGTGAGGACACATGGTTTTTACCATAACCATCGTGTGGACCTTTTGTGATGAGTGATTGTTAACATGCCAACACAAGGCGTGTGTGTGTATCTGCTAACCGATGGCACGCGGTTTCGTGTCAAACAATGGTGTCTCTTGGCTTGTGTTGTTTGCAGGTGTCGAGTTCGGAGACGGTGGTCGACGGTTGGTGAAGATCAAGTAGGCGTGCCGTGGCCGACGGACCGGGTGCGGTGAAGGGCGGACGTGAGGCTTGGATCGAGGGACCGAGGACCGGGCGGCCAGCCGTGGTGGTCGACAGGACATCGACAAGCGCAAGTGTACACGGCGGGGGACGCGTACGGGCTACGCTACTCGCGAAGGGTTTGGTGGTTTCGCCTCAAAACCATCGATGGCGGGTTTTTCTGGTTTGCGCTACAAAACCGTGGTGGTCCAGCGCGGACGTACGGCATGTGGCGGCATCGGGGAGATTGCTTGGAAGCAAGGCTACCGGTGAGGAGGCGCGGTGGCCATCGGATCAAGAGAAGCCTGAGTTGGACCCTTATGCCCCTAGCTAAGTGGTTTGACTCTTCATGTATCCAAGAGCAAAGAAGGAATATAAAATAGGCTTGCCCCTATAAATAAAGGATGAGGGTTTCCTTCCCCTTACCTCTTTTATTTCTATTTTTCCTTTTAGAATTTCTCTTCCTCTAGTTGCTGTGTGAGAGAGAGGTCCGCAAGTCTTCGACTTATACTCGAACCAGTGTGCGTGGCAAGCTGAGCGCGTAGTCTCAGCTGTTTCCTCCGGGTTTAATCATGTATCTGTGATTTTTGAGTTGTTTTTGTGGTTTTCGAGATCTCGTACGGTCCGCAGTGTATACAAACACCGTTCGAGCTCTCTTTTGCCTCTTGTGTTCAATCCTGGTGTCTTGATTTTGGATTTGAGTTACTTGTTCTTCTTCACTATTTTTCTTGGAATTTTTTCTTGATTTTTGTTGAGTTGTTTTTGTGGTTTTCGAGATCTCGTACGGTCGCGGGTGTATACAGTGACTCGTTCTCGAGCTCTCTTTTTGCCTCTTGTGTTCAATCATGGTGTCTTGATTTTGGATCTTGAGTTCCTGTTCTTCTTCACTTTTTTTTGAATTTTTTCTTGATTTTTGTTGTCGGCTATTTCGTGTTTGCTTGCTGGACAGATAGCCAAACACTGTACTGTGCCGATGGATGAACGAATTATTTTATAGTAAATGTTCTCTAGCTGTGATTCCTTGTTTTGTGCACAGTTTGGTAATTTTTTCTTGATTTTTGTGGTCAGCTATTCCCTGTGTTTGCTTGCTGGACAGATAGCCAAGCATTATACTTTGCTGATGGATGAACGAATTTTCTGCTGTTTTTCAAGAATTTTCACTAGGTCTGATTTTTCTTTTTGCGTGTAACTTGGTTTTCTGGACTCCGATTTCAATTCCGTCTGTTGCGTTGGGTTTCTATCGCTCTAAAGAATTTATCTAGATACTCACATCACCGGTTGGTGCGAGTATCTTAGATTTGGAGATTTTATTTGTTTGGTGGTGATTTTGGGACATAGGCCAAATATTTCAAAAGAAATTTGAGGCTCCCATTCACCCCCCCCCCTCCCCCTCTCGGTCGCCGTTCGGTCCTTCACGCAGCACCTCGCCTCGGCCTCGATCAGCACTGGGCACTAGCTAGACATGAACATAGTGTTTTCTCGACCAATGTGATGTCTAATTTTGTAACAAACAACTGGAACTATTATTTGTTGACACTCGATGAAAATAGTTCTACGCTATGTCTGTATTTACGATCGAGCTTAGCGTTGTCTAATATTAGTTGTTCATGTTATTCAAATATATGCATCTCTTGCTTAAAATTGACTTTGTTTACAGAAGAGTTTCTCCATCTCTTGCTGGGTTGGGATTCCAAAGATATTTATGTTCTCTTTTAAACAAATTAATGGATATCAACATCACTAGGTAATTCAGACTAATAGATATGATGGTACATTGCTCCTGACCCATGTGGGTCTTTCCTTACTAATTTTTTCATATTGTTGGTTTGTTAAGTCTTCTCTTATTTCATGTCCTCCACCTCTGTGATTAGTCTCAAACACCTATGCAATCTTGATGATATCAAGTTATTTACAACTTTGCAAAATAATACTATGACAAAAGATGCGTTGTATGAAAGATCAGGTCGTGGATGATGCCTAATTTAAAGGCATTGGAAAAGTGATTAATTACTCTCATTATTATCCATCTAATGTCAGGACAACACATGAGTTTTGGCATTTGAGGTCATAAAAGACTAAAAAGATCCATAAAGTAGAGTTGCAGAGCCTGCGATGCCATGCTCCGGGTCATTGTGTTAATTTCATAAACTTTGTTTTTCTGGATTAAACGTTATTTTAATGTTAGTATTTGATTTCACAAGTAATATTATCTTATCGTTCGATCTGTGTGTTTGTAGTACAAAAGTTTTGTTGTCCCGTAGCAACGCGCGGGCACACTACCAAGTTAATATTAAGGTAGAAAGTACTCCTTCAGTTTTCCAAATTATGAGTTCTTTTTCTTTGAATTTTATGTGTAGCAAAAATGCTATTCAAGCCAAAAGAACTTATAATTTGAAATGGGAGCAGCATTTTTATTTTTGCAAAAGTAGCTTAAATAAAGATTTTAAATTCAAGTCTAGGGGCATGTTTAATCAGTTGAGGCTAGTTGTTAGTCGAGGAAACAACTGGTGGAATAACTTGGCTAAAAAAAAAAGCTTACCTATTTTTATTCTCGTGTTTAGATGGGATACGGCTAAAAATTAATTAACTAATAATTCGCTCCATGCATCTAAAAGACCCTAGGAACAGTCCCGGTTCTTGTCATCACTTGTTATATGTCGTCATCAATACTTCACCGGTCAGCACCCTAAAGCCGCACCCGGTACGTCAGTGTTGTTTGTCCATATTACCCTAGCATTATGTCTATTTCGAAGTTGCATGTGTACTATATTGTTGTGCCGCCGTACTTTTTAGCCTATATTGTACTCACTCCGTCTCAAAATAAGTGTCGTTTTGGGTTTTCGTGCCATAAGTTTCACTCGATTGTGTACAAAATACATATAATATTTATATTTTCAAATAAATTTATTAAAAAACTAGACGTAAAGATCTTTTTAATGATACTAATTATTTAGTATAAATTTTTATACATTTTAATATATAATTGTCGGTCGTTGTTTCTCGGGAAGCGAGAACGACACTTATTTTGGGACGGAGGGAGTATTGGTTATGTCTGTATCCTACTGTATGAATGTAAACACTTTGTAGTGTTACAAAGATCCAGTTAGCTTTCTTTGACGAGAACTGCATGAATGCCTACAAAACTAGTGTGCAACAAATGAATGAATGAGCAAATCTTTAGTTCAAGAAACAATGAAACATGTGTGAACAATTTGATCAAATTACCTGTTGCACTGCTGGAACTAGATCTTCTAATGTTTTTGCATTCTTCTTGTATTGAATTGCTTGAATAGCTTGAAAAAAACCCAAGTCAAGAATGTTGAAATCCGGAGAATGAGGTGGTTGACAAGTTAGGCGAATATCGAATCCTTCTTGCTTAGCAGCCTCACAAAAATCTGGATCATCCAATTTCAAATGGGTAGGTGCATTATCTTGTTGAATGAATATTGGTTTGCCCACATCTTCTCTTGGCCATTTGGCACGAATGGCAGGCAACACTTGGTTGATCATGAATTCTCTAATAACTTCTCTTGTGATTGAAGTTATGGGCTTCATAATCAATCTCCACGGACATGGCCGGTTCTCTCATTACCTCGCTGCGCTTGCTCATATCGAACAAGAGGAAAACAACCAACCCTACCATCAAAAATGCAATTCCCATCCCTAAACCTTGGCCAAGCAACAACATACAAGAACATGATCTTAGGGATGTAGTTCTTGTTCTTACAAGTCCGCTGGGGATCATCTTCGTCGGGTAGCAAATAATATTTTTTAGATTTTTGATGAAGAACCATTTTTCATCAATGAACACAAAGTCATACAAATCCTTAAACCTTGGATCAGCAAGCAAATCCCTCTTAACAATGTCAACACACCACTTTAATCTAGACCTCTTGTTAGCTTGCGTGAGATATGGTCTGATGCTACTAGAGTGGCGCCTAAGCAAACCTTTTTTCAAATACTTTAGAATAGTACATTTGCTCATGTTAAGTTTAGCACACACATCCTCGATGGTCATTCTTTCCTTTAGAGGAATGTTTCACAATGCTTCCAAATCAACAGGAGATGCCTTACGGCCAACTCTACCCCTCTTACGACTACTAAGGTCAACTGGAATGTTATTTGCAAGTGCTGTTTTACCTCGCTGCCACAAGCGCTGAACTGCACGAAGGTTTTCACCAAACTGAGTAGCAACTTCGTTTGTATCATTCTTGCCTAGCTTTCCATTCTTGCTTCTTGCCAACAACGCTTGATAAACTTGTTTTCTCTTTTCTTCGGTCATGTCTTTCCTTCATTGCCTAGCTGCTTGAATGGGAGCATGTTCTGTTTATAGTGGAAAAAAAAACAAGCATAAGTTGTTGGCAACAGCATGTTCTATTTATAGCGATAAACATGCATGCTCTATTAATATCCATTGCATATTCTAAATAACATGGAAAAATATACACGCATGCTTTATTTATATCCATTGCATATTCTAAATAACATGGAAACAATACCATGGGAAAATAAACACGTACCAGCGAGGTTTCGTACATAATCGAAATCGACCGCACCAAATTCATCTAGCGGCAAGTTTAAATCAAATCCTGTGACAATCCTTTAATATGAGAAACGATTGAGAGGAAGAGCTAGATAGCACGGTTGCAAATGGATAAGAGAAGAGCTAGATACCGTTGTCATGCTCCAACAGAGGCTCATCTTCGGGTCGTCTAAAGCAAAGCCAGCGGTGCCGTCGTCATCTTCGGGGTCTTCTAATCGAACGTTGAGATCAAACACAACATCGGTCATGTGCGTAGCTACAAGATATGGCTCAGACGCTCAGTACGTGAACAAAAGGAGCAGTGGAGTGAAGAAGTGAAGAAAATGACGTGAAGAATAGAAGAGTGGCGCTTTAATACTCAGGCAACCCAAACGTCGCTCTGGTTAAACCAAACCAATTCAGCGGCGCCAAAACAACGCGCCCAAACAGCCTGCAGAGCTCCACGGAAAAAATTTCGGTAACTTTTGCGGCCAAGGAGTAAAACAGCGCGTTGCTGCGCTAACCGTTTGAGCTAGCAGTTGTTCTCGTATATTATGCACCCGCGACCGTATTTAATAGGGGCAAACAGGAAAACTCTATCCTAATTAATCACTCCTTGGTATGCTAAATGTTGTCCTAAACGTCATTTTTTTGTGATATGAGCGAGTATAATATGTTATTTGTTGTGCAGGTAGTTAGGAATAATAGAGGTGTGAACATGTATGCGTCTACTTGGTGTCATTTGGTAAAAACTCCTCCATTATTGTACTTTGACAAATTATTAAAACCATGGTCCTTGGCATTTATGCTGAAGATTCTTCTCTTTTACGCTGAAGCTTCTGTATCCATCAATCTGTGCTCAGTCACAGTCCAACTAATCTTTGCTTATATAGTACATATACGTGCCGCCTCCGTTTGGCAGCTGGTTTGGAATGAAGGTGTGAGCATGTATCTGTCTACGTATGATTGGTGTCATTTGGTAAGACGTCCAATATTAGACTTTGACAAATTATTAAAACCATGGTCCTTGGCGTTTATATGCTGATGAAGAAATTTCTCTGTGTCCATCAATTGTGCTCAGTCACAATCTAAAATCTTATATATTATACACGCCACCTCCGATCCGTTCCGGCAGCTTGTTTGGAATTAAGGTGTGAGCTTGTATCCGTCTACTTGTTGCCGATACTAGACTTTGACAAATTACCGTGTCCTTGGCATTTATGCTGAACCTAGCCAACTGTAGTTCCTGTGAAGGGGACTATTGCCTAACCTGCAATTGCTTTGGTACGTATCATTATTTGTGCATCAACCATCCTACCTCCTCCTTGCAAACCGTGAGATTATAGTTTTGTCCTAATACATTAAAGTATCTTATGTTTTCAAGCTCATAGAGAAGATTATTAACATTAATGACACTAAATAGATTTACCTCAGATAAAAATACATTTAATGATGGAAAAATGATATTTATTTATTGTTCTTATAAATATTTGTATTTTCCGTATAAACTTCATCAAACATAATATACTTTGTCTTAGGCTAGTCTCAATGGACATTTTGGTAGCGTTGTTTCTAAGACAATGAAATTTGGATGAAACTTTCACTCTTAATGCAGAGTTTCAATATATAAGTTTATAGATATTTAATTTCATGTCTCATAGATAGTTGGTACATTTTCTTCTCTCTCTTATTAAATACACTGTCGTGTCATAAAAAATGTCTACGTGACAACCTATTTAATGCAAATGAAACTCACATGAAACTTCTATTGAGACTAGGCATAGGACAAAACCAAAATCAAAATGTCATTCTTTAAGGCATGGAGGTAGAACTAAAAGTTTTGTGGACACATTTGATATGTACAACTGATTAAAATTAAATCTTTACTAATTTTCTAACACAATGATTATTATTTATTAGAGATTCTGTGATCTTTGTGATAAAATTACCAAATCCACTATATGTGCTTTATCGTCCTTTGCATTAATTGCACCATTGTTGTTTTTAATATGTATTTAGTGAAAAATCTTATTTAAGTTGTATAAGCTCTTGTTGCATCTTTTTTATGACATCATAGATCTATATTTTGGCTTAAAAATTTTATGTTATTAGTTGTTGCAACTTATTTATTCACGTACTAAGTTGAAACAACTACTGCAGAAACAATTTATAGAGGCAATTCAATTTTTTATAGCCATGGTTATATATGAAACTTTTCTAAAAATGGTTCCAGATCGAGATGCATCGCCTCTAAAAATCAATTTCTGTAAGTCCAATAACATTAAACTTTGTGCCTAAGGCCTTGTTTAGATACCCAAATTCACCCCCAAATTCCACTATGCAAAAAGAAGATTCCCCATCACATCAAAATGCCGGCATATGCATGGAGTACTAAATGTAGATGAAATCAAAAACTAATTGCACAGTTTTATTGTACTTTGCGAGACGAACATTTTGAGCCTAGTTAATCAAGATTTGGACAATTATCATCAAATAAAAACAAAATTGCTACAGTGCTACAGGGTGCACTGTGCAAAATCGGGGCATCCCGATTCGGGTAAGTAAACAAGGCCTAAGTTGGAGAGCTCTAAGAGGTCTACAACTTTATAGTTGACATATTTTTTCATTTGAAATCATTTAGGGTCCCAAAAATATGTTTTAAGTTTTCATATTTTGAATTCAATCTTTTAAAATCTTTCAAACAACCTTGGAAGGAGATCAGAGACAGCCTATAGCAAAGTTGTAGAGCTCAATAAGATCTAAAACTTTATAGTTCAAGGGGTTTTTTTTTTCATTTACAAGCATTTAGGAGTCTAACTATTTAATACAATATTTTTAGAAGTTCATACAAAAGGATAGCATCTTAGTTGGTCCAATTGACTCTATCGCATAGTGGTTGAATCCTATGTAACACATGCGGTCGAAACATTAATGCCGTCTAGAAATTCATATCCAAAGATGCTTAAGTAGAGGCGGTTCGAAAAGCTGCCTCTATGAGCTGATTCTGATCTGATTTACCAAAGAAACAGCTCTATAGTAGTGAAGTTTAGCTTATTGAATCTTTACTATTTTTCCCTTTGTTAAATATAGACTTTACATTTTAAATTTCACTTTTAGTTTCTACAATATACCATAAACAATCTGTTCAGCTAGCACCGCGGTCCAAAAATCTAGTTACAAAGACTTGTAGGTGTAGTAGTCCTCTACTTTCATTTGAGGGTTTTTCTTACTTTTAAGGTTTGTTTTCCAGGCTGCATTCCAGCATTAGCCCTCAAATTCATTCTAACAGAAATGACACATATGGCCCATTTGTCATCCTCTTTCCTATGTTCTTTCTCTATCTTCTCTCCATTGATGAACACAACCCAGGGGGTGTGGTCTGGAAAGGCTCCGACTAGAGGGGTACGGTCAGGGAGGGGCCCCAGTTAGGAGGGGAATGGAGCCGAGGCGCGAAATCTCCGACAGATCTAGTAACGTTGACGTCTTCCTGCTTGGACAACACATGAACAAGGAGTGGAGGGGGCGCTGCCTAGGAGCGGAAGGAACCTAGCGTGCAACCTCTTTGGCAGATCGGATCGCGTGCGGAAGTGATGCACACACGGGCAGGGAAAGGGCATTGCCCAGGAGGGGAAGTTGGTGGGGGCGCATGACCTCGCTGACAGATTCGGTGGTGCACAAGCGGGGAAGTGGTTCTGTTTGGAAGGAAGCGTGCGAACTACGAGTGCTAGAAATGGGGATTTGAGGGCTTAGATTAAGGCCACTAGGAATGAGGGGCCAGACAGGAGGAGGATTTGAGGGCCATCTCAAATTTGAGGGCTCAAGGTGGGGCTGTTAAAAAGTGTAGCTTTTGCTGCTCAACACTCAAAAGTAGGATGGAGACTTAAGTAGAGGCCTTGCATTCTAAGCAACAAAATGATTACAAAACCACCACTACTTATTGTTGGTGGTTCGTATATCCTATCAGTAAATCTTCAAGTGTATGGACATATATTAATATAACTTTTTCCTAGGAGTATTCAAGATATTATTTCCACGAGTAATGAATGTGGACTATTTGGGACTGTAGTTGTCCTTCGGTTGAAAGGTTCAAGTACAAGTTCTCTCAACATGCAAGGTATCTGCGTCACTTCCCACTAACTATCCACAGTCTGTTCAAAAACACTTTCCACACTATCTTTCACTAATTACCATGTCATGATAGTGACTCTCGATCCCTTAATGCTAGCTATCCATGTCATCTCCACTTAATTTCATTCCAAATTATTTGCAATCTCCGTAAACGCCCGGAGTATCTTCTAGTATCTATAAACTGTGGAGAATCTGCTCATATATTGTTGTGGATGCCGGAGCATCGGTAGAAATTTATGGATTATCCGTGATATGAACTCAAACTCAAATCAAAATTTAGACATTGTTTGAATCCGATGATCTAAAGTTTAGTGGCTAAATAGACCACTCTAGCTCTTAAGGCTCTTAATAATAATAAGAGGTCTAAAAGTACTATCTAAAGTTTAGTCAACCTTAAATACGTGCTAATGCACGCTCTCGGAAAAAAAAAATTTTAGCCAACCTTATGAAAACTTTAGACAAGAAAAGTGAGCCGTAGTTTTCTTGGATCCATAATTTTTTTTGTGATTCTTAGATATTTGGATTGGGTCTGAACTCTCAACAGCAAAGGTCAATGCTTGGAACAATTCAAAAGATAAGTAATATTAAACCAAGGGAAAATTAAGCACACAGATCACACAAGATTTATTTTGTCCATCTAATAAAAATTGCGGTAGAGCTTTCGCCGTTCTTTCGTGAAAAAACCCTGATGCGTCTACGGTCTAGTTGACTTTGATTGAGAATGGTCCAATTTGCAAGTTTTGCGTGCCAGACACGGAATTCACTCAATCTCTGGTGTCTCCTGGTTAACCCTGCAATGACACCGCGTCGACAAGCAAGGTCGTGTTGCCTGCGAAATTCCTGGCAAAGATCGTCGGCTTCGACGGAGCATGGAGAGTCATAGTATCGCCGCTGAGCATCATGAGAACCGACGACATAGCCGGCCGGGCCGCCGGGTCTCCCTGCACGCACAGGAGCGCTATGTGAATGCATCTCAGCACATCGCCTTCAGGGAAGCTGCCGTCCATGCACGGGTCCACCGTCTCCCATCACCGTCCCGGCGCCCCAGTGGTCCCATACCTGCACGGTGGGTTGTAGCCGTGATCGAGCCAAACTTCACCGCAGTGTGTAGTGTAGCAACCAACAACAATGCCAATGCTGATCAGATATTGAGATTACACTTACAGTGTCGAGGAGATCTTCAGACCTTCCGGAGTTTTGGAAAGAGGACCTTCCAGAGTTGTAGCGCCCGTTGTTCTTCCTCCCCGTGATGATCTCCAGCACCATGATGCCGAAGCTAAAAGCATCCGATTTGACGGAGTAGTTCCCGCGCATCAAGTACTCTGGCGCCATGTATCCACTGAAATCAAACGTAAATTAAGCAAAGTTTCAATGACTTGGTTGCCAGAAGCAGGTTACTATACTTGAACACATATAGTATTGCAGTACTGATTAGGTGCCGACTGCCGACGACGCGGTCCGTGACAGCCTGCGTCTGGTCTCGGCCAAAGATCCTCGCAAGGCCGAAGTCCGAAATCTTGGGGTTCATGTTTGCGTCTAGCTGGATGTTACTGGCCTTGAGATCACGGTGTACTACTTTGAGATGGGAGTCTTCGTGGAGGTACTGCAAGCCACGAGCTATGCCGTTTATTATCTGGAACCTGTGCCTCCATTCCAGCTGCCCTCGTTTCTCAGTGTCTGATGACATGGAACACAAAGCAACGGACTGGTGATCATTGATGGATGCAATGATGATATCATGATTTGCAGGTGAAAATTATCGGCTTTATATTGAATCATCAATACCGAAGGTGAAAATTATCGGCTTTATATTGAATCATCAATACCGAAAAGGATTAGGTCTAAGCTCCGGTTGGCGACGAACTCGTAGACAAGCAGGCGCTCCTGCTGCTCCGAGCAGATGCCGACGAGCCTGACCAGGTTTTTGTGCTTCAGCTTGGCTACCAGCGCGAGCTCGTTCTTCAGCTCCTCGATTCCCTGCGCCGAGCCCTGCGATAACCGCTTCACAGCTATCTCGTCGCCGTCCGGGAGGACGCCCTGGTCACATCAAAACAAAGATCCATAAGTGTTTTCCGTTCAGAAACTCCCAAGACATGCTCGCTTGTCACAACCTTGTACACAGCGCCGAAACCGCCTTCGCCGAGCTTGTTGCTGTCGTCAAAATCCCCTGTCGCGGCCCGCAGGACAGAGGCGTCGATCATCATGGAGTCCATCATTTCCATGTCCTCTGCTTCGGTGGAATACATGGGATCTGTTGTAATAACAGATATGCAAGTCAATTCTTCGAGGTTTCACGGTTGATGCTGTAAAATTGCTGAACTTTGCAGGAATTACCTGGCTGCTTCGCCTGTGCCATTTGTCGGCGCCGCCATCCAGAAACAGAGGCAAACCACAAGGTTCAAGGCTGCTACTGTAGTCAGCGCGACTGCAACAATCATGCTCGGTACACTGTACTTCATCCCCCTGTTGATTGATGCATTGACGTGGTCAGATGAGTGCAACAAACATAGGTTTCAGTTGAAAATAAACTATGTATAAACTGTAGAAAAACAGTGTATAAGCAGGGCATCATCTGATTCGGTATATGTAGATGATCCTATACGTATCTTCTTCATCTAAGAAATTAAATGAAGAGGTATACCAATAGTGATTGTGATCCACACAGGATGCAATTTTTTTTTGAATTTAAGAAGCAGCACGACAGTAGTCATAATATTTGGCACAACACTGAATATGAGTATACTATATGATGCATGTTCAGGATTGATTAGCTTGTCCCAGTTCAGAGGGACTGAGGGAGAACATGAACATCCCAGAATTTCGTCAAGAATTACGGAGCACACCACACCCATGTGTCCGGCGTCTCAGGGAACTCCTCCGCCAGCCACCTCTGCTGGCGTCCCAGAAGTTGGTTGCATAGCTGGCGCCTGGCGCCAACGTGGGCGCTGGCACTGGAGCTCCAGAACTCGGTGATGCTATCCACACCAGCGCCGGTCCATTGAAGAAGGGCGCCGTGTCGTACCGGTAGGTGCACTTGATCCAAAGCGCCCGGCCTCCGACAAGGTTCTGGAACCCGTCCAGCGATTGCGATATGAGGCTCGCAAGGCACTTCTGGCGCCGCGCCGTCGTCAGGTCCGGCGTGCACTGCGCTAGACTGTACACCTTGGGGAATCCCCCTGGGTCAGAGTCGGCTCTGCTATCGCCGGTGGCGAACTGCCGCGTGGAATTGTACGCGGCGTACTCGGCGGTGGCATTTACAAGCGTTTCCACGAGTTGGTTGAACCGGACTGGATCCGAGGTGACATTTCCATTGTACCTGATGAAGTACGGGACAGTGACGTCGTCGTCGGGGAGGAGTTGGTTGTCTGAGTAGTGGAGCATGCAGGGGTCGTAGTAGATGGTCGCGCACTTGTTGTAGGAGCAGTCGTTCGGCAGGTCTTGGAATGCCTGGGTGAGGCAGTTGAAGCAAGCCGTGGCATTGACGTCGCCACGGCAGAGCCCCAAAGCCCACAGCTGCTCCGGGATGGTGCCGACGACGGCGGTAGCGAAGAGGTCCGGCGACGTGGATGCGTTCTTGGGCACGGTGGCGGCGACGAAGTTGAGATGGGCTCTTGAAATTATTGCTATCGCCGCAAAAGGGCCATGGATAACCCGTGGCGCAGGGCATGAGCAGCACAACCGGTGCGACAATGGCGGTTCAGGGCACAAGATGGTGTGCCATTGTGCAAGCTGCAAGGAGGAAGGAGAAGTTTGGTGGTGGTTGTTTATGTTAGAAATCAGCTCTTTTATTGGCTCTCAAGCACACAAGAACACAGGCACAAAACACACAGAGAGATGAGAGGAAGAGGGAGCTTTCTTGTATTCACTTTCACTGTCTTTCTCATTCGTTATAATGGTGAAAATGACCTCCTATATATAAGGGAGGAAGCTGAGATTTATAGTAGGTGAAAGCAAGAATTTTCTCTCCTCTTCATTTATTTGGCCACCATTCCAAGTCTATATTCATATACTATTGCTAGTCTTGCCAAAACTCTGAACAAAGACTTGGATTTCAACACTCCCCCTTGGCCAAATTATGCTACGTGCATACCTCGTTAAAAACTCCCCCCAAAAACCCAGTGGGAAAAAAGGTAGGTGCACATGCATGCTTATGATGCATCTGTTGCCTCGTTAAAAACCTTGTATGAGAAAACCTAGTGGGAAAAACTCATCAAGGGAAAAAGAGTACAACAATTGTGATCTTCGGGATCATAGGCCATGACATCGGGGTTGATCTCCCCCTAAACCCTGCACGTCTCGAGCCGTCTCATACCTATTCCTCTAATGCATCTGTAGAAGTTAGAGGCTTGCAGAGATTTTGTCAACAGATCTGCTAAATTTTCACATGATTTAGCTCGCAGGATATTTACTTCCCCGCTCTTCTGGAGTTCACGGGGATAAAAGAATTTTGGAGCAATATGCTTCGTGAGATTGCTCTTGACATAGCCCATGTGCATTTGTGCAACACAAGCCGCATTATCTTCGTAGATAATGGTGGGGGTGTTGACGACAATCATGCCACATGACTTCTGGATGTGGCTAATCATTCGTCGTAGCCAAACACATTCTCGTGCGGCTTCATACAATGCAATTATTTCTGAGTGGTTGGTCGATGTGGCGACCAGAGTTTGCTTCACAGACCACCAAAAGATGGCTGCACCACCACAAAGAAATACAAAACCAGTCTGTGATCTAGCATTATGGGGGTCAGACGTATAGCCAGCATCAGCATATCCCACCATAGTGTCGGGTACCTAGATTAGGGGGTCCTAAATAAGGTGAACTAGATGCAAACAAATCACCTTATCCCCCTCTAAGAATCCCAAGCGAAAACTCAACCCGAGAAAAACCTCCAAAGTCCACCTCGACCGGGCCGGCCCACTAACGAGGCCCACAAGGCCTCAGAAACTCCCAAACTCGAGCAGCAACCGCTCACCCGCTCGACAGGGAAATACGGAAACCGCTCGAGCGAACGACTGCTCAAGACAATGACAGAAACCGCTCGAACAAGCAACCGCTCGAGCAAAACGGAAACCGCTCGAGCGGCAGCCGCTCGAGCGGGACGGAAACCGCTCGAGCGGGCGCCCGCTCGAGTCCGCCTACAATCATTGCCCAACCCAATCCGCACGTGGCTACAGGGCTTGAACAGTATCACATATCTTCCTCTCCGCCTAACACCATGGCTACAGAACCCGTAACAGCAGGGCATACGCTGGTCAAATCCACCATTACACGGCCCGTCCCCTGGATTCCAGGACGGCAGGGGCCACTGTTGCGCCATGCCCTGACTGAGCTATCAATATCACCTTTTCGCCAACTCTCGTGCGGGAGACCCATGAGGACCAAGACAGCACACTGTCCAACGACTGCGGCGGCGCTGACCTTGAGACTCGAGGGCGCCCAGTCAGACGACTCAGAGCCACTGCAGAGCCATACCGTGCACTGTGCCACGTGTGGCGCCTCTCTTCGAACACCGTCCATACCACCAACTACGTCGTATCGTCCCATCGCTCGGACCATGGTCCTCTCGAGACGGCCTCCAACCACTCGAAAAGTGACGGCAGACGCGACTTCAGCATGGGACGCACGGTGTTCTGTCTTCCCCACCTCGACGGCCCTACAGCAGAATTTCCGGGTGCACACGCTCGACTACGACAGCGCCATACCTCGACCACGTCAGCCTACGACCATGAAGGACGAGCCGGCCATCAATGCCCACGCTGCTACAGTCTCGAGCCAGACCGACGGGAGTGTCTACAGTGTCGACGACCTGACGTGGCGCCTGTACCTCGACGTCACGCGAACGATAGCCCTATCTACTCTTGTACTCTTGAGCCTCCCCTTAGCCTATAAAAGGGGATGCCAAGGCCTAGTTCATGGGGGCCCCCACGTTTTTCCACAACACACTTCCTCATACGCCAAGTCCCAGGACACGCTTGTATTCACCCCTGTACAAGCACTTAGGTGCAAGATAATACAAGTTTCCTCCCCCCGCTGGACGTAGGGCTTTCTCTTGCCCGAACCAGGATAAATCGTTTGTGCCTATCTTGCATCACCATCCGGATTAGGGAGCACGCATTACAAATTTACTCGTTGGTGTAATACCCCCCGGGGTACGAAACACCGACAGTTGGCGCGCCAGGTAGGGGTGCCGCGTGTTTCACCCGATTCCCGCCACTTTCCGGATGGCATCACCCGATTCCTCACTCCCATTTGCCACGGTGATCTGGTTTGGGAGACTAAAGTTCGTGTCGCTCGGCCCAGGCCACGACATGGTTCTACTCTCGATCGGAGAACCAGGTGGGGGACGCTCGTCACCTCCACCCGCCGACGGGGTCGCGCGACGACCACACCACCACGGCTCGCCACCACGGCGCCGTCACAACCAGCATCAGCATCGCCGACAGCAGGCACAGGGCCTTGTGCAACCCGCTCGTGCGTCCTCCCGGCCAGACACCACAGTACGCCAAGCCGGGGTGCCAAGTGTGCGGCAGGGGGCCACGCATGGGCAGGAGGTCCTCGACATGGACCCTGGCTTCACGTACGCCATGCGTTCACCGAGAGAGCCCGGCGTGGTGCCTCGAGCGCGCGTACGGCCAACGTCGCCCAACCTGTTGCCGCACGAGATCTACCGCGCCCGGCCCAGGCTCCCGTTTGGACTCACCAACGCCGCCACTACGTACACCAACGGGGTCCGGGCAACCTTGGGATCGCCAGAAGGGAGCCCCGGCCCCCTCCTGCGTGCCACCATGGACCTGGAGGTCGTGTGGCCGGCGTCCGTGGACCGGGTTCGACGAGCGCTGGCTCGCAACGCCGCAACACGGTCGGGGATATGCGCCGCTGGATCGAGGAGGAGAGCACAGGGAGGCCCTGGACGCCGTCCAGCGCTAACCCAGACTCTGATGACTCGGACTCAGGGTGCTATGACCCGGCTCGTGAGTGCTTTCACCTCAACGCTGACGTCCCGTCGGATGAGGAAACTAGAGACGGCGCCGCCACGGTAGTCCCTGCAGCCAACCGGGCGGACGTCACCCCAGCGATCGGGACATCGGCAGCTGGAGCCTTGCAAGTGATGGAGCCGCGTGGACCACTGCCACCACCGGCGCAAGGCGACCCGCGACCTGAAGATGACGCCCGAGCGGCACAATGGGCCCAGCTCAGGGAGATAGAGGCCAAGATGAACGAGGAACGCGCAAACCTCGAGCTACTCAAGCGTGCGCTCGAGCAGAACCATCCGCTCCCTCCTCGAGCCTTGGGCGCTCGAGGAAAAGCGCGGGGCGTTCTCAACCGCATCATCAATGACGGACGACCGGAAGCGCCACCCGAGCCCGCCCACTTCCCTCGAGCAAGCCAGAATGTACTTGCGGCAGCCATGCTACTGCGGGACATGCCGGCGCCCTCGAATCCGCATGCATTGCGGATACGAGATGAGGTTCAAGGGCTCCTCCAAGTCGCGGCCGTCCAGCAAGCTGAGAGCTCGGCCTCACGACAGCGAGAGGCGGCCCCAGAGCAACCACGATACGAGCGGGAGGGTTCCGTCCACCAAGAGGCACCCCCTCAAGGTGGTAGAGCCCCAGCTCGAGAACGCATCCTCGACAACCGCGCGCCTCAAGATGCGCGTCATGACATCAACGACAACCGACGACGCAAGGCTGCGGGTGCCGAGGACCGCGGCTTTAGAGCCCATCGAGGAGGACGCTACGACAGCGACGAGGACCAGATGACTCCTGAGCCACCGGGCCCTCGAGTCTTCAGTCGGTCTATCCGCAACACGCCATTGCCAAACCCGTTTCGACCCCCCACGAGCGTGGTCAAGTACAACGGGGAGACCAAGCGGAGCTCGGCCGGCCGACTTCCGGCCGGCTGCCACCGGGAGGGGCTCGAGAGGATAAGGCGATCATACGCCAACTCCCTCTGTTTCTCTCTGACACCGCTCGACGGTGGCTCGAGGAGCTTCCCCCCAATCAGATCTACGATTGGACCGACCTGGTCCGGATTTTCGAGGGGAACTTCAAGGGCACCTACGTCCGGCCTGGCAGCTCGTGGGATCTCCGTGGCTGCAAACAAAATGCCACGGAATCTCTCCGGGATTTTGCTCGATGCTTCTCCAAGCTGCGCACCGAGCTACCACACATTCCAGACCATGACGTCATCCTGGCGTTTGTCTCAGGCACCACCTGCAAAGAGCTTGTGCGGGAGCTCGGGCGCAACCGCCCAAAGACGGTCAACGAGCTCATGGATGTCGTCGCCGACTACGCTGCCGGCGACGAGGCCGTGGGGGCCTTCTTCGACGGGACCGGGAACAAGGCCGCTCCTCCCCCGGGAGGCGGTGAGGGCTCGAGCAAGGCCCAGAAGAAGAACCAGAAGAAGAAGAAAGGCAACCTGCAAGGCAAGCGCGAGGGCACGGAGGACGAGGTGGCCGTTGCCGAGCGCAAGAAGCCTAGACCCCCACCAGGTGGGGGCGTCTTCGACAAAATGCTGAAGCAGCCTTGCCCATACCACAAGGAACCGGCCAAGCACAACCTCGAGGACTGCCGTATGCTTCGAGGCTACTTCAAGAAAATCGGCCTTGATAAGGACGACGGCAAGAAGGATGAGGGCCACGACGATCAAGCCAACGACGACGACGGCAATGGGTACCCACCCATCACCGAGTGCTACATGATCTACGGCGGTCCTTCCACCCAGATGACACGTCGAGAGCGCAAAGCCGAGCGCAGGGAGGTCTTCTCTGTGAAGCCCGCCACGCCTCGATTCCTCGACTGGTCGGATGCTCCCATTACGTTCGACCATGATGATCATCCAGACCACGTCACAAACCCCGGCTCATACCCTCTCGTCGTCGCCCCGATCATCCTCAACGCCCGCTTCACCAAAGTCCTCATGGATGGAGGCAGCAGCCTCAACATCATCTACATGGAGACCCTCACACTGCTCGGCCTCACGAGAGCTGACCTCCAGCCGAGCGCCGGGGGCTTTCACGGAGTGGTCCCTGGCAAAAAAGCACTCACGGTCGGTCGCATCGACCTCCCTGTCGTCTTTGGGACGCGCTCGAACTTCCGTCGAGAGGTCCTAACTTTTGACGTGCCCACTTTCAAGGGGTCGTACCATGCCATCCTGGGCAGGCCATGCTACACAAAGTTCATGGCCATCCCCAACTATGCCTACCTCAAGCTCAAGATGCCGGGACCAAAAGGAGTTATCACTGTCGGCTCCACGTACGAACACGCCTACCACTGCGATGTGGAGTGCGTCGAGAACGGGGAGTCGCTGGCAAACGTGATAGGAACCTCTGAAGACTTGGCCATGATGCTTGACCGCATGGCGGCTGAGGCCTCTGCTCCAACACCCAAGCGGCAGGCTGGCAACTTCGAGCCCGCTGAAGATACCAAGAAGATCCCGCTCGATCCAAGCTCCTCGGGGGAGAAGACGCTGATCATCAGCGCCTCCCTCGACAGCAAATAGGAAGCAGTGCTCGTCGACTTTCTCCGCGCAAACGCCGACATGTTTGCGTGGAGTCCCTCGGACATGCCTGGCATACCGAGGGATGTCGCCGAGCACGCCTTGGAGATCCGTCCTGGTTCAAGACCTGTCAAGCAACGCCTACGCCGCTTCGACGAGGAGAAGCGCAGAGTCATCCGCGAGGAGGTCGAGAAGCTCGAGAAGGCCGGATTCATCAAGGAGGTACATCATCCCGAGTGGCTAGCCAACCCTGTATTAGTAGAGAAAAAGAATGGGAAAATGAGGATGTGTGTAGATTATACTAGTTTAAATAAAGCGTGTCCCAAGGTCCCATTTCCTTTACCTCGAATAGATCAGATTGTTGATTCCACTGCGGGATGTGAAGTACTTTCCTTTCTCGACGCCTACTCTGGCTATCACCAAATCAAGATGAAGGAGTCCGACCAGCTCGCGACCTCTTTCATCACCCCTATGGGCATGTACTGTTATGTCACGATGCCTTTCGGTCTTCGAAACGCCGGGGCAACATATCAGCGCTGCATGTTACATGTTTTTGGCAAACATATAGGAGAAACGGTTGAGGCATACGTGGATGACATCGTCGTCAAGACACGTAAGGTTGAAAACCTTGTCGAGGACCTCAAATTGACGTTCGAATGCCTTAGGGCTAAGAACATCAAATTGAACCCCGAGAAATGCGTATTTGGGGTGCCTCGAGGCATGCTGCTAGGCTACATCGTTTCCTAGCGAGGGATCGAGGCCAACCCAGAGAAGGTCGCGGCCATCATGCGGATGGGGCCGATTCGAGACCTGAAAGGGGTGCAAAAGGTCACAGGATGTCTGGCCGCCCTTAGCCGATTCATCGCACGCTTGGGAGAAAAAGCTTTACCTCTGTACCGACTCCTCAAAAAAGCTGAGCACTTTGCGTGGACGCCTGAAGCAGAGGAGGCCCTCTCGAAACTGAAGAGCATGCTCACATCTCCTCCTGTACTCGTGCCGCCTCGACCGGCTCGAGACGACAAACCCGCCGAGCCCCTCCTCCTCTATGTCGCCGCAACCACTCAGGTGGTCAGCACGGTCATAGTGGTCGAGAGGCAGGAAGAGGGGCACGCGCTCCCCGTTCAGCGGCCGGTATATTTCATCAGTGAGGTGCTCTCAGATACCAAAATCCGATACCCTCATATCCAAAAGTTGCTCTACGCGATCGTGATCACACGTCGAAAACTCCAGCACTACTTCCTTAGCCACCCGGTAACGGTAGTGTCATCGTTCCCGCTCGGGGAAATCATTCAGAACCGGGAAGTAGTGGGTCGAATCGCTAAGTGGTCAGTCGAGCTCATGGGCGAGACCATCACTTATGCCCCACGAAAAGCTATCAAATCCCAGGTGCTGGCCGACTTTGTGGCAGAATGGACCGACGTCCAACTTCCCCCAGTTCAGATTCAAGCTGAGCTGTGGACCATGTATTTCGACGGGTCGCTCATGAAAACGGGAGCAGGCGCAGGCCTACTTTTCATCTCACCACTCGGAGAACACATACGCTACGTGCTACGCATCCACTTTGCCGCCTCGAACAACATGGCAGAATATGAGGCGCTCGTTACTGGGTTGCGTATCGCCATCGAGCTCGGGATTCGACGCCTCGACGCTCGAGGCGACTCACAACTTGTCATCGACCAGGTGATGAAAGCCTCGAGCTGCCATGACGAAAAGATGGAAGCATATTGCAATGAGGTGCGCAAACTGGAAGCAAACTTTCATGGCCTCGAGCTAAACCACATCCCGAGACGCTTCAATGAAGCGGCTGATGAGCTAGCCAAGATCGTGTCGACTCGAGCACCGCTCCCCCCAAATGTCTTCTCGAAAGATCTTCATGAGCCGTCCGTAAAATGGGACTCGGGGGCTGGGGCGGGACCAGCTGTCGAGCCTGTTTCCACAACCGAACCCCCCTCGACGGGGGCCGCGGTCATGGAAATCGACCAAGACACAAGCCCACCACCTGCTTGGCGTGCACCGTTCCTCGAGTACCTCATTCGAGGGGAGCTACCAGAGGATCGAACGGAGGCAAGATGGCTAGCTCGTCGAGCCAGAACTTACGTCCTTTACGGGGATGACAGAGAGCTCTATCGTCGGAGCCCAACTGGCATACTCCAACGATGCATCTCGATCGAGGAAGGCAGGAAACTACTCAAGGACATGCACTCAGGGGCTTGTGGTCACCACGCTGCTCCTAGGACCCTTGTCGGGAACACGTTCCGTCGAGGCTTCTACTGGCCCACAGCTACTGCTGACGCCATCAAGCTTGTTCGAGCATGTGAGGGATGCCAATTCTACGCCAAGCAGACGCACCTTCCTGCACAAGCACTCCAGATGATCCCCCTCACGTGGCCGTTTGCGGTCTGGGGGCTCGACCTGGTTGGACCCCTCAAAAAGACGACGGGAGGCCACACCCACCTGCTCGTGGCCATCGATAAGTTCACCAAGTGGATCGAGGCCAAGCCCGTCACCAACATCCGCTCGGAACGAGCGGTCGAGTTCTTCACCGACGTCATCCATCGCTTCGGAGTCCCAAACGTCATCATTACGGACAACGGCACCCAGTTCACAGGCAAAAAGTTCTTAGACTTCTGCGACCGGAATCACATCCGTGTGAACTGGTCAGCGGTCGCCTACCCTCGAACTAATGGCCAGGTCGAGCGCGCAAATGGCATGATTTTGCAAGGCCTTAAACCTAGGATTTTCAAACGCTTGAACAAACACGGCAACAAGTGGGTAGCTGAACTCCCATCTGTCCTGTGGAGCCTGCGGACGACCGAGAGCCGAGCCACTGGGTTCACCCCGTTTTTCTTGGTCTATGGGTCTGAGGCCATCCTCCCCACTGATCTCGAGTACGGGTCCCCTCGACTCAAGGCCTACAACGAGCAGACTAATCAGGGGAGGCTAGCAAACGCCATCGACCAGGCAGAAGAAGCTCGAGACATGGCACTCCTACACTCTGCGCGCTACCAACAGAAGCTACGGTAGTATCATGAGAAGAATGTGCGCAAAAGGGACTTCAAGGTTGGTGATCTCGTGCTCCGTCGACGTCAAGACAACAAGGGACGCCACAAGCTCACCCCTCCATGGGAAGGTCCGTTCATCGTGATCAAGGTGTTGAAGCCGGGGACGTACAAGTTAGCCAGAGAAGACGGCTCGACCATCACCAACGCATGGAACATCGAATAGCTACGACGCTTTTTCCCCTAGGCCTCAATACCTTGTACATTTTTCGCTTAAATAGTACCGCTAGTATGAATAAATAAGTCAGTTTCTCACTTCTTGTTCATACGCAAGGTGGGCTCGACTTTGTTTCCACAAAGTCAAGCCCCCTCGGGGGCTAGGCCAGGGGGGGAACCCCCCTGAAGTCCTCGAAAAAACGCCTCTAGTTTTTCAAAACAGCGCTCGATATGATATTTTCCCTCCTCACCTCGAAATTTTTCGTAAGCTAAGACATTGCGTCACCTCGAGCTCATCGAGCCTGGGCAATCGAGCACAAGGTTTCCTACGCTTCAGGGCTACGGCATCCTAACCCATCCCCTCTCGAAGTAGTTCGAGCATGATGCCAGCACTTAGCCAAAACAAAGTAAAGGCAAGAAGGGAAAACGATATCAAGTGCAAAAGGGAAAAGCTAGAGCGTTACGATTCAGATTACAAGCATCAAGGTTTTGGGCCACTAGGGCCACCTTCATGATCAGAGTATTTCTAATTTTTACAAGGGCCTTGTGGCCCAGATTTCGGCTCGCAGGCCAGATAAAACCTACTCTGCATCAGGCGGGAGGACTTCCTGTAGCAGATCACCTCCAAGGCGGGCGCCCGGCTCCTCAGCCTCAGCCTTGAGCTGCTCAATTCGGGGGTTGGCCCCTCCTTCTTGCTCACCCTCGACGTAGGCGAAGCCGCTCGCAACGGCCTCCATCCCGATCCGGGCCTCCTCCCTCGAGACGGCAAATCCCGAGTAGAAGATGGCCATCGTCCGGCGCGCAGCGAATACGAGAGCATCTCGGACACGGCCCCGCAGAGAGGCGCCAAACTCGACGACTCGGTCGGCGTAGCCACGGCCGGCGTCTGGCCCCTCGATGTCCACCACGGGCGCGAAGCCCCAGTTGGCGCTGAGGGTGTCGATGGCGCCGGCGATGCGGGCCTTGGACGAAACCTCGCCGTCAAGCAACACCTGGGTCTGCCTTGCGGCCTCACGCGCCGCCGCCAGGTCCGCCTCCAGACCTAAAAGACGACGAGGACCAAATGCTCCATCAAACGCTCGAGCAACATGAACAAGCCACGCACAAAAAAGGACTGAAAGACTCGAGCACTTACCAGTGCAGCGTTCGAGCGCCCGCGCGAGCTCAGCCTCCTTCCCCCGGAGGGCGCGCTCGACGTCGTGCTTCTCCACACGCAGCTCCTCATAAGCCTTACCAGCGCCCTGAATGGTGAGGTCCTTCGTCGTCATCTCTAGACGGAGGTTGACCGCTTCCGTCTGGAGACCGCTGGCCCGCACTTTTTCTGCCTCGAATGCGCTAGCAAGGGCTTCTTTCTCGGCGGCTTCCCGTACGACCGATGCCTGGAGCTCCTTCACGTAGGCCTCGATGCCGGCCTTCTCCTTCTGGAGCTGCTCCATATCCCGGCACTTGGCCTTATAGCTCTGCAGCGCAACAGCCGCATCCTTCTTGAGCTGCTCGAAGGCCGCGTGCAGTTGCGCGTACTTCTCGCCTGCCTCCTGCTGCGCTGCCCCGGCCTCCTGCACCACTCGAGTGAGCTCATCTTGGGCCCTCTTGGCGTCCTCTTTGGCGGCGTCCAAGGCGGTGTTGGCCTCTCGAAGGAGTCGGGCAGACCGGTGCAGCTCCGCCTCGGCGTCCCGCCCCATGCGCACATAGCGCCGGATCTCATCCTCGCTCTCGCTAAGGGCGCGGATGTGAACCGACTTGGCGTATGAACAACTTTGCGCCGTCTGAATCACGAAAGAGAAGAAAAATCAGATGCAAGCTACAACAATTCCGAATAAAAAAATGGCTGTGCTCGAGAATACTCACGGAAGAAAGTCGAGGTAGGTCCTCGGAGACGAGTGACAGAGCGGTCTTCAGGGCATGCTCGAGCCACTGCCGGCGCTCCTCGGCCTCCATATGCGCCTCGAGCTCCTTCTGATCGTTCATCACGATCGCAGGAGCCTCATGGTCAAGGGGGTCGGGAAGCACCAGCGGCGGCCTTTTCCACATGGGGAACTCCTCCCGCATCTCCTTATCAACGGAGGAGTGGAGCTTCCTCACCGCCTCTAAGTCGACGCCCGCCGTCACCACCCGTTCAGCCAGGGTTGCCGGGCGCTGTGGTCGACTCTCCGAGGAAGAAGCCTCTTGGGCAAGCGCCCGCGCCTCGATCCGCCTCCGCTCCTCGATGGATGCGTCGGTAGGCTCGACGCGTCCAAAACCGACCGTCCGCATATGGCCGTCTATAATGGCAGACGCCGTCTGCCTCCTCTGGGCTTCCTCCCAGTGCTCCACCTCGGACATGGCGGAAAACTCCACTTCACCCGTCGTCGAGCCGGGCACGAGATGGGGTACCATGACTTCCCCTAGCCGCGGCAGAGACAGCGGCGCCTGATGCGGCGCCAAATGGAGTTCTGCGTGCTGCCCCGCCTGTTCCACCTGCGGCAGGCGATCATTGCCGCCCATGACAGGAGGCTGCTCCACCAACAGCGCAGCCTGCTCTTCCACATGCGGCAGGCTCTCCTCAACGCCTGTGACGGCAAGCTGCACTACCGGCCCCACCGGTTGCTCCACCAACTCTTCCGCCTTCTCCTCCTCTTGCGTGGCGGCGGGGCGCTCCTCGAGCACGTCCACTCGAGCGACGGCTTGGGCTTCCCCCTCATCGACCCGATGTCCAGCTGAGGGCTCGACCTCCATGTCTCGAGGTGGGGTTGAGGCCTGGCTCGGCTGGGCCACATCTCCCACGAGCCGATCAGCGGTTGCGGGAGTCTCCTCCCCTTTCTCCCTGTGCTCCTCCTCGAGCTGGCGCAAGCCGACTGGCCAGGAAGACTTGACGCCCGAGCCCGGACTCTCCTCGAGCGTAATGGGCTGCTGCTCCGATCCAGCCCCCGTCACCAGCTCTGGCACCGTTGTCCCTTGCTCACCCGCCGCCGCGTCACCCAGTTCGCCTGACGGTGCTGGGGTCTCAAGTGGAACGGCGGTCAAGGCTGTGGTGCTGGAGGCGTCCGTCTCTTCCGCTGCCTTGGCCACGACCCCAGCACCTGCACGGGATGCGGCTGCCATCAGACTGCCGCGCTTGAGCGCATCCCTGGCCCGCTCTAACCAATCTGGAGTAGAGGGAGGAAGGGTCACCCCACCTGGCATTGACGGAGTGCCGCTTGATCCACCTGCGGTCCTCAGCCTCTTAACGGGCACCATGGAGGGGAGGGACGCCAGCGTCTGAAGGGAACGCTTAGTCCTGGAAGAAAGAGAAAAACAAAAATTCCAAAATGACAAAACACTCACGCACAAACAAAACAATGCAATAAAGAGTAGGTTGATCACGAGACTTACCCTGCGGTCGGAGTAGCGCCGCTCGGGCCGCTTGGCTTGCTCGGAGCGCTCGGGGGCTTCCGAGCCTCAGTCGCCCCCCTCGAGTCGCTCGAGGACTTGGGGGCCTCGAGCCCGCCGCTTGTGCCACTCGGGGGCTTCGAGACCTTAGCGGCCGCCCCCGTCCTGGCCGACTCCTTAGCCGGCTCAGGCACGGAGTCCCTTGTGGGATCCTGGGTCCTGCGGGTCGAGGTCCGCTCGACCCGGCGGTCGCTGGGAGAAACCCGGCGCTGCTCGCCGGATTGCATAGAACCTGTAGTGCGCACATTTGCAGCCTCCTGCTGCCGGGTGTGCGCGCCCGATGAAGATGAGTGTTGACGAGAAGAAGATTCCCGCTGTGTTGGCGATGGCACCCGCCGGTCTGCGGGACGACTCCTCTCACCGCCCTGCTTGAGCCGGCAACGGAGAACGAGCGCGGGGGCTGAGACGTTGTGATGCCCCGCCCCATTGTCTTGCTTGAGCTGGCGACGGTGCTCGAGCGCCGCGGCTCGATGACCCCTCTTGCTGGCCAGCTCGAACCAGCGACGAGTCGCTGCGCAAGCGCCCTGGCACCAATACTGGCTCCTGCACGCGAGAGTGAGGAGGCGTCAGGGCTCGAGTGGCGATGGCGCCGCCGCTGTCGGTCTCCTCATCGTCCTCCACATCATCCTCCCCCTCGTCCTCGTCGGTCGAATCGAGACTTGGGGTCCAGTCGATCGGGTCCGCCGCCAGGCGTATCTCATGCTCCCGGCGGCGCCTAGCCTTGCGCTTTTGCTTTTCCTCTAGCGCACGGGCCTTCTGCGCCTTTTCCTCCCTCCTCGAAACCACGGCAGCGTGTCCCCGTTCGCCCCTCTGGCGTCTTACCTCACGGTCGGATGCATCCTCCTTCACCGGGGGCCTCGACTCCGCGTGGTCGTTGATGTTCTGAAAAGAGGACAGGCCTCGATAAGGGTGGCTCGAGCAAAAGAAACGACGAAAAGAAGGTCTCGAGAAAACTTATGTAGCCCAGTAAGTTGTACTCTGGACGCATGCGGAAGATACCGACTTGGTCCTCGTTGAAGTTCCTCCCAGCGTTAATTGCGTCGCGCACTCGGGCCACGATCGTGGCAACTGGGAGGGGCTCGTTTGACATCCTGCTGGCCTCGAGCACCATAGGATCGGTGTCCTCCGTCATCTGGTCGATCCGCAGCGGGCGCTCGGCGAGCGGAAGCACCCGGCGGCTGTGGAACTCGGCAACCACATGCGAGATGTTGAAGAAGAAATTGCCGGACCTCTTGTTGCGGAGGCTCGCAATGGCGTCGAGCAGGGGGTTCATGCGGGGCTGGCGTGCCGCCGGCTGGCCGTGCGCCCAATTGAAGCGGGGCTCGGACAGCACGGCACCGGTGTACTCCGGAAAGAGGCCTCCCTCATTGCGGAGGTAGAACCACTCCAGGTCCCAACCGGAGTTGTTCGACGACCATGTGCCGGAAAGCCAGCACTTCTTCCTCTTCAGCCCGAGCGAGCAGGAGCCCGCTCGAACATAATGGCGGATCTTCGGCTGCACCGCCTTCTCCTTCTCCTCCTCCTCCTCGATCTCCTCCTCACTCTCCTCCTCGTTCTCCACCTCCTCTTCTTCATCGTCATCACCGTCGTCGACGGCGGCCTTCTTGTTCTTCACCGCCTTGGTGAAGAGCATCGCCTTGAAGACATGGGTGAACAAGTCCCACTGCGGCGCCATCCCCAGATATCCCTCACACACGGCAGCATAAGTAGCCGCGAGTGAGATGGAGTTGGGGTTGAAGTGCTGGAGCTCGACCCCGAAATGGTGGGGGAGCGCCCGCATGAAGCGGCTCGGCCGCGCCCCAAGTCCCCGCCGGTGGAACCTGATGAAGCTCAGGATGTAGCCCTGCGGGGGATTGGGCTCGAGGTCGTCGTCGTCGGGCACCATCCACTCTGGTAACCCTTCCGCCGGGTTAGGCGGAAGCAACCCGCCATTGACGAGGTTGAGCAGCATTCCCTCGGTCACCGTGGACCGAGGCCATCGGAGCGCGTCCGCCATCACCACCGGCACGGAAGGCTTGGCGGCACCCTTGCCCTTGCCTTTGCCCTTGCTACTGGTGCCCTGGCCGGAGCTCTGGCCCGTCTTCTTGGATGGCCTCCCCATGACAATAACAAGAGCGGAGCGGGAAGAGCGGCGGCGGCGGCGGAACACGAGTAGCGGTGGCGCTGGGAGCGGTGGCGCAGGGAGCAGAGGCGATCACGGGCTAGAATGGCGCGGCGGTCACGGGCGGTGGCGGCGACGGCGATTGCAGAAGACGGCGGCGGCGGCAGATTGAATCTGAGGCAAAGCGCAACTGCTGGCGTGGGCGGCGAGGAAGGCAAGATTGCGGGGAAGAAGAACCAGGAGCCCGCCCCTCCATATTTATAGAGCCCGAGATGATCCGCGTGAACCACGTTCAACGGCCCAGATTACACCATCCGACGGCCGCACGCACCCGGCGGACTCGACGAAAAATGGTAACCACATTAAGTGCCCTGACAAACCGCCACCCACCCCCATTTACAGGGCGCACGCAACGCGAGACGAAGCGGAACCGACGCCAGCCCACGATCACCACGACGCGCCAGTTTCCGCCTAAAAAGGCGCGCCACTTGCAACGGACAAACGCGACTCGAACGGACGCGATGACGGGACGTCTCGACAGACGCTCCCTTACACGGTAAGAAACCCAGGGAACCTGGTCCCACAAGTAAGTCTCGAGGGAGCGGAGGCTGACCCACGAACGGGTTCGAACAGCCGCCCTCGAGCACCCGAGTTAGGGGCGCCAATGGGAAGGGACCCTCGAAAGGTTCCGCTCGAGAACGAACTTTCAAACCCAGAAGGCGTGTCCAAGGCCGGGCACTAAGCATCTAAGAGATCCCACCGACGGGAGGCACACGAGCCGCTGACCCCCTCGAACGGGGCCAGTCCTCTGGAAGCTGAGAGCCCAGCTTTAATGAGAGCGCCCCCGGGCCACGAAGCCGTCTCCCCTCGAAAGGAGATGAGCTCTCACTTGGACTACCCGCCATTAGCTCACAGAGAGGTATGGCGCTCGCTCGATCGCGAGTAGTGTCAGATCTCTCGCCACTTGGATCTGATCCAAGGGATCTAACGAGGAACTAGATCACGACTCTGGCCCAGCCATTCGAGGCTCGGGAGCTCGAGTCACGTAAACAACCTCCCTCGACACGGGAGGAGCCGAAACCACTCGGGGGCTCGAACGGTGAACAGAAATCTCCTGCCTTGAGATGCTACAACTCCAATTAATGCTACTCTTGCCAAAGACCATTCATCTCAAAGCCCCCAGAGGAATGCCACATTCCTCTGGGGCCTCGGGGGCTACCCCCGCGGGGGTCGCTCGCGCGCCCCCCACGGAGAAAGAACAAAGTAAGCTCTTCGAGATGATACAACCCTAAATCTAGGTACTTCAACTCCACTTCATGAACCCTTGCTTGAAGTTTCTCACAATCAAACAAGGGCTCAGGGGCTACTGTCGGGTACCTAGATTAGGGGGTCCTAAATAAGGTGAACTAGATGCAAACAAATCACCTTATCCCCCTCTAAGAATCCCAAGCGAAAACTCAACCAGAAAAACCTCCAAAGTCCACCTCAGACTGGGCCGGCCCACTAACAGGCCCACAAGGCCTCAGAAACTCCCAAACTCGAGCAGCAACCGCTCACCCGCTCGACAGGGAAATACGGAAACCGCTCGAGCGAACGACTGCTCAAGACAATGACAGAAACCGCTCGAACAAGCAACCGCTCGAGCAAAACGGAAACCGCTCGAGCGGCAGCCGCTCGAGCGGGACGGAAACCGCTCGAGCGGGCGCCCGCTCGAGTCCGCCTACAATCATTGCCCAACCCAATCCGCACGTGGCTACAGGGCTTGAACAGTATCACATATCTTCCTCTCCGCCTAACACCATGGCTACAGAACCCGTAACGACGGGGCATACGCCGGTCAAATCCACCATTACACGGCCCGTCCCCGGATTCCCGGGGCGGGGGGCCACCGTTGCGCCATGCCCCGACCGAGCTATCAATATCACCTTTTCGCCAACTCTCGTGCGGGAGACCCATGAGGACCAAGACAAAGCACACTTGTCCAACGGCTAACGGCGGCGGCGACCTTGAGACTCGAGGGCGCCCAGTCAGACGACTCAGAGCCACTGCAGAGCCATACCGTGCACTGTGCCACGTGTGGCGCCTCTCTTCGAACACCGTCCATACCACCAACTACGTCGTATCGTCCCATCGCTCAGACCATGGTCCTCTCGAGACGGCCTCCAACCACTCGAAAAGTGACGGCAGACGCGACTTCAGCATGGGACGCACGGTGTTCTGTCTTCCCCACCTCGACGGCCCTACAGTAGAATTTCCGGGTGCACACGCTCGACTACGACAGCGCCATACCTCGACCACGTCAGCCTACGACCATGAAGGACGAGCCGGCCATCAATGCCCATCTTTGCTACGATCTCGAGCCGGGCCGACCGACGGAGTGTCTACAGTGTCGACGACCTGACGTGGCGCCTGTACCTCGACGTCACGCGAACGATAGCCCTATCTACTCTTGTACTCTTGAGCCTCCCCTTAGCCTATAAAAGGGGATGCCAAGGCCTAGTTCATGGGGGCCCCCACGTTTTTCCACAACACACTTCCTCATACGCCAAGTCCCAGGACACGCTTGTATTCACCCCTGTACAAGCACTTAGGTGCAAGATAATACAAGTTTCCTCCCCCCGCTGGACGTAGGGCTTTCTCTTGCCCGAACCAGGATAAATCGTTTGTGCCTATCTTGCATCACCATCCGGATTAGGGAGCACGCATTACAAATTTACTCGTTGGTGTAATACCCCCCGGGGTACGAAACACCGATAGTTGGCGCGCCAGGTAGGGGTGCCGCGTGTTTCACCTGATTCCCGCCACTTTCCGGATGGCATCACCCGATTCCTCACTCCCATTTGCCACGGTGATCTGGTTTGGGAGCCTAGAGTTCGTGTCGCTCGGCCCAGGCCACGACATGGTTCTACTCTCGATCGGAGAACCAGGTGGGGGACGCTCGTCACCTCCACCCGCCGACGGGGTCGCGCGACGACCACACCACCACGGCTCGCCACCACGGCACCGTCACAACCAGCATCAGCATCGCCGACAGCAGGCACAGGGCCTTGTGCAACCCGCTCGTGCGTCCTCCCGGCCAGACACCACAGTACGCCAAGCCGGGGTGCCAAGTGTGCGGCAGGGGGCCACGCATGGGCAGGAGGTCCTCGACATGGACCCTGGCTTCACGTACGCCATGCGTTCACCGAGAGAGCCCGGCGTGGTGCCTCGAGCGCGCGTACGGCCAACGTCGCCCAACCTGTTGCCGCACGAGATCTACCGCGCCCGGCCCAGGCTCCCGTTTGGACTCACCAACGCCGCCACTACGTACACCAACGGGGTCCGGGCAACCTTGGGATCGCCAGAAGGGAGCCCCGGCCCCCTCCTGCGTGCCACCATGGACCTGGAGGTCGTGTGGCCGGCGTCCGTGGACTGCAGGTTCGACAGAGCGCCTGGCTCGCAACGCCGCAACACGGTCGGGGATATGCACCGCTGGATCGAGGAGGAGAGCACAGGGAGGCCCTGGACGCCGTCCAGCGCTAACCCAGACTCTGATGACTCGGACTCAGGGTGCTATGACCCGGCTCGTGAGTGCTTTCACCTCAACGCTGACGTCCCGTCGGATGAGGAAACTAGAGACGGCGCCGCCACGGTAGTCCCCGCAGCCAACCGGGCGGACGTCACCCCGGCCGATCGGGACATCGGCGGGGAGCCTTGCAAGTGATGGAGCCGCGTGGACCATCGCCACCACCGGCGCAAGGCGACCCGCGACCTGAAGATGACGCCCGAGCGGCACAATGGGCCCAGCTCAGGGAGATAGAGGCCAAGATGAACGAGGAACGCGCAAACCTCGAGCTACTCAAGCGTGCGCTCGAGCAGAACCATCCGCTCCCTCCTCGAGCCTTGGGCACTCGAGGAAAAGCGCGGGGCGTTCTCAACCGCATCATCAATGACGGACGACTCAGAGCCACTGCAGAGCCATACCGTGCACTGTGCCATGTGTGGCGCCTCTCTTCGAACACCGTCCATACCACCAACTACGTCGTATCGTCCCATCGCTCGGACCATGGCCCTCTCGAGACGGCCTCCAACCACTCGAAAAGTGACGGCAGACGCGACTTCAGCATGGGACGCACGGTGTTCTGTCTTCCCCACCTCGACGGCCCTACAGCAGAATTTCCGGGTGCACACGCTCGACTACGACAGCACCATACCTCGACCACGTCAGCCTATGACCATGAAGGACGAGCCGGCCATCAATGCCCACGCTGCTACAGTCTCGAGCCAGACCGACGGGAGTGTCTACAGTCTCGACGACCTGACGTGGCGCCTGTACCTCGACGTCACGCGAACGATAGCCCTATCTACTCTTGTACTCTTGAGCCTCCCCTTAGCCTATAAAAGGGGATGCCAAGGCCTAGTTCATGGGGGCCCCCACGTTTTTCCACAACACACTTCCTCATACGCCAAGTCCCAGGACACGCTTGTATTCACCCCGTACAAGCACTTAGGTGCAAGATAATACAAGTTTCCTCCCCCCGCTGGACGTAGGGCTTTCTCTTGCCCGAACCAGGATAAATCGTTTGTGCCTATCTTGCATCACCATCCGGATTAGGGAGCACGCATTACAAATTTACTCGTTGGTGTAATACCCCCCGGGGTACGAAACACCGACACATAGTTAAATCCCCCTTTCTAAGAAATCATAACCCAAGGTCCTAAGTGCCTTTCAAATATCTGAGGATAGTCTTTACACCAACCCAATGCCTTCTGGTGGGTGCGGCACTGTACCTAGCCAATAGGTTCACTGCAAAAGCAATGTCTGGCCGTGTGCAATTTGCAAGGTACATCAGTGCTCCAATGGCACTGAGGTATGGGACTTCAGGTCCCAAAGTTTCCTCATCATCTTTCTTGGGTCGAAATGGGTCCTTATCCATTTCTAATGATCGAGCGACCATGGGGGTTTTCAGAGGGTGGCACTCGCTCATATTGAATTTTTCAAGTACCCGCTTTGTGTAGGTGGACTGGTGTACCAACACTCCTTCAGGGAGATGCTTGAGCTGCAGGCCCAAATAGAACTTGGTTTTGCCCAAGTCTTTCATCTCAAATTCCATCTTGAGGTAAGCCATTGCTTCCTCAATGTCCTTTGTAGTCCCGACGATGTTCAAGCCATCGACATAAATTGAGATGATACATAATCCATCGGTGGATTTCTTTATGAAGATGCAAGGACAACCATCATTATTTGTGTAACCTCTCTGCAGGAGAAAGTTACTCAGCCGGTTGAACCACATTCTTCCAGATTGTTTCAACCCGTGCAACGATCGCTGCAGACGAACGCTGAACATGTTGCGGTTTTGATTCGGTCCAGGGATCTTGAGCCCTTCAGGGATTCTCATATAAATCTCCGAATCCAGTGACCCATACAAATATGCGGTCGCCACATCCATCAACTACATTTTTAAATTCAAGTTAACTACCATAGATATGAGATATCAAAATGTTATGCCACTCATAACAGGAGAGTAAGTCTCATCATAATCGATGCTGAGTCTCTGCGTGAACCCTTGTGCCACAAGCCTCGCTTTGTATCTGTTGGAACACAGTTCCAACAGGTTTAGAGTAATCCAATAAGGGTAAGATTATTATATAGATTAATGGGGATTACAAGTGTGAGTCCTTGGTAGGTGAGCTCTCAGCTACCACAGGGCATCTCTCTCTACAACAATGGGGGTCAGCTTCTTTTATAGTGACCCGCCACCCTAGAACTCAAAGTAAACAATTGCACCTCTAGGGATCCCAGAACCCTAAAAGCTAGCCCTATTACAAATGGGCCCAGTAGGGGTGCTTGTGTCTTTGTTCAATGTGCCACGATCCATGGGCCATAAGTCATTCTCGCTACTGTCGTGGCCCATGGACCCTTGCTGGGCCGCCAAACTCAAGCGGTCCTCGTCCTTGCGCCTTCTTATGGAAACCTCTGCTTCACCGCCGGTTGCCTCCGCCTGGCATCTC
This sequence comes from Themeda triandra, assembly GCA_018135685.1. Taxonomy (NCBI): domain Eukaryota; kingdom Viridiplantae; phylum Streptophyta; class Magnoliopsida; order Poales; family Poaceae; genus Themeda; species Themeda triandra. The sequence goes on along the minus strand of JAENPR010000077.1, from coordinate 1,399,894 downwards.
CTGGCCTCTGCTACCTTTCCCACTTACGCCGTGTACCGTTGGGAAGACCTCCGCTGGTCTCCTAGAGACCTCCACTGGCTTGGGGAAACCTCCTCCAAGATATTGGGAACCTCCTTCATCTTGAGAAGGTTCCTTCCTCCTCATCTTCGGGGACCTCCGCCATCTTGGGTGACCTCCGCTGGTCTCCTAGAGACCTCCGCTGGCTTGGGGAAACCTCCTCCAAGATATTGGGAACCTCCTCCATCTTGAGGAGGTTCCTTCCTCCTCATCATCTTCGGGGACCTCCGCCATCTTGGGGACCTCCGCTGGTCTCCCAGAGACCTCCGCTAGCTTGGGAAAACCTCCTCCAAGATATTGGGAACCTCCTCCATCTTGAGGAGGTTCCTTCCGCCTCATCGTCTTCGGGGACCTCCACCATCTTGGGGGACCTCCGCTGGTCTCCTGCACCAGGCCTCCACTGTCCTTCATGGAGCCTCTTCAGGGGGAGTTGACCCATATTGTATATGGGTTCCCCCAACAGTATCTTACCACCTGACCATGTTCATCCCTTTTTCGGATGAAGACCCATTTGCATCCTACAGGGATGGCCTTTGGAGATGTTGGAACTGCAATTCCAAAAACCTCTCTTTGGTAAAGCGAGCGCAGTTCTGCCTCAATTGCTGCTTTCCATTGGACCCAATCCATTTTCAACTGCAATTGCTGCTTTTCATGGAACCTCTTTAGGGGGAGTTGACCCATATTGTATATGGGTTCCCCCAACAGTAGCCCCTCAGCTACTAGGTTATGAGTGGTACTACATGACCTAGTTGCTGCTATCATGCAAGAAGAGGCTCATTACAACTCATGAACTAGTTACGAGGACTGTCCTTTGCAACCTGCATGTGCGCGCCTTGCTTAAAACTCCATCCCAAAAACCCTGTGGGAAAAAGGGTATGAGAAAAGAGCACACGCACAACTTAGCCTATATATGTTCTAGTCCATAAGGCTTCTATCTCCAAGTGCTTTCATCTTTTGGATGTCTTCATCTTCGAGCTTTGGTTCTTTTTACTCAATGAGCGGGTCTTGATCTCTTAGGCCATCTCGATATGTGAGTCTTTGTCTCTGAGTCTTTTTTTTGAAGTTATTTATCTTCATAACTTTTGCTTCTTGGAGCGGATGTCTATTTTTCTGATCTTTCTCAGTGTGGAGGTCTTCGACTTTTCTTCGCGTGGAGGTCTATGACTCTGAGTCTTCTTGACGTGGAGGTCTTTGACTTCACTTTGTGCAGTGTTCTTCATCTCTGACTTTTCTTGGTGCGGAGGTCTCCGACTTTGAGTCTTCTTTGACATGGAGGTTTTTGACTTCACTTTGTGTAGTGTTCTTCATCTTCGACTTTTCTTGGTGCGGAGGTCTCTGACTTCGAGTCTTCTTTGACTTTGCTAACGAGCGCCAGGCAAAAAGCGTCATGCTCCGGAGCTGCTGGTCCTTCGGTGCACTCCCCCAGCCCATCTTGGCTGGCACTCGTGAGCGAGTACTCAGCCATGCTTGGTGTTGTCGACGTAGTTGTAATAGTTGAAGTAGATGTCGGTGAGCCCCTTAGGCCAGAATGGTTGATGAAGGTGTAGTTGACCTTGGTGAAGAAAACGGTGAAGCCTCTCTTGCCAAAGTGTTGGTGGAGGCTAGTCGTAGGGGTTCATAGATGTAGTTTTGCAAGGGTCCTCCTGCAAAAGGTTTGGCGGAGGCTGTGTCGGTGTAGATGCCGAAGGTGGTGCCGGCGAAACCCATTCACGCCAAAGTGCGAGCAGAGGCGAGCCATCATGGTTTTTTTTGGAGGCCCTCCTGAAAAAGATTATTTTGGTGGAGGCGATGTTGATGAAGCCCCTCATGCCAAAGTGTAAGCGGAGGTGAGCCATCATGGTTTTTTCGGAGGCCCTCCGAAAAAGGTTATTTTGGTGGAGGTGATATTGGTGAAGCCCCTCATGCCAAAGTGCGAGCGGAGGTGAGCCATCATGGTTTTTTCGGAGGCCCTCCTGAAAAAGATTATTTTGGTGGAGGCGATGTTGGTGAAGCCCCTCATGCCAAAGTGTGAGCAGAGGTTATGCTGACTTGGACACCAATGCTTCATGCCAAAGGCCGGTGATGTCGCATGAAAAATGCACCTGAGTTGTTCTCTTGCATTTTTTTAGGGACTTCGGTTGTGCGTTATAGCTTTGTCGAATATCAACTTGCTTTGCAAGTCTTTCAACACTCAGAACAACTTCTACTTGCTTCAAAATATGGTCGGTCAAATGATATGCAAAGGTAGCACAAAAACCTAAGCTTCGTGACCTGGTGCCTGTGTTGATACAGGACTTTTTCCAGGATTTTCATGCAGAGCCCTGGTGCCCATTTTTGGGACTTCTTCCAGGTGGCCTTGGCCATGCAAAACTGTTTACTCTTATGCAATTTTGCAATGTATGTATGCATACACGTGATGATGAGAATGAAAGCAATCACACCAAAAATATTTATGAGGGCTAACAATATTGTGCCACTTGCAAAAAATGATGGTTATGCTTGAAGGCATGTCAAGCTCCGCATATGAAGAATATCATGTACCCTGCAAGAATTATGGTTGAGTTTCATCGAAGGCTATACTCTGCATACAAAAATTAGAGCCCTTAAAATGAAGGGGTTGTAGCTTTGGATGACTTGCGGAGGCTATCATTCAATAACCTGCATGGGTATAGATGTGACTTTAATCTTGTACATAAAAAGGTTCAGTTCCCTGCAATGGTTAGGTCAGGTAAAATTTTGTTGGTATAATATTTCTAAATTTTACCAAAGATTTAGACAATATAGACAACAAAGGCTACTGAATAACGGAGGCTGCCAACTGACGAAGGCTGAGACCATGTCTCCGCCCCTCTGGAGGTGACCTCCGCTCACCTCCAGAGGTCTCCGTTGAGGCTCGTGCATGGCGCGGGCCACCATCGGGGAAAGACCTCCGCCACCGATACCGCAGCGTCGTGATGGTCTGGGCGAGGGCCTCTACCAGCGCCAATAGGGAGCCTTCGATCTGGGTCTCGGAGCCTCCGCTCTCGACCTGCAAGATGTGACCAGGTCTGGAAACACTTATGTGTGGTTAGACCAAAAGCGAGATAAATGGAACACGGTTTCCATTGCTTGTTGATGAATAGTACTGACCGATTCGGCTTGGGAAGATGAAAAGATGCATATATTTATGAAAAATATACCCTAAGGTGGGTTACCATGGGAGGGTAAGAGATACTTACAATGGTGGTACCTAAATGTTAGCAACAAATAGAGGTTCGATATATGAAAAAGATAAGTTTTTGAGTTAGCCGGCTATGGCCCAGCGTGTATAGCCCCTCAAGCCATGCTTTTAGTGTGGCGAAGGCCACAACAACTTTCTGGTCACATTGGTGACAATTTGTGAGGGAAGGTTAATTTTTGGAATTTGCCTTAGAAAGGCAAAGGTTAGATCAAAATTGTGATGAAGTAAATCACAACAGCGAAAATTATTGAGCATTGTGAACTTGTGAGAACTACTCACTTGAACTAGTTTATTAGTACCTTTTGTCGAGTGACGTGTTTTCTGCAAGCCATCGGAGATGTAGGACACCCAGAATACCAATTTTTAATTCAAACCTCTGGATTGGGTCAGGTGTGGGCGTTCATGTGGCTGTAGCCTCCGCGTCCATAAGATCGGAGGTCCCTTAAATTTGAGATGCTTGCTATGGCACTGAAGTGGTTACTTAACTACCTGCAGGCACTTAGTTTTGGAAAAATGAACCGATAACTTATATGTGCCTTCACAGCTTGGCGACTCTGCATGTTGAAACTCCGAGAGCTACTGTAGCTGCATGGGTTGATAGTTGCTGGCCAGCGGAGGCTCTAGGAAAGTTATTTTTGCCTCCGCCACTGGTGGCGAGGGGTTCCCGAGCGGGCTTTCGTATCGGCGGTGTGGCCGACGTCGGAGGTCGGACCGGTATGTGCTTGCATCCTAGCCGGAGGCCCTGCATTTGCTCATCCAAAAGACTTGTGTTCCCGCTGGTTAGCTAGCACAAAGAAACAAATCTCTCGAGCCTCCGCTCTTTTTAAAGGTTGTGTGCTTTCATGAGTGTTTGCATCTATGGGTAGGTTGATGATAAAAATAATCTGTACAAATCAAATAGGAGTGCTTGCATGGCTTATCTCGACGGGGCGAATTGTGTTCGGACACGTTCATGTGGCTGGAGCCGGGGCGGCACGTAGGCATGCAGCTTGGTGTAGTTGCCGTGGGCTCTGAGCAGTACCGGCATTGCAGGCTCGAGCGTCCTTTATTTTCTCTGCCGTTGTTTGTTGCTGCGGAGGTCCGTGGCGGAGGCTCGCCTAGCTGCATCAGCAAGCATCTAGCCTCCGCATGTCATACGAATGGCCTGCACATGTATTGTATACCACAAAAACTGGCAAGGTCTTCTTGTTAGCATGTGGGTACGTGCTCTCAGATGTCTTCAAATCGAGAACATGGTGCTTGTGCCACCACGGTGGGGGCACGCCTTCGCTTGGTCCGCGACAAATGCATGACACTGTTCGTCAGCGGCACCTCCGCCTAGTTTGGTGGTCTTGATATGATCCACCTCTAATTTGCAAAGGGGACTTTGCTTGCATCGGTTCTGCAGTTGATGAAAAACCAAAAGGAAAGTAGTATATGTGTGCATTTGTTATGAAAGTGAGCAGAGGCTATACTGACGCATCCTCCATGCAAGCGTGGTCAGCATTGGTACGAGCCGCCGGAAGATGACCGCCAGCAGCACGCCGGCAGCTGTTGGAGTGGTGAGCGGCAGATCGTGGCCAGAGTAGTTTGAAGTGGCAGCGAATAACACAAAACCTCTGCGCAGGCAAGGTCGTCGCTGGGCCCAAGGGCTACCACCGTCTTTTTTGTTCGTGAGTTACGGCGAAGGCGCGACCTCCGCGCCGAGGCGGTTGACGCGGGGCCGGAGGGCAACCGCCATCTCTTTTCATGATTTGCGGCGAAGGCGCGACCTCCGCGCGGGCATCCTTGGACTCTGATGGAGCGAGCGACGGATCAGGGCCGTAGTTGCAGTGAAGGATGCGGCCTCCACGCGAGCACAGTCGATGCTAGTCCGAAGGAACGGCACGATAAATTGGAGTTTTAAGGCTGCAACTTCATCTGATGGGTCTCCGAGTCTCCTGCATGCAACAAGTAGGAAAACTAGATAGACCTCCGCCAGAATTCATACGGAGGTGACCTTCCCATATAAGTAATGAATAGCCTGCACTTGATGAGCACGGGCACTTGCAAGATGTATTTGTTAGTGCGTGAAGAATTCCTTGCCACGGAACTGTGGTGCAGACTAAGACAACTGAAGTGTCTCAAGCTTCTTCTTCACCATTCTTCATTTTTATGTTTATTTTTATTTTTATTTTTATTTTTATTTTTATTTTTATTTTTATTTTTATTTTTATTTTTATTTTTATTTTTATTTTTATTCATTGTTATTATTATTTCGGCGGAGGCTTATCCAATCCATTTTGAATATTATATAATTATGAGTATTGGCTTGCTAGAAAGGAGATGGGGGTGGAATACTTATCGTAGCACTGGAGATAGCTTGTCCAGGTGTTGCTGCGAAGGACGCAGCTTCCGCATGGGCACGGTTTTGGTGCTGTCTGGGGAGCAGAGGTCCGTGGCGGAGGCTCGCCTGGCACGGAGTCTAAGAGCGGAGGTCCGTGGCGGACCCTCCGTGCGTTTATTCGGCCTTGCCTATGATTAGAATGGCCTCTGTGGCTTGCTGGCCGGAGGTGCGGGTTGTCGTGCAGGACCTAGCTTGCTTTGCTTGAATGGATTTGCTTGTATCGTTCACTGTGCACCATAAACAAAAAAAAAAAAAAAAAAAAAAAAAAAAAAAAAAAAAAAAAAAAAAAAAAAACAAAAGTAGAACTGATGTATCTTTAGGTTGATGGGAAGGCTGCAGTGTGGTCGGCAACTTCCAAAAAAGTATAGCGAAGGCTCTGGAAAAAGAAATTTCCCAATGATGAGGGCCAGGTGGAGGAGGTCCTCCAACGGAGGCCGACAGCGGAGGCCAGGCGGAGAAAACCTCCGCTGGCTTCTAGAGGCCTCCGCTGGTCCCCGGAGACCTCCGCCGGGTTGTCTGAAGGCTCTAACTCTCAGCTCTCTGAAAAAGTTTTGGTGGCATCTGTGAGTTTTCTACTCGGCCAGGCACACCGGTGGGCGCCAACTGTTGGAACACAGTCCAGCAGGTTTAGATTAATCCAATAAGGGTAAGATTATTATATAGATTAATGGGGATTACAAGTGTGAGTCCTTGGTAGGTGAGCTCTCAGCTACCACAGGGCATCTCTCTCTACAACAATGGGGGTCAGCTTCTTTTATAGTGACCCGCCACCCTAGAACTCAAAGTATACAATTGCCCCTCTAGGGATCCCAGAACCCTAAAAGCTAGCCCTATTACAAATGGGCCCAGTAGGGGTGCTTGTGTCTTTGTTCAATGTGCCACGATCCATGGGCCATAAGTCATTCTCGCTGCTGTCGTGGCCCATGGACCCTTGCTGGGCCGCCAAACTCAAGCGGTCCTCGTCCTTGCGCCTTCTTATGGAAACCTCTGCTTCACCGCCGGTTGCCTCCGCCTGGCATCTCCTGGCCTCTGCTACCTTTCCCACTTACGCCGTGTACCGTTGGGAAGACCTCCGCCGGTCTCCTAGAGACCTCCACCGGCTTGGGGAAACCTCCTCCAAGATATTGGGAACCTCTTTCATCTTGAGAAGGTTCCTTCCTCCTCATCTTCGGGACCTCCGCCATCTTGGGTGACCTCCGCCGGTCTCCTAGAGACCTCCGCTGGCTTGGGGAAACCTCCTCCAAGATTTTGGGAACCTCCTCCATCTTGAGGAGGTTCCTTCCTCCTCATCATCTTCGGGGACCTCCGCCATCTTGGGGACCTCCGCTGGTCTCCCAGAGACCTCCGCTAGCTTGGGAAAACCTCCTCCAAGATATTGGGAACCTCCTCCATCTTGAGGAGGTTCCTTCCGCCTCATCGTCTTCGGGGACCTCCACCATCTTGGGGGACCTCCGCTGGTCTCCTGCACCAGGCCTCCACTGTCCTTCATGGAGCCTCTTCAGGGGGAGTTGACCCATATTGTATATGGGTTCCCCCAACAGTATCTTACCACCTGACCATGTTCATCCCTTTTTCGGATGAAGACCCATTTGCATCCTACAGGATGGCCTTTGGAGATGTTGGAACTGCAATTCCAAAAACCTCTCTTTGGTAAAGCGAGCGCAGTTCTGCCTCAATTGCTGCTTTCCATTGGACCCAATCTGAGCGCTTCTGGCACTCTGTCAAGGACTTTGGTTCCCGATCTGGATCCATTGAGTCAGCAATTTTGGAGGCGAAATATATGTTGACAACTATGGTCTTTCTTTTGTATGACTCTCCCGACTCCACATAATTAGTGACGATCTCCTCATGATCATTCTCCCACTCATCATGATTTCCCATAACGATTGAGTTGAGGCGTTCCGATCTTCCAATGCGATAGTGCGCGCATGACGCATTGGGATTTCCATCTTCAGGATAGGGTCCTTTAGGGACCGACTTGACTTTGGGTCGAGTTACCTCTTCGGGGGCATTCTCAACTTCAGGTTGAGCTTCTTCAACTAGTTTCTTGAGTGATGCAAGTGGCTCAGTTACTCGTCTTTGCGCATGTCTAAGCGGGACCTTGTCCTGGGCACCCAGATGTCTCCCCCTCTTCCTAGGATTAGGGGAGGCTGTAGAGTTAGTAACCTTCTGGGGTACTTATACTCTCTCTGACGCATTTACTGCAGGTATATGCAACGTTGTCACTCTTTTATGATCAGTGAAGGTATCTGGCAGTTCATTTGCAAGGCTTTGCAAATGTATAATTCTCTGAACTTCCAGTTCGATTTCACTGGTGCGTGGATCTAAGGATTGCATTCCAGTTGCATTCCATTCAATTTCTCGGCATTCTTCTGGATGCCTATCTCCCCCTAATGCTGGAAAGTTGTCTTCATCGAAGACACAGTCAGCGTACCGAGCTGTATGAAGATCCTTAGTCATAGGCTCTAAATATTTGATTATGGATGGAGTTTCATAACCAACATATATCCCCAACTTCTGGTGGGGCCCCATTGATGTACGCTAAGGTGGTGGTATTGGCATGTACATAGCGCAGCCAAATATACACAGATGGGAAATACTTGGTTCTTTCTCATGCACCATCTATAAAGGGGATGTATCATCATATGCAGTTGGCCTGAGTTGAATTAGTGTTGTAGCATGCAATACAACATGGCCCCAACAACTGGTTGGCAGCTTGCAATTCTGCGATGGCCTGGCAATCCACTTGATCCTCTTGATCAATGACTCAGCTAGACCATTTTGTGTGTGCACATGTGGTACTGAATGCTCTACCTTGATGCCCATGGCTAGGCAATAATCATCAAAAGCCTTCGACCTGAACTCACCCGCATTATCCATCTGAATGGTCTGGATGTGGTTATCAGGAAAACTTGCCTTTAGCCTGATTATTTGGGCAATGAGCTTGGAGAAGGCATGGTTTCTAGTGGACAACAGGTCCACATAGCTCCACCTCGTAGAGTGTAAGGTCCTAGATGGCTAGAGGGGGGTGAATAGCCTATAAAAATTTCTACAAACTCACTAAGCAAACTTTGTTAGATACACAAATGGCAAAAAGCAAGTTATGCTTAGCCTACTAGGTGTTGCAAGCCTCCTATCCAAACAATTCTAGTAGGTGATTGTGTCAACACCACCAAGTGTACATCTCCATGTGCTTGTGTGTTAGCTTTTCACAATCATTTCCCAAAGGTTAGGTTAGCTCACTAGGCCCTACATGCAATGCACTTCATGAATTCACCTAGTGGCACCCGTGCGTCGAATAGCCGATAAGACTTCCCCTCTTAATAGTGCGGCTATCGATCCTAAACCACTCACACCCTCTATGGTGTCTTGAGTGCAAAACAAAATAGCCCTATAGGTTATACCTTTGCCTTGAGCCCATTTTGTTCCTCCAAATGATATGAACACTTCACACCATCATGTGACCGTCTCGATCCATCGATCTTGACTTCACTTGCCCTTCACCGTGCATCGGTCCATCGGCGCCTAGTCTTGCCCGAGCTTCACCATCGCATGGTCCTTCACTCCGAAGCCTCGACTAGCCCTTCACCTTCAACACCGGTCCATGGAGCCAAGCATCGTCTCGATCTTCATCTTTGATCACATGACACGTGTCATGCTTCATATTCAATAAGCTCATCATGGGGACAACCTTTCTCTAAATCAACCACTTAGATAAACAAGGTTAGTCCTAGGTTTCATCAATTAGCCAAAACCAAACTAGGGACTTTCAATCTCCCCCTTTTGGTAATTGATGACAACCTCAACAAAGATGATTTTATAATAAAGATTTTGAACTTGTCATACTTATCCAATCATTAAGCTCACAAGAGAAATTTAGACAACTATAGCAAGTTTGGTTTTGGTAGTATTGCTCCCCCTATATATGTGCATAGAGTTTGGATTTGAAGCTTTGCACATATGCATGGATAGAAGTGTGGGGAGAGTAATTCTACCAAAATGATGCTAAGGTGTAAGAAATGGACCTTTGAAGCGTGATACCAATCGGAGTTGCCTTTTACACCATCCTTAACACCATGAAGTAACTAGACATCCATCAAAAAAACTCAAGAACCCAGTGAGATCAACATTATAAGCAAAGTTATTGAACCACTTGTAAGGAAGGGGAGTCTAGTTACATCCTATGCATGCTAGTAGATCATTTCACCATTCAAGTCCTATACTAGCATTGCACCACACAAGCAAGGAGACACCACTTGTATAAAACTTTAAAACTAGGTGCCATGAGCAAGTCATACGAGAATGCACAAACAAATGCAATAAGTTTGTTCATGAGCTTGCTCCCCCTTCTTGTGTGCATCAAAATTTTATTTACCCCTTAGCATGTTCAATCATCTTTTTCTCTCCCCCTTTGTCAACAATTGCCCAAAAATGGGATCAAGATGTGGAGAGAAAAGGACTTTGATGGAGTAAACAAAACTTTAGCCAAAATTGGTTCAATCTAGACCACTTGCCAAAGACATTTAATTCGGTTTGAACCAAAGATAAGCTTCTTCACACCTCATGACAAGGGTTATCTTGCCTATGTTGAATTAAACACTTGTAGCAAATATTCTAGATTCAACACTAGGATTGCAAGCCCACAAACATGTCATATGTCACCACTAGATCAAGCAAAGCATAGAAACAATAGTGGTAAGCATATATACATCAAACACATTTGATTTATCATGAATGCTCCAAATGCACCTTGTATGTCTACATGTGCTACCATAAGTATAATCCTAAGCATGAATGACATGTCACACAATGGTACCTTGCATTGTCGAAGGAGAGGCATGTCAAGTAGTGGTGGGGTGCATTCAACACATGTTTGAGAAGTCAAGAATGTCCAACTCATTTCTTAGCTTGCAAAACCTTCTTTCATCAAGTGGCTTGGTGAGGATGTCGGCAAGTTGATCATCGGTGCCCACACTTTCAATGGAAATGTCACCCTTTTGTTGATGATCTCTAATGAAATGATGCCTTATGTCAATGTGCTTTGTTCTTCCATGTTGAACTGGGTTTTGTGTCATCTTGATTGCACTTTTGTTATCATAAAACAATGGCACATTCTTGAAGTTGATGCCATAATCCTTCAAAGTTGACTTCACCCAAAGCAATTGTGCACAACAACTCCCCGCACTAACATATTCGGCTTCGGCGGTAGAGATTGCCACACTATTTTGTTTCTTTGAGGACCATGACACAAGTGATCTTCCAAGAAGTTGACATGTACCACTTGTGCTCTTTCTATTGATCTTGCAACCACCATAGTCGAGTCCGAATATCCAATTAATTCAAACTTTGACCCCTTAGGATACCATAGTCCAACATCTCTTGTTTGTTTTAAGTACCTCAATATTCTCTTTGCGGCCATGAGATGACTCTCTCTAGGTGAGGCTTGATATCTAGCACACATGCAAACACTAAACATGACATCCGACCTTGATGCGGTGACATAAAGTAGGCTTCCAATCAATGACCGATAATCCTTTTGATTCACCATATTGCCATCATGATCACTATCAAGATTCCCATTGGTGCCCTTTGGAGTTGAAATTGGCTTTGCATCTTGCATTCTAAACTTCTTCAACATGTCCCTTATGTATTTTCCTTGACTCACAAATGCCCCATTCTTCAAATGCTTGACTTGAAGACCAAGAAAATAGCTAAGTTCACCAATCATGGACATCTCAAACTCATTTGCCATTATTTCACCAAATTCTTCACAATATGCTTGATTGGTTGATCCAAAGATGATATCATCAACATAGATTTGCACAATGAAGAGATCATTACCAATCTTCTTGGTGAATAGAGTAGTGTCAACCTTGCCCATAATGAACCCTTTAGAGTGAAGAAAAGTCTTCAATCTCTCATACCATGCTCTAGGTGCTTGCTTCAAGCCATACAAAGCTTTCTTCAACTTGTACACATGGTTGGGCTTCTTTTCATCTTCAAAACCGGGAGGTTGCTCAACATATACTAGCTCATTGATGATCCCATTGAGAAATGCACTCTTGACATCCATTTGATATAACTTGATATTGTGGGCACATACATAAGCCAATAGAATCCTTATTGCCTCCAATCTTGCCACCAGAGCATATGTTTCATCATAGTCAAGACCTTCAACTTGAGTATAGCCTTGTGCAACTAGTCTTGCTTTGTTTCTAATCACAACACCATCTTGATCTTGCTTGTTCTTGAAAACCCATTTGGTTCCAATGACATTGTGATCCTCCGGCCTCTCAACTAACTCCCACACATCATTTCTTGTGAAGTTATTAAGCTCTTCTTGCATTGCCATGATCCAATCGGCATCATCCAAGGCTTCCTCAACTTTCTTTGGCTCTTTGGTTGACACAAATGATGCATACTCACAAATCATAGCCACTCTTGATCTTATTTGCACACCACTTCTAATATCACCAATAACACTATCAATTGGATGATCTCTTGCAACATGTTGTGGTTGTAGCACTTGCACTTGATTGCTTGAGCTTGATTGATCACTTGACTTATCTTCATTTGACGATCTAGCACCATGATCTTGCACTTGAGCATTGCTAGCTTGCCTCAATGGAGAATTGAGCACTTCATCTTTATCATCTTGCACATCAATCACTTGCTTTGCTCTAATGTCCCCAATGTCCATGTTCTTCATAGCTTCAACCAATTGAGTTCCACCAACATCTTCTAGATTCTCATCTTCATCTTGTGACCCATTGGTTTCATCAAATTGCACATCATGGACTTCCTCTCTAATGCCACTTGAGTTGTTCCAAACTCTATAAGCCTTGCTTGTAGTTGAATAACCGAGTAGGAACCCTTCATCACATCTCTTTTCAAACTTTCCCAATCTAGTGCCCTTCCTCAAGATATAGCATTTGCAACCAAACACTCTAAAATAGCCAATGTTGGGCTTTCTTCCATGAAGTAGCTCATATGGGGTCTTCTCTAACAAAGTATGACAATAGAGCCTATTGATGTAGTAGCATACCGTGTTGATTGCTTCATCCCAAAATGATTGACTAACATTGTACTCATGAAGCATTGATCTAGCCATATCAAGCAATGTTCTATTCTTCCTCTCAACTAGGCCATTTGATTGTGGAGTGTATTTGGCCGAGAATTGATGACCAATGCCATAGTGATCACACAATTCTTCCATTCTTGTATTCTTGAACTCACTCCCATTGTCACTTCTCACTTTCTTGATTCTCATGTCAAACTCATTGTGAACTCTAGTGAGAAAGGTCTTGAAGGTGTCATACACTTCACTCTTGTCACTAAGAATGAATACCCATGTAAATCTTGTGAAGTCATCCACTATGACAAACCCATACTTGTTGCCACCAATGCTTGTGTATGTAGTTGGGCCAAATAGATTAATGTGCAACAACTCAAATACCTTGCATATGCTCATTATACTCTTCTTTGGATGTGAGCTTCCAACTTGCTTCCCAGCTTGACATGCACTACACAACTTGTCCTTCTCAAATACAACATCTTTCAAGCCTTCAACAAGATTGTGTTGTGTGAGCTTCTTCAATTGTTCATGCCAACATGCCCAAGCCTTCTATGCCAAAGCCAACCCAAACTTGATTTTGATATCAAACATGTTGTCAAAGAAGCTTCACTAGTGTTGAAATCAACAAGATAGAGATTCTCATATCTAAAGCCTTTGAACACCAAGTTGGAGCCATCAAGAGAAACTACCTCAACATCATATGTCCCAAAAATGCACTTGTAGCCTCGATCACAAATTTGTGCCACGGAGAGAAGATTGAAATCCAAGCTTTCAACTAGCATCACATTGGAGATACTCATGTCATTTGATATTGCAATCTTGCCCAAACCAACAACCTTGCCTTTCTTGTTATTGCCAAAAGTAATTGACTCAATGCCACTATCATTCTTCTCAATTGAATCAAACATTCTTGATGTGCCGGTCATGTGTTGAGAACACCCACTATCAATAATCCAATGCCTTCCTCCGGCTTTATAATTTACCTACAAGCAAATCAATGAAGCTTAGGTACCCATTTTTGTTTGGGTCCTTGTAGGTTAGTGACTAAGCTCTTTGGTACCCAAATAGCCTTCTTCTTTGGGCCAACAATGGGTGTACCAACAAACTTAGCTTGCACACCTTTCACACCCTTGGTAAGCACATAACAAGAATCAAAGGGTATAGCATTGTCAAGTTTCTTGTTTTGTTGCTTCTTGTTGCAATTTTGCTCTTGGTGCCCAACTTGCTTGCATCTATAGCAAAACCGACCATTGCTCTTCTCAAAGCTAGGCTTTGGAGTTGCAAAGGCCGACTTGCCCTTCTTGGGGGTATATCCCAATCCCTCTTTGTTAAGAGAGAACCTTTGGCTACCCAAGCACTTTAGCAAGCGGGCCTCACCACCATAGGCTTTGCCTAAGGCATGAGTGAGCTCATCCACCTCCTTCTTGAGAGTCTCATTCTCAACCATAAGTGTAGCATCACAAGTGAAGCCATCACTAGTAGTAGAGATAGAGTCGGTGGTGGTGGTGGATGATGTGCTACAAGAAGGGTTAGCATTTGTCATGATGATAGGTTGATAAAATGACTCATCAATGATGTCACAAGTAAGGCCTATATCACATGATGCAACCACCACTTTCTTTGCTTGTTGCTCAAGTAGAAGTGAGTGAGCCTTTTCAAGCTTAGAATGAGCATCACCAAGTTTCTCATGGTCTACCACTAAACACTCATGAGTGGTCATAAGCTCACCTAGGGCTTTCTCAAGTATTTCTACTTTCATTGAAAGCTTCTTGCACTCCTTTTCCTTGGCAATAGCTATATCTCTAGTTTCTTGCATCAAGTCATATAATTGATCCTTAGTCGGTTCATCATCATCATCATCAACATTATCAACATCGTGAGCATATTCCATCTCACTATCATCATTATTATCATCATATTGTACCTTTGTTTCCTTGGCCATGAAGCATGATGGTGATGTAGAGAATAATGAAGACTTCTTGTTGATGGCGATGGAAGCCATAGCCTTGTTGCTTGAATCTTCATCTTCATCATCATTGTCACTTTCCCAAGTGACCACAAATGCACCATTCTTGCCCTTCTTGAGTGTCATCTTGGCCTCATGCTTCTTCCTCTCAAACTTGCCCTTGTTGTAGTTCTTCTTCTTCTCATATGGGCATTCGGCTTGTAGATGCTCGGTGCTATTACAATTGAAGCACTTTCTTGGTTGCTCTTGCTTCTTGAAGTTGTTCCTCTTGAAGCCTCTTCTCTTGATAAACATGTGTCCCATCTTCTTCACTACAAGAGCAAGTGCCTCATCATCAATCTCAAAGTCACAATCTTCCTCATTGTTTTCTTCTTCTTCAAAGATTGGTGCTTTGCCCTTGGAGGATGTGGCTTGGAATGCCATGGTCTTCTTCTTCTTCTCTTCCTCCACCTTCTCATCATCTTGATCAAATTTGTCATATGTCAAGACTTCACCAAGTAAATCATTTGGCTTCTTAACTTCAAGCCCATCTCTTTGTAGCATTAGCTTCAACATCTTGAAGCTCTTTGGCAAGCATATTAAGAACTTGTGACAAAAATCTTCATCTTTTGTCTTGTGCCCCAAACTCTTGAGATCATTCACAATCACTTGCAAACGATGAAACATTTCAATGATTGTTTCATCCTCTTTCTTCTTGAAGTTCTCAAACTCACTCTTGAGTCCATATAGCTTTGCACTCTTCACAACCTTGGTGCCTTCATAGGTCTCACCCAACCTTGTCCACACTTCACTTGCACGCTCCAAGTCCATGATCCCCTCAAACACCTTTGTATCAATGCCATTGTATAAGGTGTTGAGAGCCATTCTATTGCATGTTGTGTTGGCTCTATCTTCATCGGTGAGATGATCATTATCAAGAATAGCATAGTCATGCAAAGTAACTTGCAGGACTCTCTCTTGAATTGAACCGAGATACATGATCATCTTTCTCTTCCAATGGTCAAAAGAACTAACTCCATCAAACATAGACGGTTTGCCCCCAACATGGTTGAACACAATTTGAGCCATCTTAACACCGTAGGATGTTAAGCCTTGCACAAAAATGGTGACCTCGGCTCTGATACCACTTGTAAGGTCCTAGATGGCTAGAGGGGGTGAATAGCCTATAAAAATTTCTACAAACTCACTAAGCAAACTTTGTTAGATACACAAACGGCGGAAAGCAAGTTATGCTTAGCCTACTAGGTGTTGCAAGCCTCCTATCCAAACAATTCTAGTAGGTGATCACTAGTACACACAAGAGCTACCACTAGTGATCAAGAGTTCTACCCACGGGATTTAGTCTACACAAGAAGTGGTTCCTGACCCACCACACAAGCAATTCTACCCACGGGATTTAGTCTACACAAGATGTGGTTCCCGACCGATCACGCAAGCAATTCTACTTTGCAAGAAAGTAATCAAAGTAATACAAGAGAGGGTAGGAGCTTGTTATACCGACGCGTAGAGTCGAGGTTGCCAATCACCAAGAAATGAACAATCAATCAATCGGCAACACACAAAGGATGATGACCAATCACCGGGAGACAAGATGAACACAATGATTTATCCCCGGATGTTCACTTTGGCACCACCAAGCTACGTCACCCGTTGTGTCGACCAACACCTAGATGGTCCTTTGGTGTGACCCTCAAGTCACTTGCCCCGCAAGGCACTTCCCCGCAAGGAAACCACAAGGCGCCACTCTCAAGTGAGATACTCAATGACACGCGCAATCCAATAGAGTTACTCTTCGTGATCCCCGCGAGGTGAGCACAAGAACCTCTTACAAATCAACCGGAGGTGGCCAAGAACATACACCTTCTCTTGCCAACGCCTCCAACAATCTCCAAGCCGGCTAGGAGCGGTACTCTCCAAGAGTAACAAGAAATCCACCGCTAAACCACCCACAAGTGCCACTAGAATGCTCTCAAGCAATGCAATGCACTAGGTGATCTCTCAATCTCACTTTGGATGAGCAACAAGCAAGAGAGATGAGAGGGAGAGTGTTTCTCTAGCACAAAGGATGAGCAAGTGAGTAAAAATGGGCAAGAGCACCTCCCATGGCCGGCCAAGGGGCTATTTATAAGCCTAAGGCGAAATCCAACCGTTACCTCTCGGGCAGGCCGATTTCAACCCACCGGACGCGTCCGCGGCTCAAGCGCCGGACGCGTCCGGTGCCTCCTCGCGCGCCTGCGATAGCCGACCGTTGGCGGCCCAACGTTCAAATTACCTCGCATCCGGCCCGCGTCTGGCCTGCGTCCGGCGGCCCGCGTCCGGAGGAAACGCCCGCGCTCAGAAACTTTCTGGTCCGCGTCCGGTCCACGCCGGACACGGCCAGCCCGCGTCCGCCGCCCTCAGACGGCCCAGCAGCCTCACGACGAAGCCCAAGACGCACCGGACTCTGCACAGTGAACGGACCGCGTCCGCCGCGTGCGTCCGGCGCGCGTCCGACGCGCGACACTCGCTCATGCCAAGTCACAATGCGCCGGACGCGTCCGGCGCCCAAGCCCTGCGCGTCCGGCGCTGTCAAAACTTCGTTTTTTTCAGCCCGTCATGACGCCAACTTCTCAGACATGCTATCCAACAAGTATACCAACTTGATCAACAAATATAGCATGAATTCAACCAAATTTTGCATCCGACGCAATAGAAAATATGCATCCATTTTTCTCGAAAGCGCTGAATCCCGCCTCATAGGCTCGGCGGGAGGAAGAGAGGGACCCAAACCCATCTCTACCCTGCAAACCACAGTGCACCAAAACGCCACCTTTGTAAATGTGCCAACACCACCAAGTGTACATCTCCATGTGCTTGTGTGTTAGCTTTTCACAATCATTTCCCAAAGGTTAGGTTAGCTCACTAGGCCCTACATGCAATGCACTTCAAGAATTCACCTAGTGGCACCCGTGCGTCGAATAGCCGATAAGACTTCCCCTCTTAATAGTGCGGCTATCGATCCTAAACCACTCACACCCTCTATGGTGTCTTGAGTACAAAACAAAATAGCCCTATAGGTTATACCTTTGCCTTGAGCCCATTTTGTTCCTCCAAATGATATGAACACTTCACACCATCATGTGACCGTCTCGATCCATTGATCTTGACTTCACTTGCCCTTCACCGTGCATCGGTCCATCGGCGCCTAGTCTTGCTCGAGCTTCACCATCGCATGGTCCTTCACTCCGAAGCCTCGACTAGCCCTTCACCTTCAACACTGGTCCATGGAGCCAAGCATCGTCTCGATCTTCATCTTTGATCACATGACACGTGTCATGCTTCATATTCAATAAGCTCATCATGGGGACAACCTTTCTCTAAATCAACCACTTAGATAAACCAGGTTAGTCCTAGGTTTCATCAATTAGCCAAAACCAAACTAGGGACTTTCATAGAGGCATCAGTTAGTACCATAAAATATCTAAACGGGCCCGACAGGGGCTGAATAGGTCCACAAATATCACCTTGTATCCTTTGCAGAAACACTGGTGACTCATCCCTAATCTTCAGGGGGATGGTCTAGTGATTAGCTTTCCCTTAGCACATGCAGTGCAAACAAAATCATCAGGATTAGGGAAGCCTTTTACCAAATGGCCAGCAGAGTTGTTGATGAGTCTTCTCATCATGCTCAACCTAGGATGACCTAAACGGTCATGCCATATTCGAAACGATTCCGTGTTTCAAAAAATGGTCTTCACAACAACATATCCTTCTGTGGGTTTTATGTATGTGTAGTACAAACCCAATGGCGATGAAGGGAATTTTTCCACCACTCTCTTTTGTTACCCGTCAAATTTAGTGATGAGCAAGTATTCAGTACCTTGCTCAATCTCAGTTTCTACATGGAAACTATTTGCACGGATATCTTTGAAGCTCAAAAGCGTGCGCTTTGAGTCAGGATACAACAATGCATCCTTCACAAAGATTTGGGTATCCATAGGGAGAACTAGTGTGGCACTTCCAGTGCCCAAAATATGAGCATTGCTTCCGGCAACGGTCATAATATTTCCTTTTTTTCTTTTTCAATGTTTGGAAATATCTAGTTTCCCTTAGTATTGTATTGGTGGTACCACTGTCTACAAGACAGATTTCTTCTTCAGCCATGGGATTCCCACAGATCCTGCCGAATATATCATAAGGTAAACAAAAATTCACCACAAAGCATATATTATGATAAAATGACATTACATAGTTCCTGAGAAATATAATGAGGGTTTGGTCATCTACTAAATTACAAATGCTCTTTGGGAGCATGAATGACCAAACTTTATGGAAACAATGCTAATACATGCGGACATCACACTTGGCTTAACATGATATTATGGAGATTACTGCAGGTCTCCATAGGGATCAATGCCATCGAAAAGGTCGTCCATCTGGACGTCTGCACCACTTGCATCGACAGGTGTGTTGTCGCGCTTCTCAGGCTAAGCTTCAGGCTCGGCAATGAAGTGAGACTCATGTTGACCTTTATCCTTTTTCTTGTTTTACTGATAAAGGTCAATGAGGTGCTTAGGGGTGCGGCAGTTGCGGGACTAATGCCCTTTTGTCCCACATCTAAAGCAAACGCCTTGCTCTTCCCCATCTTGGTCATCCCTTTCCTTCTTGGGTCCAGATTTACCCTTAGGCTTTCCCTTTCCTTTGCCTTTGAACATGGCACTATTTTTCCCCTTCCACTTCCCCTTTCCTTGGCCCCATTTGTGGTTGTGAGAGCTCTCAGCAACATTGGCATGCGCTTCAGGCGTAGCCATGGAACCAGTGGGTCTGGCAGAGTGATTGTTTATGAGAACCTTATTCTGTTGTTTAGCAACAGAAAGCACTTCACTCAGGTCAGAGTACTTAGTGTACTTTGCATTTCTGTACTGCTGCTGGAGTACAATGTTGCCAGGGTGGAAAGTGGACAATGTCTTCTTGATCATATTAGCATCAGTGATCTTCTAGCCACAGAGACGCAATTTTGTCACAATCCTGTGCAAAGCAGAGTTATACGCAGCCATAGACTTAAAGTCTTGGAAGCGTATGTTAACCCAGTCTTGTTGTGCTCTAGGAAGCACAATTGTCAGCTGCTGGCTGAAGCGGTCCTTCAGGGACTGCCATAAGACCTGAGGGTCGTTCTCCGTCATATACTCACACTTCAGGTCTGGGTGGAGATGGTGACGTATGTAGTATAACGCATTTGCTTTGTCAGGCTTTGTACATTCATCCTTGCCAGCTTTAGGCTGGACAATGGTATGATCGAGTCTCATGCCATCAAGTTTTTCTAGACGTCGGAAGCCTAAGTGAGGTAGTTGCTACCATCAACGGGAGCTTGTCAAAATCCCTCTTTGCGATGTCTAACGACATGCCTGTACAATCATGGTACAGGATTAGCTAATGTCGGGGTTGGGTCTGCACGCCTTCTGGGCGGCGGCGTATGTTCGGCGCTTCAGGGCCGTTTCTTGGTGAGCGGAGGCACAACCGTGCTTGCATCACCACCGTCGACACTTCAGGGTCGATGGAGTCGTTCTCGGCGAGCGGAGGCAGTGCCATCCTTGCATCGCCACTGTCGGCACTTGAAGGCCGACGGTGTCATTTCTGGCGATGTTGATGACGGTTGAACCGTCTTCTCGTCACCGGGCACTGCCAATGTGCCAACG
This sequence comes from Themeda triandra, assembly GCA_018135685.1. Taxonomy (NCBI): domain Eukaryota; kingdom Viridiplantae; phylum Streptophyta; class Magnoliopsida; order Poales; family Poaceae; genus Themeda; species Themeda triandra. The sequence goes on along the minus strand of JAENPR010000077.1, from coordinate 1,379,557 downwards.
ACACGACAGGTAAAGTGCGAGTGCGTATAGAAAATAACCGTTTTCCAAACCTTTCTCACCTTTAGCTCGGTTAGGACTCGTATTGATAACGTGTTAGAAATCAGCTCTTTTATTGGCTCTCAAGCACACAAGAACACAGGCACAAAACACACAGAGAGATGAGAGGAAGAGGGAGCTTTCTTGTATTCACTTTCACTATCTTTCTCATTCGTTATAATGGTGAAAATGACCTCCTAGATATAAGGGAGGAAGCTGAGATTTACAGTAGGTGAAAGCTTGAATTTTCTCTCCTCTTCATTTATTTGGCCACCATTCCAAGTCTATCTTCATATACTATTGCTAGTCTTGCCAAAACTCTGAACAAAAACTTGGATTTCAACAGTTTAATGTAGCTGAGTTCCCAGGGGCAAATTTGTCACCATCCAAGTCGGCCACACGAACGCCAAGAGTTCAAACACGTTTTTTTGGCCGCTCATGCTGTAAATAAGTGTACTCCCTTCGTCCCTTTTTAATTGTCGTCGTTAGTGTACGTGCCACAAGTTTGACTTAATTTATAGAAAATATGTCCAACATTTGTATCTCCAAATAATTTTTTTATAAAACTAGATTCAAAGATCTTTCTAATGATACTAATTATGTATTATAAATATTAATATTTTTTAATATATAATTACCGGTAGTTATTTCTTGAGAAGCGCAAGTGACAATTAAAAAGGACGGAGGGAGTAAGTGCTTGAGTACCTCAATAAAAGCGTCTCAAGTCAAGTGCATCTTTCTTCTCTCTCTCTCTTTTTTTTTACTTAGGACTGAAGCGCATATTCACCTCTATAAACATATGCGCACACACTCTACTCCTATGAGCATTTAAAAAACTGAGTTGGACCAACGAATCTTGATGAAGTCAACACGAGTTGGGGACCGCAAATCTTGAAATTAACGAAGTCAACCCAGACAGCTCGCTATCGACGGGCACGTCCCCTACCACTGAAAGAATTGTGTCGTTAAATCCAAAAAATAAATGCAGAAAAATGCGAGCACCCGTATCAAGTTGAGGACTTAAACCTGTATGGGCAGGTTGCACAAGTCGAGGACTTAAACCCGTGTGGGCAGGTTGCACAAGGAACCCAACCAGCTAAGTTACGCTCGATCACCTAATTAAACCCTAGATCTATTAGTACTAATTAAAGACTCTTTAACATACACCACATTGGTTCTTACCAAATACGCAAGAGCAAAAATAAACCTTAGAAATTCTCATAATAATAATTAAGAAACATCTAGCCTTTAATCTTATTATAGACGCTAATCGGCGGACGAGCGGTAGCTCGGGTGGTACCATCCTGGTGGTGGGAAGCTCCAGGTTGGGAGTTCGACTCCCCACCTTCACACAGGCGCAGTTTTGCGCATTGTAAAAAATTCATTCGTCTATCCTAAGTTAAAGCACAAGTGTAAGGGCAGCAAAGTCTTACGAGAGCTATGGTGCCACAGCGTATAGATAGGGCAAGAGTTTAAGGGGTTCTTTTTGACCTGCATGAGAAGATCTCCTTAATCACCATGCTCGGGGGTAGTTATACCCGGGGGTCAAGTTTTCTTATAGATGCTAATCATAATAAAATTTATCCACCTCCACCGCTACAAATATAAACAAAAAACTTGAGTTAATCTTTTTTGTCTAAAGTACCCACCTCTGTCTTTTATGAAAGATAATTCAAAATAACTCATAAATTTGTCTTTATTATCCACACCTATGATATATCAAAAAGTAATTCAAATAACCTCCTAATTTTGTATATAGATTATCCACCTGTGCTATTATAAAGAAATAATTCAAAATAATCCCTTAACATATTGCATCTAAACTACTCACCATTACCATGATGAAGATAACTCAAATAACTCTCTAACTTTGTATTTAAATTACCACATCTACCATTATGAATAATAATTTAGAATCCACCCTAATGATTTTATAAAATGTCCACCGTTATTATTATAAAAGATAATGTATAGTAACTCCTACGTTTTCGTTCAATCTACCCATATATGTCATTATCAAACATAATATAAAGCAACAACTTTATATTTGTATCTAACTCGGCTGTTATAAAAAATTGAAGAAAAAATATTTTCCAAATCTGCACTTAAACACTAATATGCGCTATTATGAAAAATAATTCAAAACAACCATAGAGTATGCTATATTTATTTCTAGATAAATTACACACTTCTACAATGGTGAAGTTAAACGTAAGCATAACTTATAGACTATGATAAAAAAATTATTTTAATAGCTTACGAAACATGGAAAACTGCCCACATAGCAATTACACTGACAATTCACTTAACTTTATACTAGAAATGGTCGCGGCGTTGCGGCTTATGGCCATTAGGACCCGTGATATTTTTGCACTGTAAATAATTATTTGTTGTGAAGTGAATTCAAGAACTATCATTTTTTTGGCTATATTTATTATGGAGAAAGAAATATTAAAAGTATTTATTAAGAGAGAGGAACATTTCATGAGTTAATGGGAGTTTATTTTTATATAATAACAAATCGTTTTATTTTATACGTGGTATGGGTATGTGTTGACGGTCGTTAAGTGTCAATTTTTACCATCAACTAGACGTGAAAAAGGACCTAAACATAATTACCTTCTAGATATAGAGCTTACACTAATGGAATTCCACGAGTTTTGGTGAATGTCCTTTTACGCAGGGTGTCACCGAAAATACCCAAGGAAGGCCCACATGTCGGGTTTACATAGAGCTAATCGGGAACCGGTGAAAATTCTGTAATCTGGAAGGTTCGAGAAGGCTCTGGACCAAACGGGAGCCCGAACCGGCTCGGTGGAGGGTCGGCCGCCCCAACCCTAGAGTCGACCGACCCATGACTTCAACCAATCAGCGTCAGCCTCGCGGATCCCTGTTCCACCGCCTTTGAGGATGAATAATAATCGTCCATTTAGGTCGGTTTGATCCGAGGGCTGTGGTACATCCTAGAGGGCTATATAAACAAGGCCCCTGGCCCCTGGAGGAGACATCCCTTAAACCCTAATTCATTATCTTCCAGCGGGATCAGAGTTGTAGAGGCGTCCCTTGAATGGATGACTTCTCTTCTCTAGAGAATTAGAGCTAGACATTCCAATGTAGTAGATTAGATCTAGATGAGAGTTAGGGAGAGCGGAGCTGCGCTCCGGTTCTAGAGAAGTCTTCAGAGATTTGGTATGTCTTTGTATCTACTCTTTGTAAGACTTATGCTTTAATATATTTATCTTCTCTATTTATTTTATGCCTATCTTGTGATTGTTAGTATAGTAGTTATGCTTTAGTATGGGATCTTCGCTCGCATCGAGTGCTCTAGTTATCCTAGGTAATTAGAATAGTAATTGATAGTGTACACATGGCGTCTAGACTAGAGGTTACCTGAGATTGCACCCAATCCTGTGGATTGTTGTGGTAGCCCCAGGATCGTGACAGTCCTGATGGCCATCGTATTCCACTCGTTCGGGCTGGTGTTTGTAGGACCGTAGTCGGAGCTTCCTAGCCCCCTTCTCATCCATTTCTGTGGCTAGTGTTCTGATGTCCCGAAGTGCTATTGTATGATTGCTATATCTATCCATCTCCTGTTATCATAGAACCAGAGTAATAGAGAAGTATATAGGAATCTTAATCTCTCCCGTTGTCCTCTCAATCTAGCTAGCTACTCATTTATCATAGAATTCTCATGTATGCTTTATTATTTATATTACCTTACATATATATATATATCATTTACCCCTGTTTTAGTCTAGTTGGTTTACTAAGTTAGTAGATACATGATGGTGAGTTATCAGATTCTTTAACCCTTGCTTCCCTGTGGTAAAATATAAATAACGATACCTGGATACTCCCGGTAAAATGCTACAATGGTAAGTTACGTGCGCTTGCGGAATCCTTCATATTTTAGTTGCACTTAATTTATACCAACAAGCATTTTTGGCGACGTTGCCGGGGAAGCAATCGGTGTTAAGTTTTTGATAATGATCTTGATGTCTCGCTAATTTAGTGTATCACTAGCTTTAGTAGGATTACCCCTTGTTCCGTTGAGTGTGGAATAGACAGGGACAAAAAATGTCGTTTCGACCTTCCGACAAGCTTCCACAAGACATTAAAGAGCCCGGGTCCCTCAACATTCAATCCGGAACCCTGCCATCTCACAGTTTGTGTATACATATATACTATTCTAACCATGTGCAGATTGGAGAAAATGTCATCGTCACAATAAGTGATGAACATAGATGCCGCAACACTACTCACAAATTTCATCCCCGTGAGTCATGGTAAGTATGATCAAGAACGGTGAGATAGTCTTGCTCATGGACTTTAAAATTATGAGTAGTTATCTTTTTTAAATTCTTGCACCTCACTACATGTTTACTTTTAAGAATTCATGCATCCACTCCACTCTTTTATGTTTGCTCATCCATTGCATGTTTAGTTTCTTGCATTCATTCATACGTTTTGCATCTAAAAAGAAAAAAAAAATTCCTCACCATGATCATGCTCTTTCATCTCTCGTTTGCATCCCTTTTATTATAAAAAGATAAAAATATTTCTTGTGATCCCGTTAGAAGACATTTGAGTTAAGGCGCTTCTAGACAACCAAGGCTTAGAGGTTTTTATCACTAATGCTTAATCGGTTCCACAAGCTTTGTTGTCTATTTGAGCTTCACGAACATAAAGGATTAAGAAGAGCTAAACAGGCGAAGGACATCCAAATCACTGTCGGAGTGCGCCCACGACACTTGAACACTGTCTCCAACAAAGATCTATCTACGACACTCCGGGGAGGACTCGAACGTCTTCATTGCCTGTCGGCAACATCGGCGAGACTATGTCAACATCCAGGCTTGGGGGAGGGCATCCCCGTGTACCAAGCTAAGTGTTTCCAACTTATCTATTTATGCCTTGTTAGAACGTGCTTGGTTAAAACAACTAAAAAACATGGATAACCATAGAAACCCGAGAAAGATTTCCTTATTTATCTTTTCTACTTTTGGAGAGCTCTTATTAATCTGTCTTTATGTAATCCCTGGAATAAACTCTACATGAAGATGATGAATAGTTGCTCTGCCGTAATTCCTTTCAAATACCTAGTTTTCAACCTTGTACTTTTCCGAGTTTTAGACACAACTGTTGAGATTTGAGATTTGCTCTGAACTTGAAACTTGTGGGTAGTGAATGCTTGATCTAAGTCTAGGTAGTTGGCGGATATGAAATGGGAAGGTTTTGAGCTGCTGTCCATCTTGTTCCTAGAGATACTAGAGTTCGAGAATTTATCTTTGAAAACATTAAATTCCCGCATGATGAGTTCCTTTATGATGAGAGTTCAAATTCCTACCATGACCATATATTCATGCTTACTAGATTAGGAAAGATCCATCTGTTTATATAGACCATATTGTAGGCTTGAGTGTAGTATTTTTAGGCATTGAGTGTGGTTATACTTGTGGACCCATAAGGAATCAGTCATGCACTTAAAGTCAATACTATGTGCTCTCCATCCATTGATCTATGCTACTACGTCCTCGAAGCATGCATCCATTTTATAAATACTACATTCATTACGTGCTACTTCTGTCCCTAGAAGTACCACCCACATATAGATCCACATCCATCACATATTGTGCTATCTCTACCCTAGAGATATGTACCTATGCTGCTCCTACCCTGGGAGTACGCATTTCCCCACATATTGTGTTGTCTCTACCCTGGAGATACGCACTTATGCTGCTCCTACCCTGGGAGTATGCATCCATCCATCCATCCATCCATCCACATATACACACGCCACTCATTTCACTTCATCCAGAAAAGGTTCTACTCCTATCCTGGGAGTGAACATCTAGAAATAATCATCGTCATTCTATTTGCCTACATAAAAGCTCCAGTCATTATCATTTTAAGTTATACACTCCCCGTTGCTAAAGTTTTGTTTTCAGAGGATTGGTTGCTCTAAAAAAAAAGAAGAAGAAGAAAAAAAGAAAAAAAAAGAGAAAAGAAAGAAAAGAAAAGAGTAGCCAAGTCCTTCCTTTCAAGAAGTTTCAAGGTTTTCGAATAAAGGGAGTCATGTTATCCCCAAAGGAGCAAGTGTAGAAGTAGATGTTCTCCAAGTGATCACCCCTCATAATCATTTCCTTATCATTATCATCTTATCATCCATCCCATCTTCTCATTCACATGCATATATGACTTTATTATTATTTTAGTTCCTACTGGATCCATGGTTTAACTGTGCAATATATGCAAGTGAGTTTTGAGTGTCTCCCCACCTATAAGCTCCACATAAGCTTATTAGAAAGTAGGGTGAGAGAGAGAAGGCACTTTCCACTATGCCTTAGTTCCACAAATACCACATATTTTGAGAGAAGAGAGAAAGGCATACACTACTCATGCCTTGGAGAGGATCCAGAAATACCACAAATAAGAGACCTGAAAGGTTCATATAAGGAACTCTGAGTTTTATTTCAAAACTTTGCAAAAAAACTCTGGAATAATAGTTGATCAAAGAGCGAGAAACATGGCGCTTGACTTGACTGTTCTATCTTTCAACTACTCAAGACCCAAGTGACGGTTACAAACCCCATGGTGAAAGGTAATATGAGTAAGTTTTAAGTCAGAATAGTTCGCTCTAATTCGGAGGAGAGTTCTTGTTTGAACACATGTGTACTTGCGAGGAGTGAAAGTATTGTAGCAACTCTGATCCATCACTGAGTCTATCTTTGCTCGGGACGAGCAAAAGGTAAGCTTGGGGGAGTTGTTGACGGTCGTTAAGTGTCAATTTTTACCATCAACTAGACATGAAAAAGGACCTAAACATAATTACCTTCTAGATATAGGGCTTACACTAATGGAATTCCACGAGTCTTGGTGAATGTCTGTTTCTGCAGTGTGTCAGCTGAAAATACCCAAGGAAGGCCCACATGTCAGGTTTACATAGAGCTAATCGGGAACCGGTGAAAATTCTATAATCTGGAAGGTTCGAGAAGGCTCTGGACCAAACGGGAGCCCGAACCGGCTCGGTGGAGGGTCAGCCGCCCCAACCCTAGAGTCGGCCGACCCATGACTTCAACCAATCGGCGTCAGCCTCGCGGATCCCTGTTCCACCGCCTTTGAGGATGAATAATAATCGTCCATTTAGGTCAGTTTGATCCGAGGGCTGTGGTACATCCTAGAGGGCTATATAAACAAGGCCCCTGGCCCCTGGAGGAGGCATCCCTTAAACCCTAATTCATTATCTCCCAGCGGGATCAGAGTTGTAGAGGCGTCCCTTGAATGGATGACTTCTCTTCTCTAGAGAATTAGAGCTAGACATTCCAATGTAGTAGATTAGATCTAGATGAGAGTTAGGGAGAGCGGAGTGCGCTCCGGTTCAAGAAGTCTTCGGAGATTTGGTATGTCTTTGTATCTACTCTTTGTAAGACTTATGCTTTAATATATTTATCTTCTCTATTTACTTTCATGCCTATCTTGTGATTGTTAGTATAGTAGTTATGCTTTAGTATGGGATCTTCGCTCGCATCGAGTGCTCTAGTTATCCTAGGTAATTAGAGTAGTAATTGATAGTGTAGACATGGCGTCTAGACTAGAGGTTACCTGAGATTGCACCCAATCCTGTGGATTGTTGTCGTAGCCCCAGGATCGTGACAGTCCTGATGGCCGTCGTATTCCATCTTGTTCGGGTTGGTGTTTGTAGGACCGTAGTCGGAGCTTCCTAGCCCCCTTCTCATCCATTTCTGTGGCTAGTGTTCTGATATCCCGAAGTGCTATTGTATGATTGCTATATCTATCCATCCCCTGTTATCATAGAACCAGAGTAATAGAGAAGTATATAGGAACCTTAATCTCTCCCGTTGTCCTCTCAATCTAGCTAGCTACTCATTTATCATAGAATTCTTATGTGTGCTTTATTATTTATATTACCTTACATATATATATCATTTACCCCTGCTTTAGTCTAGTTGGTTTACTAAGTTAGTAGATACATGATGGTGAGTTATCGATTCTTTAACCCTTGCTTCCCGTGTAAAATATAAATAACGATACTGGATACTCCCGCAAATGCTACAATGGTAAGTTTTGTGCGCTTGCGGAATCCTTCATATTTTAGTTGCACTTAATTTATACCAACAAGTATGCTATGATAAAAATTTCTTAGCAATTTGATTAAATAAACTAATTTTATTAATTATTTTAAGAAAACTATAGAGAAATCTAAGTCTACATTTATAGCAATAAAATTACTATAAAATATGTTATGTTATATGTTTAGAATGTAGTGCTAGTTATATAGAGTTCAACAAACTTGGTTTGGTATTTTTTATTTTTATTTGATTTATTATGATTTTTATATTATTTCAGCCTTTGTTTAGATAAATAATAAATTTTGTGGAAAAATATAAAAGGCCGTCGGGCCTAATTCAGCCCACATAGCCCAACGGGGAGGCAGGCCGGCCCATTAAACAGGCCCATGAAAGGGGCCTGAGAGGAAGCTAGATCTGCGGGTCATATTTCAAAAAGCTCGAGGGCTTTTTTGTAAAAAATCTATGAGAGAAGGATGGACGGCGGGTTGTATTTCGCCAGAGTTCGAGTTTTTTTTTTTTGCAAAATAGCCGGGAATTGCCCGATCTGGGCCGTCCGTGCGCCCGATCGGACGGCCACGAACGGCCCGCGACGTGGCCACTCTCTCTGGACTGAGAATGGTGCGCGTTTCATATATAGGAGATTTCCACAGACCGTAGCTCTACATGCTGCTACAAATATGTACCTGAGCAACCAAATTACAAAATGTTAAATGTATGTACTTTCAGATGCCTTTGTCCAAAAAAAAAATTCAGTACACCATCCCACAAACAACGGTAGCATATGTCAAAGCCTACAAACCAATAGTTTGTCCCATTTCAAATTTCGAAAAAAGATCTTAATGTAATGCAGCAGTGTGAGCACCGGAGGTGGACCAGACAGCGGATCATTTCATAGAGGCAAAGCATCGAACACATGTTGTGCATACGTGCTTTGAATAGACAGTGGTGCCCTTCTTGCCTGCATCCAGGAAGAATGTTGAGGCAGCCGGAGACATTGGCGGGGAGGGGAGGGGCGCCAGTAGCATCGGCAAGGCGAGAGACGGCGCCGCCAGCGCGAGATCGATCGGTTGCAGCAGTGAACACGGTGAGAACTCGATGCCATCTCCTCAACTCCACCAGCGCAAGGGCTGCGACCCGCGTCTTCGCATCGCTCCAGTACCGCGGATATGGCCAGGTGATGGAGTCGCGCCGGGGCCGCGGTCGAGCGGCGGGGGTGTGGTCCTTGTCTCTAACGCTCGGGGCGAGCGGCGGCGGCCTCAGCTGGGGGAGCGGGCGGCGAACGGTGGCGGGGGTGGCGCCCGGCAGCGCGGCCTGGGCAGGGTCTGGGACAGGGGCGAGTGGAGGAGGCGGAGGAGGAGGAGGCGCTCGGCGGGGACGGGAGCGGCGGAGGAGCGAGGCTACGGGAGGAGGAGCGTCGGGACCGGAGGAGCCGACGCGCGAGAAGGTTCGGTTGATCGGACGGATCACATCGCTTCGTCGCTTGATCCAATGGAGCATGCATTAGCGACTGATGTGGCCCAATCCCTGCTCGGGATTTGTCCGCAGGTTTCGTCAAGTAAAGATCAGGTTTGATCCCCTAATACAAAAGGTGTTACAAGATATAAATTTCATAAGTAGTTCTTTCGAATAAGTTTATATATTTTGATTGAAACAATATGTCAGACCGGTATTGGTAATTTAATTTTAAGCCCTCTATATTATATTAAATAACACTATGCATATAATTATTTGATATAACAAATTCTTCAACTTGTTGAGTTTTGGGCTAGTTACACATGCATTGGCCACCTAGCACTCTCGTTCAGCTTGCCGGCCGTGTAAAATAATGTATGGACTAATGGAGGAGCAATTATAGACTTATAGTCCATCATGAGAGAAACCAATCAGTGCAGGCCAGTTGTGCAAGGGGATTTGCTATAGTATAGATGTTTGATTTTTGGAGTTTTTAGACAACAATAACTCATAAAGGACAATTACTACAATTAAAAGGACAACACGAGACACAAACAACAACTTTTTTCTATAGCCAAACAATGATAAAATTGCATGTTGCTTGAATAACAACAAAAAATCAAGCACCTAGCTTAAGATATAGAAACTAGGTAAATACCCCGCGCGTTGCTGTGGTAATTTTTAAAATGATATCTTGTGTGAATGACACGAATATATATAAATTTGATGAGAATTGAAGTATTTTAATAGAATTGTTTGTTGCATGCATGTAGTAGTGGAGTGAGAAAGGATCAAACGTAAATCACTAAAAAAAAAAAGAGGACGGAGGAATGGAGAGGATATTTATTAGCATGCTTGAGTTAATGGCAGTGGACTTATGGATGGATGATGACGTGGCTATGGGTAGGATGACGTTGCTTCACCATATGCTAGAGAAATAGGTAGTGGGCATTAGCTTTATAGGAGTTTAAGATGTGAAATAAATAATTATGGGTCTAATACATATCTTTCCCTATTAGTTATCAGCATTGAGCCGGCCATTATTTTCACCTGCTAAGTCTTCCCTGTCGCTCAGATAAATTCAGGTTATGATCGTTCGTATGTAGGATAGGTTAGTTTCACTATATATCCGCATCTCTAATATCCTCTCACATGCATGCATATGGCTATTATTGGCTTGTGATTTTTTTCCTTTCAATGTGTTTTTAGATTAATAAATTAACAAAATATTTCGGCATTCAACATTCACAAGATAATGAGTATATAGTCATCATCAACATAAACTCGCAGTACTAAGACCGTACACTTCACACAAAAGGCACATTGAAGTTGTTTAAAACTCAATACAAGGAAGACTTATGCCCTGTGTCCTATTCATCTTACTCTATCCAAACCTGTTGAATAACTGAGGACACATGGTTTTTACCATAACCATAGTGTGGACTTTTTGTGATGAGTGATTGCCAACATACCAACACAACGGCGTGTGTGTTTCTGCTAACCGATGGCACGCGGTTTCGTGTCAAACAATGGTGTCTCTTGGCTTGTGTTGTTTGCAGGTGTCGAGCTCGGAGACGGTGGTCGACGGTTGGTGAAGATCAAGTAGGGCGTGCCATGCTGACAGACCGGGTGCGGTGAAGGGCGGACGTGAGGCTTGGATCGAGGGACCTGAGAACCGGGCGGCCAGCTGTGGTGGCTGACAGCTGGGACATCGACGAGTGCAAGTGTACACGGCGGGGGATGCGTACGGGCTACGCTACTCGCGGAGGGTTTGGTGGTTTCGCTTCAAAACCATCGATGGCGGGTTTTCCTGGTTTGCGCCTCAAAACCGGGGTGGAGGTCCCGCGCGGACGGACGGCACGTAGCGGCATCGGGGAGATTGCTTGGGATCAAGGCTACCGGTAAGGAGGCGCGGTGGCCGTCGGATCAAGAGAAGCCTGAGTTGGACCCTTATGCCCTGGCTAAGTGGTTTGGCTCTTCATGTATCCAAGGGCAAAGAAGGAATGTAAAATAGTCTTGCCCCTATAAATAAAGGATGAGGGTCTCCCTTTCCCCTCACCTCTTCCATTTCTATTTTTTCTTTAGGTTTTTTTCTTTCCTCTAGTTGTTGTGTGTGAGAGAGGTCTACAAATCTTCGATTTGTACTCGAACCAGTGTGTGTGGCAAGCAGAGCGCCTAGTCTCTGCTGTTTCCTCCGGGATGAGGATTAATCATGCGTCTGTGATTCTTGAGATGAATTTGTGGCTTTCACAGTTGAAGTGATCTCGGATAGTTCGCAGGTGTATACAGCGGACAGATCGAGCTCTCAGCTTCTGTGCTTTTTTGAGCTCCTTTTGCCTCTTGTGTTCCCGATTTTGCTATGATTTTTGTGGCTTATTTTTCCCCTATTTTTGTTCTTGCCACGATCTGAAATTTCTGGAGTTTGGACTCATTCCAAGCAATGATTTCGTGGGGATAGGTTTGTCCCAAGGTGAATTTGGGCTGTATAAATTTTGAGAGCCCGAGACTTCGTTTCCTTCGAGTTCCATGGATTTTTGGATCGACGGCTCGTTGTTCTTCTCTCGTTCTTGAAGTGTCGCGCTCGGTTCCTAGTGCTCTTGTGAGCGGTTTTTGTGCAGTCGGGGAGGGGGTGCAGGGCATCAATTTGCAGCGCTACCAAAGCCGGGATCGATCCGAGCTCGCTATTCGAGCGGCTGCAAAGAGTCCTTGGTGCGTCCCTTCATCTGTTTTTTTTGCTTTCGGGCGGTATCTCGAGCTTGTCTCAAGCGTTCCGGTTGGTTCGGTGAGTTCTTGGTCCTGTTCTTGCGTTCGGATTTGTTGGGTTCCGGTGCACGGTGTCTCTGCATCGGACCGAGGTCCGATTCCTTCTTTCTTTGTGGCGCTCTTTGTGCTATTCTCTCGAAAAACCGGCTCACCGGCATTGGCTGGAGATGACCGGTGCACGCAGCTTCCTTGCAGCGGCTTCTAGGCCGAGTACTAGGTGTTCGAGTTCCTTTTCTGCCTATCGATTTTGTTTACCCAAGTGCAAAGCAACGTGAATTGTTTGTCCACCTCGAAGTGTCTCTTTCAGCTATAGGAAACAATCATTGAGGGCTAATTGATTTATTTCAAGTCACATGCAAGCATTAGTTCATATATATGTATACAATGTTTCTTTTGCTCCGATGAACGGTAGCTCGTCAAAGTCTTCACCGTGGATCAATTTGTTGGTAGGCCGTGCACCTTTGAGTGCCGTGCAAAATCCAATCTTGTGTTTGTTTTGCGGGGATCCCATTTGGCTCAAGTGGATGAACTTATTTCCGTTGATTTTCGAAGAATTATCACTAGCTCGATTTCCTCTTTTATGCGCAATTTTGTCGTTCGAGCTCCGATTTGCTTTCTCGCTTGTTGCGTTGAGTTCGTATTGCTCTAAAGAATTTATTTAGATACTTTCGTCACCGGTTGGCATAAGTATTTTAGATTTGGTGAATTATCGCTTCTTGGGTTGGTGAAGAGCCGATGACCTAAGTTTTGGCAAAGAAATTTGAGGCTCTCATTCACCCCCTCTGGTCGCCATTTCCGGTCCTTCAATTGGTATCAGAGCCGGTTAAGGATCACTCCACCTTAATCGGTCCATGATCCCCGAAGGCGACAGTATGGAGAATCGTGGGCTTGGCAAGCCACTGCACTTCGATGGCACAAACTATCCCTATTGGAAGATACGCATGTCGACGCATCTCCAAGGGATTGATTCGCGTGTATGGGAGATCTGTGAGAATGCGGACTACGTGGTACTTGCTGCCCGTGTTGACCAAGCACAGATCGACCAACACAAGGCGAACAACACCGCGTAACCTGTCTTGTTCTCTGCTCTTTCTTTGGAAGAATTTGAGCATGTTTCTGACTGTGCAACTACTCGAGAGATCTGGTCTAGACTGCAGAGCTATCATGAGGGTACTGCCCATGTCAAGACCAGACTCTATGAGACACACAAGCATGAGTATGAGAATTTTGTTCAAGCTGATGGTGAATCGATCGATTCTTTGTTCACTCGCTTCCAAAGCATCGTGAACAAGATGAGGGCAAACAACCCTCAAATGCCCTATGATGATTATCAGAGAGCCCTTAAGCTTCTATATGCTCTTGATCGGAGGGTTTGGGAAGGGAAGGTGTCGGCGATCATCGAATCGCCCAGCTACGAGACCCTCACTGTGGATGAGCTGTTCAGCAAGCTCAAGTGCATCGAGATTGACCACCAGACGCAGGCGAGGATCAGAAATCCGTCTGCCCCTACCATGGCTTTGGCCTCAGGTACAGGAGGTTCAAGTTCTTCTGCTAACCCTTCACAGTTGTCTCTTGCCTTATCGTCTTTGGTTTCAGCTACAGAGGAGCAGATGGAGGCTCTTGGGGATGACGAGCTCGCTTTGGTGATTAGCCGGTTCTCACGGTTTCACAACAACCGTTTGAACCGCCGACGTGGTATCACTAAGCCGGGCTGCTTCGGGTGTGGAGATCCCGACCACTACATCGCCAACTGTCCCAAGGCCGACAAGAACTCCAACAACAAGTACGACTACAGCAAGCGTAAGGACAAGCACGAGTCCTCCTTCCACAAGTACAAGTACAAGTACAAGTGCAAGGGAGGATTCAACAAGGAGGCCATCAAGAAGAAGTACCTGGAGAAGCATGAGGTGAAGCAGCGAGCCTTCCTCGCATCGCTCAGCGACCTTGACGATGACTTCGACAGCGGCTCACCCCAAGTGATGATGAGGCCGAGTGGAAGGTCGAGAACAAGTTCAACGGGTTGTGCTTCTTCGCCGACTCCAAGCTTGGAGGCTACTGCACCATGGCACTCGACGAGTCTATCACAAGCACTGAGAAGAACATCGACCCCGAGCCTGAGGTAGAATAAACTCTTGAGTCTCTTACTGCTGAGCTAGAGTCCATGGGTGATGCTTTGCTTAGTCAAGATAGACTGCTTAGACTTGCTGCTCATGAGAGAAAAGAGTTTAAGGCCAAGTGGGAGCTTGCAGTCAAAGAGCTTGAGTTTGTTAAGGGGTCTGTAGCTATCTCTGATGAGTCTGAGTGTGATACTTGTGCTATTCATATGGCTAATCTTGCTGACCTGCAGTCCAAGTATGTTGCTTTGGTTGATGAACTTGATAAGGTTAGAACTAAGCTATAATTTTGGGTCCTTGCAAGTCTTGTGATGAGTTAAAGTCTGAGCTAGGTGAGAAAATGACTAGGATTGCTATGCTTGAGGAGACTAGTCAAGTGTCTAGATGTGCTTGTTGTGAGGCTTTGGAGCTAGAATTGGACTCTTGTAGGCATGACAAGAAAAGGGCCGAAGAAGAAATCACAAATCTTCGGTCCATGCTAAGTTGGTTGTCTTGCGGTGAGCCGCGGCTTGGCATGATGATGAGTCGGTTCAAGGGGAACGACACAACGGGATTAGGCTTTGCTACGGGTGGGAAGGGTGAAAATGTTTTTGGTAAGGTTGGTGATCACAGTGATATGAGTGCATCTGAGAAATCCACCAAGCCTTCCACTACCCTCAAGTTGATCAAAATCACTCCACCACAGCCTAACAAGCCCGATGTGAGGGATGGTGTGTTTGAGGAACCACCCAAAGCTCCACCGCCAAAGCAAGTGTGGACTCCAAAACCAAACCACCTAAGGAACCCACTTGACACACTTCTCGACATCTCTATTAAACCTCCTCCAAAGAATAAGCAAACCCAAAGAGTGAACCATACCCATGAGAGAGTGAGTCAACCACCACCCAAGAGAGAGGTGTATCACTGTGATTATTGTCACCATGATGGTCACTTGTTTGAGTTTTGCTTTCGAAGGAAGAGAGATGAGCGGCATGAGTATGAGCTTTTCCATAACTCTACTCATGGTGTGTTTGCTCCACGTTTTCAGAGGCATAGTGCTAGGCCAAGAGGTGCAACACCTCAAGGACCTAGGCCTCAAGGCGTGAGACCATGAGGTGGTCGTGCCCGGTGGGGTTCAGGTCCTCCCTATGACCTTGGACCTCGTGACCGTGGCTTTCAGTCTTACAGGTTGAGCAGACCACGTTTTCCTCGTCGTGGTGATCGCTCCACTCAAATGGGACATGGCATGTATGGTGCTTTTGCTAACACTTCTCATGGGCGAATGAGCCAACATTGGTTTTCTCCTCAGTTTACTAACCCCAGTGTTAGATCATCTGCTCATCCCATGTCTTACTATTGATGCAAGTTGTGAGGTTGGAGAACACGTGGCTTGTTGATTTCGGTTGTTCGCGCCACATGACCGGGAATTCAAAATGGTTCTCCAGCCTTACCCTAATGAAATGTAGTGAGTACATTACATTTGGGGACAACAGCAAACGTAAAGTGGTTTCGAGAGGATCAGTTCGGGTAAATGACAGTTTTGTGCTGAAAGATGTTGCTTTGGTTTCAAATTTGCACTTCAACTTGCTTTCTATTTCGCAACTTCTCGATTATGGTTTTGAGGTGTGATTTAAGCCTGGTTTTACGTACGTATTCTGGATCCTCGGGAAAATCTTGTTTGTCGAATTATGACTTTTGGGAAGGTCTTTCAAGCTGATTTTCTCAATCTTTTGGGCCTTCTCAGTGTTTGATAGCCAGTTCCTCCTCAGAACTCTGGAAGTGGAATAGGAGGCTAGGTCACTTGAGTTTCAACTTGTTGTCCAAGTTGAGCTCACTTGACTTAATCCGAGGATTGCCCAAATTAAAGTATGAGAAGGACTTGGTTTGTCACCCCTGTCGTCATGGTAAAATGGTTGCCGCTTCTCATTCCTCGGTGAACCAAGTGATGACCAAGGGGCCCGGTGAGCTCTTACATATGGACACTGTAGGTCCAGCTCGGGTCCGGTCAGATGGTGGCAAGTGGTACGTGTTGGTTGTTATTGATGACTTTTCTCGCTATTCGTGGATCTTTTTCATGGAGTAAAGATGAGGCTTTCACTCATGTTCATGACCTGATCTTAAGGTTGCAAAATGAGTTACCAAAGCATGCCATGCGAGCTATCCACAGTGACAATGACACTGAATTCAAAAATACTCATTTTGAGACCTTCTGCTCGTCTATAGGTATTGAACATCAGTTTTCTTCGCCGTATGTCCCACAGCAAAATGGGATTGTTGAGCGCAAGAATTGGACCCCTGTTGAGATGGCCAGGACGTGTTTGATGAGCATAGGGCTCCTAGGCGCTATTGGGCCAAAACAGTCAACACGGCTTGTCACATTTCAAATCGTATTTTCCTTCGAGCTTTCACGAAGAAGACTTCTTATGAGTTGCGGTTTGGCCGTTTGCCTAAAGTGAGCCATTTTTGGGTGTTTGGTTGCAAGTGCTTTATCTTGAAGAAGGGAAACTTGGACAAATTTGAATCAAGATCTTCAGACGGGATTTTTCTTGGTTATGCATCTCATTCGCATGCTTATCGAGTACTTAACCTTGAAACTAACCGTGTCATGGAGACTTGTGAAGTCACCTTCGACGAGACCGCACCTTGTTCCTCTCCTATTTTTGAGCATGCAGGTGATGAGGAGATGAATGAGAGCATTTTTGTAGAGGAGGAGCAGGATGATATCGATTGGGATCATCCTGAGCCGACTCCACCGGCTGCCCCAGTTGACCCTGTGATGACTACTTCGGTCGACGACCCTACTCCCACACCTTCTACAACTTTGGGGCCGTACGACCAGGCTCCTCAGCTTGCACCAGCTACACCTGAGGGAGCTCTAGCTACTATTGAGGGGGAGGCGACTTCTTCAAGGGAAGCACCTCAGCACATTCAGCATCGCCATCCTCCCTCAACCATGATCGGTAACATAAATGAGCATGTCACTCATAACAAGTCATATGAGATCTCACACTTTGCACATTCTGCTTTTGTTGCCGATTTTGAGCCCAAAGAAGTGGTTGAGGCATTAACTAATCTAGATTGGGTCAATGCTATGCATGAGGAGCTTGAGAATTTTGAGAGAAACCAAGTTTGGGTTTTAGTGCCACCTCCACCTCAGTGTCATCCCATAGGAACCAAGTGGATGTTCAAGAACAAGCAGAGTGAGGATGGGGTTGTGGTGAGAAACAAGGCTAGGTTGGTTGCCCAGGGGTTTTACCAAAAAGAGGGGATAGATTATGAGAAAACTTTTTCTCCTGTTGCCCGTTTAGAAGCCATTAGGATCTTTCTAGCTTTTGCAGCTTCGAAGGGGTTCAAGCTGTATCAGATGGATGTAAAGAGTGCATTTCTGAATGGGTTCACAGATGAGGAGGTGTATGTGAGGCAACCCCCAGGTTTCAAAAATCCCAAGCATCCCGACTATGTCTATAAACTTCATAAAGCCCTTTATGGTCTCAAACAAGCCCCGAGAGCGTGGTATGAGCGACTGAAGTCCTTTTTGTTGGGCAAGGGTTTTACAATGGGGTCGGTTGACAAAACTTTGTCTCTTCTAAAGCATGGCAATGACACTCTTTTGGTGCAGATTTATGTCAATGACATCATCTTTGGTGGCTCTTCACAAGCTCTTGTTGCAAAGTTTTCAGATATGATGAGTAGGGAGTTCGAAATGAGCATGATGGGCGAGCTGATGTTCTTTCTCGGGTTACAAATCAAGCAAACCCAAGATGGGATGTTTGTACATCAAGGCAAGTACACATAAGATTTGCTTAAGCGCTTCAACATTAGTGATGCCAAGCCACTTCAAACCCCCATGTCAACCACGATGGCGCTGGACGTCGACTCAGAAGGTGAAGTCGTGGACCAGAAAGAGTACCGCAGTTTGATCGGGTCGTTGCTGTACCTGACGATGACGAGGCCCGACATCCAGTTCGTCGTCTGCCTCTACGCACGCTTCCAGTCTTCACCGCGCACTTCGCATCGGTAGGCCATCAAATGCATCTTACGGTACTTATGCTTCACCCCTGAGATTGGTCTTTGGTACTCGACCTCTTCGACTCTCTCTCTTTCGGGTTATTCTGATACTGACTATTGTTGGCATTTCTTACGCACACCGACTAGAGTAAAGATAATGTGACAAGGGTGGCGCCTGGTAGCAATGCTCATAGCAAACCAGAACTACTACTAGAGAGAGTGTGTCACAATTCCTCATCAGGCAATGGCTCTAGGATCGCTAAGCAAAGCTAAGCTCTAGTGGTGTCGCAAGATATACTAAATGGTAACTCTGCAAGCTTACAGAGACCGGTGTAGCACTTTCCTAGGATGAGTATTCCAAGGTTTATATCATACCCAAGGGAAAGCGTGCTAGAGGTGGTGGTAAGGAGAGGGATCCTATCTCAACTAGGCTCAACTAGTGTAGTGAGGAAAAATGAAGTGGTGGAGGAAGGTTGAATGTGGTCCTGGATACTCTAAGATAACTAGTGTAGTGTAGTTAGGTGGGAGGACAACGAGTGAGTAAAAGACTCCTATGACTCTAACTCTACTTCTGTGGACTAATCTGATCTAGTAGTGGACACGCACTAAAGTCGCTAACCTTAACTACTTGGTCACTGGAGGTATGACCAGGAGTAGGAGGTACTATCCCCTATCCAAGCGGACCTAATTCTTATGGGCGCCTATCGACCAAACCCAACGCAAATAGAACTATAAGGAGACGAAGGCCTGTCACGCTTCGCCGTTCCTGCTAATATACGTCAGAATATTGAGAGGTAAACCAATCAAGGTAAGGTGATATCCAAAGGTAGGTTTTAGCTTGAGCACCACGCTCACGCTAACTCCTACAACCCAGACTAAGTACACGACCTAGCCCAAGCCCCGTGCTACCGGCGGTGAAAACAGCCAAGCAGATAAGACTAACTTATCTAGTGAACGACTACTACAAGACAGACTAGGACACTACAACACTATCGCTAGAATAGTAATACGCTATGTAAGTACTGAAAGTAAATACTCAGAGAAGTAAAGAGAAAGTAATTATATTAAGCAATGAAAGTCTTACAAAAGAGGAAAGGTAAAGAGGAATACCAGACTCTCCAGATGACGACTCCGGAGACTCCGAGTTTCGCTCGACTCAACTCTAACTCCCACACTAGACTAACACTAACACTACAACTGAAATTTAGAACTAAAGTGGAACCAACATTATCTAGAATGGGTGGATGCAGCTGGTATTTATAGGGGAAGGTGGAGTAGGGCTACTCCACCGCCACGTCGTCGATCCACGTGACGTGGCCTCTTCACCCTTGGATCAAACCGAC
This sequence comes from Themeda triandra, assembly GCA_018135685.1. Taxonomy (NCBI): domain Eukaryota; kingdom Viridiplantae; phylum Streptophyta; class Magnoliopsida; order Poales; family Poaceae; genus Themeda; species Themeda triandra. The sequence continues at coordinate 1,359,772 of JAENPR010000077.1, read as the reverse complement.
TTCGAACCGACTTGATTGGACATCAGGGATGAGCTGGGAACGTCGGTGGAGCCAACCAACCTTGATTGGGCCCACACCCTAGGTCGATCGACCTGGGGTTCTCCCTTGTGTTGACACGTGTCACCTTCTAGAAGGTCCAATAGGTCGGTGGAGTAGAGCTGACAGGTGGGCCTCACCAAGTGCAGGTTGGCCGACCTGGGCTTGGGCAGGTGGACCCACCAGCCTTGCTCTACAGCTGTCCCCATGTGTCATGGAGTATGTCACTTGCTCATCTTTGGTCTGGTTCTTTCAGATAGGTCCATGGAACATTGCATTTCCATCTTTCACCCTTGAACAGAAACACATGTGTGGTCTGTGGGTCGAGATGGACTTGAGTGTGGTGCACCTGGATCCTGAAATGAGCCAGCACCTGGACCAACCCAGGACTAGGTCGGTCGACCTGACCTTGGTGGGTCCAGGGGCTCATTTCCCCCAAATGTGAATGTACCTGCATTCGAATACTAAGAGTACATGTGGAACTTATTAGTGATAAAAGATGCCTATGCTATGTCATTTTTCCTCTGTTTTTGGGCCTGTTGACGAGGTTCTAGAGTGTGAAATTTATAGCTTAATCCTCGTCAATAAGATCTCCCAAGCTTAACATTTGCTCGTCCCGAGCAAACAATTAAACTTTAGCTCTGAAAGATCTCACCCATATTACCTTAGTCCTTCGTGGGACTTATAGCTCTTCCTTAGTCTTGGATGATTGAGAGATAGAACAGTTAGACATTGAGCACTATTTTTTCTCATTCTTTGCAGGCAACATACCGGAGGTTTTGTATTGGTTTTCAAAAAGAATTCTTAATGTTCCTCAAATGGTACTCTCATGTCACTCAAGTGGTATTTTATTCCTCACCCAGGCACATAGAAAAAATCTGCCTTTTGTGAACCATCCTACTTCTAATCAGGCTTTATGTGGAGCTCAGGTAGGTATGGCAAGGAATAGCATACTTACAGTGCATATATTGTCAAGAAACTTGGACCACAGAAGAGAAGCGACATACCCCCAGACCAAGATGTGTGTGTGGAATGGATGATGGATGTATGGAAAAGTGATGGTAGGGATGACTAGGTTGCTCCTTAAAATGATACTATCTCTCTTTCTATTTCTAATGAGACAAGGCTAGCTCTCTTTTTTTAAGGACTACAAAAAGGATTTTCCTATGAAATGAATACTTATTTTTGCCTAGCCTTTGAATTTCTTTTATGTCTCTTCTAAGAAATGATAACTAACGAGAGATTTAAAAACTTAAAACTAGGAGCAACCTAAATGGATGGAAATGACATGTATGGAGATGCATGCTTCCAGTGTAGAAGCAGCATAATGTGGTATGGATGAAAATGCGTACTTCCAGGATAGAAGCAGCATGATGCATACTCCCAGGATAGGAGCAGCAAGTGAGCAAATGTGATTGCGTACTTCCGGATTAGAAGCAGCATATTTGGTGGTGTGTGATCTTGATCTTAGGGGCATGACACACCTCTAACACAGGTTCTTCAAGACTTAACGAAACTCAACGCAAAGCAAGTAGCTTATGTAGAAGGCTTGTATCATGACATATAAATTTATGGCCGAGGTAGGAAATTCATTACCATTGAGGAACAATTAAGTTTTTAATTAGTTTTCAAAATAAATGCTCCGGTAATCATGCATGCTTCGAATAATATTATAGCAGCTCTTGTTTCACCATTTCATATCTCACAATTACTTAGACTCAATTTAAGCATTCGCAACCCACAGAAGTAATCAGGTTCATGGCAATTTCAGGTTGAGCCAAGTGGTCCATATTTAGGGAAATATTAAGTTGCATACTAGGCACTAGAGAAATATTAATAGAGCAACTATTCATCATCTCCAAGAGAAATCATAAACAATGCATGACATAATTATACAGAATTTTTTTTATATGCAAAGCAGTAATGCACAAACTAAAATTGCAGTAAATTAGAAGAGCAAGAATACTTACCTGAGTGGGGGAGAGGATCTCCCCCAAGCTTGTCTCTTCCCATGCCTCCTCACTGATATGGTGGATAGCTATATGGAGGCTGTTGTGGGGATGGTGGAGTATATGGCGCTTGCTGTGGGAATGGTGGAGTATATGGCGCTTGCTGTGGGAATGGTGGAGTATATGGAGGTTGCTGTGCAGGAGGGGGTCACTGTTGCAGTGGTACTGGGATAAATGGGATGTTTGGTGGCAGTGGTCTTTCAAAGTGGCCGTACATTATGTTCCACTGTATGTTGTGATGGGCCTGAAGATTTTGGAGGGATTGCTGGGTTTGGACTGCATTATTGTGCATAGCCTCATGGCTGACGCGCAGCAAACCAATTTGCTCTGACAGCAATTCCATGTCCTGACGTTGAGCACGGGACCGTGTATCCTGTGAAGGAGAGCAAGACATGCGGCCGCTATGGAAACCAGACCTGCGTCCAGAGTGAGACACCTGCCTAGCACTAGAACTTCCCTCATAATCACTGTCATCATCACCACCTGCAGCTCATGCCTGTGCACGCGTGCGCGGCCCTGCAGAACTTTTGTGTCTCTTGCACAAAGGGAGCAATGGGTTGCCACTATATATTTTTAATTCTTCACATGGCAGCAAAATTGTTTCAGTGGTGTTATGAACTTTAAAGAAAAAAGTGTCATTTCTTCCTCCCACAAGATACCCCCTTGGATATAATATCTTTTAGTTAAGACAGTTCTAGGGGTTAATATGTAGTTATCAAACTGGTTGAGCAGATTAAGGCACAAGCAGAATTTTGTGATCACAGAGGTAAACTCAATGGGACAACTCCTTGGTGGGGAAGCCACCCATAACCAATGGTTAGCCATTTCTATCACCGGTGAAATTTTAATTTTGTGAATCATGGCATAAAGAATTCTAGTGTCAATTTCCCTAACAATTCTTATGTCATCCCGGGGAACAAGGTTAGCCCAATCCATTGATGCAAGAACATTAAAGTAGGATTGCAAAAATGACTAGTGCGTGGTTGTAAACTAGCATAAGTCTCCCCGGTGATTTCAGCCCAAAATTCTCTCTTGTCACAGAGTCTAGTAGCGTGAGCAATGTTGGTGTTTGTAGGTTCAAAACCAAGACAAGAAGAGAAAGTAGCCCATGGCAGATTATATTCATCATTAAGCACTCTAAAATAGATTTTATCTTTTGTTATTTTCATGGTGCTTAGAAATTCTAGAGTGAGAATTCTACTCCCGGCACTTCCGAGAAGTCATAAAAATCATCCCACCCCATGGCTTCAAAAACTTCTGTAAACTCCTCATCCATACCTGTGTCTTCGAGGAGTACAGGGGATATTACCTTGGTGTGTACGAATTCGCGACCTCAGATTTCTTCAAGTCTCTGCATCTCAACGGGGGTGAGCCATATGCCGGTCTCTTGATCTTGAATTTTCTCGGGGACGGCCTCTTCATTTACATGAGGTGGTGGAGATGGCATGGCTCCCCTGGATGCTTGGCTCCCAGCATCATGCATGGAGGTGTCGGAGCTAATGGAGACATGGCTCCGGGATGAGCTACCCCGAAGCTTCGACTTTCCCCACTCCTTGACTTTCTTGAAGTTCATGGGGGAATCACGGAGAACACAACTAGAGCAAGAGGGGTTAGTGTTCAAAGGATTGACCTTGTTACCTTGATTACCTCTCTTGCTTGTTGGTGTGATGAACTCTTGGATGGCAAGGATAAAAGGAAAATATTTTTGGGTATTTTGTGTTGATGGAAGGATGGTTGAGGATGAAGAATGGTGTCGAGTGTTGCTTGGTTTTTTGAGTGTGCAAGTGAGTGTGTGAGCTTAGGAATGTGGAGGGGAGTGAGCAGAGGTGCTGGTGCTCCTCCTCCCTGGCCTGGCCGACCGCCCCTTGTTGACGGTCGTTAACTCATAAAATTAACCGTCAACTTAGCATGCAAATGGACCTATTTATAAATACTTGATAGATATAGGGTTACCACCGACGTAATTCCACGAGTTTTGGTGAATATCTATTTCTCGAGGTGACAGCTGAAAATCAACCAAGATGGCCCACATGTCATGATTACATAGAGATAAAGACCGAACGGGTAAAATTGTATAATCTAGAAGACTCCGTAAGGCAAACCCTGGAAGCCGGGGCCCACTCCGCACCGTGGCCGGTCGGCCGACCGGGGAAGGGAGTCGGCCGACTCCCCATCTCCACCAATCAGGTGGAGTCTCGCGGATCCTGCCTCCACCGACTTTGAAGATCAATAATTATCGTCCATTTAGGTCGGTTTGATCCGAGGGCTGTGGTTAATCCTAGGGGGCTATATAAGCAGAGCCCCTGGCCCCTGGGTGAAACCCTAATTCATTCTCTAATTCATTCTCTGATTCAGAAGAGAGAGAACCTCGAGTTCAGAAGCCCTAATGCATATTTTCTAGAGAGAATTAGCTAGAGAAGGGTCCCTCGAATGGATCTATCTCTATAGGGTATTAGTATCAGGAGAGATTGAGAGAGTATAGAGTGGAGGTGGATTGGAGGAAGCCCGGCCTGTCGGTGTCTCCTCTCCAGTGTACTGCGGATCAAGTCTCCTAACACGAGGCTTGGTTTCGAATCATTCGGCAATTCAACTTCTAATACTAGTAAGTTCGTTGTTATTATTGTTCTTTGGTTTACAAGTTTACTTTATTTCGCTTCGCGTTGGGAATAGAGTAATCGTTCTTTAGCATAAGCGTGGTGCTTAGGCTAGGTTCACTTGTAGATGCTCCCTATTCGGCCGGAACCGTGGTAGTAGTGAGGGAAGTGACAATCCCTTTATTACCTTTGTAATCCACTTCCCGTTGGTAGGTAAGGTAGGTCCTTTGTGCCCGGTTTAGCATCCTCTGTGGTGTCTATTCCTCGGTACCCCCTTAGAACAAAGTAGTCTCAAAGCTTGCCATAGGTTAGAAGAAGACTGACGAAGGAGTTCTCTCTATATCGCTTAATTCTCACTTGACTAGCACCCGGGGTAGAAGTAAAGATCGGGTTAGTCTATTGCACGTTTTCTCTTAGCGGATAAAAACAAATACGATACTCAGGACTTATCTCCCGGTGAAGTGCTCACCGATATCCGTGCGCTTGCGGATTATTTCTCTTGATTCTTTCGTGTGCGTATCTAGTGTCAACAAGCATTTCTGCGCCGTTGCTTGGGGAGAAAGACGGTCTGCTTAGATAACCTAAATCTTGCTCTACCTTGTACCTATACTTTTATCTTTTTCTTGCACTTTACTTTTCTCGTACATTTTATCTTTTTCTATCCTTATGGATAATTCAATTTCCATTCCTATCTTTCAATTTTCTGCACCCACGGAGACCAAATTAGTGCCACATGAGTCATCACAACCTATCCAAACACCTAGCTATAGGCTGAGTCCGCGGTTGATTGCATTGGTCCAAAGCCTATCCTTTTCAGGAGAAGGAGACGAAAACCCTTACCTTCACATTAGAGACTTTGAGCAAACATGTGACTGTCTTCGCATAGAGGGCATGTCCGACAAAACCCTCCGTTGGAAGCTATTTCCTTTCTCGTTAAAGGGAAAAGCTAGACAATGGTATGATAAATCTGTAGGTAAGCAACAAGGAGATTGGGGTCCTTACGCTCCAACTTTTGCCTAGATTTCTATCCCATCTCCCAAATCGTCGACCTTAGAGTCAAGGTTCGACTATTAAGCAAGAACCCGAAGAATCTTTGGCCTCATCCTGGAATCGTTTTACTACACTTTTAGCATCGTGCCCGGACCTTAGTCTACCAGATCCCATTCTTTTGCAACACTTTTATAAAGGTCTGAGTAGAGATAGTAGAAAATTGCTCGACACAACTTCGGGAGGATCATTCTTGCATATCTCTGCTGAGAAAGCAAGATCAATCCTAGACCAAATCCTATCCAGTGAATTAGACTACCTCTTAGAAGTAGAACCTCAAGTAGCTGAAGACAAACATTTGCCAGATACACCATCCACCTCAGCTAACCCATGTCTTGAGCAAGACAAGGAAGACATTCCACTTCCTGATTTTATGCTAGATATTGAACCTGATCTGTTTTCCGATTTTGGAAACATCTTCAACTATCACAAGGTGAAGAAACCACAAGGCAAATATTACCCAATAAAGCCATGCAATATTGATGAGGATATTCCAACAGGAAAGACCTCAGGAGAGTTAGTGTCTGTCATGAGCAATGAGTGGTTAGAAGAGTCAGAGCTTTCCTCTGAAATAATTCGTTTGGATTCATCTTCTCTTCCCATTCATTGCATGATTAACAATGATTGTATAGACGCTCTCTACAATCCAGCTTGTGGGTATAAATATTATGTCTACCACACTAGCAAAATATTTGCAAAGAAACATGACATTGACCCCAACAAAGAAGTTCATAAGAAATCTTTCAAGACAAATTCTTCCTTGTTTGGGAATCTTACATGTCCTACCACTCCGGTAGAAGGAACCCCGTTCACTTAAGCTTTTATGTCTTTGACATAGGGGATTTCCACCGTTAATAGGACAACCATTTAGAAGACTTCTTTATGAAGGACAAACTGGGAAGCTTAACATTTGTTTAGGCAAGAAACTCCAGTTTCCAATGTCCATTTCACACTCTTTAAATGCTATGACCGAGCCTTATCCACATTATGATCCATTGGAGGAATTTAGAGCAAAATTCTCTAGAATTCCTAGTGAAGCCGTAATTAGAAGACGAAGCTAGATTCTTCATAGAAGAAGAAGCTCGACCCTTTCCGAGAATGAACCATTAGACGAGTTTACCCTACCACCTAGGCCTCCTATTGAGTTCAAACCTTTACCAGCCGGTCTTAGATATGCCTTTCTAGGAAATGATCCAGACACTCCTGTCATCATAAGTGATACTCTCACTCAGGAGCAGACTTTTCGCTTAATGGCCATCCTAGAAAAACATAAAAAAGCTTTTGGCTACTCACTCCAGGACCTCAAAGGAATTAGTCCTGCCCTTTGTACCCATCGCATTCCCACGTATCCCGATATTCCACCATCCGAGAACCCCAACGTAGGCTCAATAATGCGATGAGGGAAGTTGTTAAGAAAGAAGTTTTAAAACCGTTGCACGCCGGGATTATTTACCCCGTGCCACACAAAGAGTGGGTCAGCCCTGTCCAAGTTGTGCCTAAAAAGGAGGCATGACTTGTTGTCCAAAATGAGAAGAATGAGTTAATCCCACAAAGAACCGTCACAGGATGGCGAATGTGCATAGATTATAGAAAGCTTAATAAGGCAACAAGAAAGGATCACTTTCCCTTGCCTTTCATTGATGAGATGCTTGAGCGATTAGCCAACCATTCTTACTTTTGCTTCCTTGATGGATATTCTCGGATATCATCAAATCCCTATCCATCCCGATGATCAAAACAAAACGACCTTTACATGCCCTTATGGAACCTTTGCTTATCGTAGGATGTCTTTTGGGTTATGTAATGCACCAGCTTCTTTTCAAAGATGCATGATGTCTATATTTTCTCGATATGATTGAAAAGATTATGGAAGTTTTCATGGATGATTTTTCTCGTTTATGGAAAAACTTTTGATGAGTGCCTTGAAAACATAGATCGAGTTTTACAAAGATGTGAGGAAAAACACTTAGTCCTTAATTGGGAAAAGTGTCATTTCATGGTTAGAGAAGGAATAGTGTTAGGACACTTAGTGTCTGAAAGAGGCATCGAGGTGGATAGAGCCAAAATAGAAGTTATTGAACAACTGCCTCCTCCTATCAATGTGAAAGGAATTAGAAGTTTCCTTGGTCATGCTGGTTTTTATCGTAGATTTATAAAAGATTTCTCTTACATCGCTAGACCTCTTACCCGCTTATTGGCTAAGGATGTTCCTTTTGACTTTGATGATGCCTGCTTACAATCATTTGAGATCCTTAAGAAAGCGCTCATCTCGCTCCAATCATTCAACCCCCGATTGGACTTTACCTTTGAAATTATGTGTGATGCAAGTGACTACGCCGTAGGAGCAAAGTGTTAGGACGTACTAAGGATAAGAAGCATCATGCAATAGCTTACGCTAGCAAAACTTTGACTGGACCTCGCCTTAATTATGCTACCACCGAAAAAAGAGCTCCTAGCTGTTGTCTTTGCTATTGATAAGTTTAGATCCTACTTAGTGGGTGCCAAAGTGATTGTTTACACCGATCATGCCGCTTTAAAATATTTGCTCACTAAGAAAGATGCTAAACCTCGTTTGATAAGATGGATTTTATTACTCCAAGAATTTGATCTAGAAATAAAAGATAAAAAGGGAGTAGAAAACTCGTTGCCGATCACTTGTCTAGAATGCGCTTGAGAAACCACAGAACTACCCATCGACGACGCACTCCGGGACGACATGCTCTACGGAATCAACGTATCCGACCCCGGTATGCGAGATATTGTTAATTTTATGGTTACGGTTACGTACCACCGGAGGCAACAAAAGGAAACTTATCCAGGAGAGTCGTACTCACATATGGGATGAGCCCTACCTCTTCCGAGTGTGCTCGATGGCCTCTCGGAAGATGTGTGCCCACCGAAGAAGGAATCAAAATCATTGAAAGATGCCACTCATCACCATATGGAGGCCATTATGGGGTGTTCCGTACACATGCGAAGATTTGGCAATGCGGATTTTTCGGCCAACAATGTATGAAGACACAAAAGATTTCATTCGGAGATGCGGTCCTTGTCAAAGACATGGCAACATTAACTCAAGAGACGCCATGCCACTTATCAACAACCTTCGATCGAGCTCTTTGATGTTTGGGGAGTTGACTTTATGGGACCATTTCCACCATCGAAGAAATGTGAATACATCCTTGTAGCAAGGACTATGTGTCCAAATGGGTCGAAGCTCGCCATGTAAAAAGGCGTATAGTTCAAGCTCCAAGAAGATGTTCGAAGAAATAATATTCCCAAGATTTGGAGTCCCAAGGATAGTCATAAGTGACGGAGGATCACATTTCATCGACAAGCGTTTTGAGCAATACTTATTGAAGCATGGAGTACGCCATAATGTTGCTACTCCGTATCATCCTCGACAAGTGGCCAAGCGAGACATCAAATAAGCAAATCAAGAATATTCTTCGAAGAAGACGGTGAATGAAATGGGAACTGCATGGAAGGACAAGCTTCCCGATGCACTATGGGCATATCGAACAAAGATACAAGACACCTATTGGGATGTCACCATATCAACTAGTCTATGGAAAGACTGCCACTTGCCAAGAGAGCTGGAATTCAAAGCTCACCGGGCCATCAAGAAATGGAATATGGACCTAGAAGCGGGGAGAGAAGAGGAGGATGCAAATCTCTCGAGTTAGAAGAATGGAGAGAGAAAGCCTATCACAACGCCAAGATATACAAAGAAAGAGTGAAAAGATGGCACGACAAGAGAATCAAGATTAAGGAGTTCACACCCGGAGACAAGGTATTACTTTTTAATTCCGGGTCAAACTCTTCGGGCAAGGAAAGCTTCGAAGCAAATGGGAAGGACCGTTCAAGTAGTAAGCTCATCATCGCATGGAGCCGTTACGCTTCGCAACAACGAAGGTACGATATTCAAGGTAAATGGTCAACGCCTTAAAATATTTTTAGAGCCCATTGAGGAAATAGGTGAAATAGATGAATTAAACTTCTTTCTCAATTAGGTAGTTGGGCCCGACCTTTTTACTTTTCGTTTTTCGGGTCCAGGGTATTTTTCCGAACGACAAAAATATGCTAATTAGGTTGCGAAAAGCCCCGCGGGGGTCCACCTCCGGTCGGCCGACCCATAGGGGAGTCGGCCGACCCATGGACTCCCCATTCACCGCGCCTTTTGCATTCGTGATCCTTCCATACTCTTCCTTCAGGAATTTTTGCCGATTAGGGTTTTTGAGATCACATTGACGCGTTATTCCTTCGGAGATTCCCTTTAGATACCCTTTAGATGCCTCTCCATCCCCCTATATAAAGAAGCCCACCTCAAGCCAACCTCATTCCTTCTAAAGCCTCCTCCTCCTAGCATCAAGCTTGCTACGCAGCAATGGCGAAGTCAGAGCCAGAGAATTTAGATAGGAGATTGATCCGCTTCGGGATTGATCTCAACACCATCCCAAGAGAAGAGCCTGAGAGCAAGGCCATCGTCCTTGCTAAGCCCAAACCCCTAGCCTCTATTCCTCCAAAGCCTCAAGCCTACAGCCAAAGCTACTTCGCTCAACCATTCATCGCTGCACCCAAACCTTTGCTCCTAGATGGACCTCCACCAAAGGGTCCTATTGTGAAGCTCCCAGAAGGCACCAAGATCCTCCCTCCTAAGCACAATGAGATGCTTATGGGAGTGAAGACCAACAAGCAAGGGGAGATCGTCGTGCTAAGTATAGCACCGGAGAGCGCTCGTATTTCGAGGGAGTCCGTGCTCACCCGAGCAAAGTGAAGTTCGTCCCTCCGAAGGAAGCCCCGAAAGCGCTCTCGCCGCCTCGAAGCTCCAAGGAAGCGTCGCAAGACCGTTGCGGACTTAGAGAAGGAGCTAGAAACTCGTAGCGACATTATTGCATCTCTGCGAAACTCCCAACATATCCGGAGCGATAGCATTGTCACTCTCATAGATAGACTTCGTGCGCAAGAGAAGAGGACGGATAAGTTAGAAAAGAGGTTAGATGCGCTAGAGAAGCGCATTGATTAGATGAGATTTATCTTAGCATCAGAAAGGCCTAATGTGTTTAGATTAAAAGTTTTAGTTTGCAAGAGTGCTTAGTTAAAGTTTCGATCTTAGTTCTTTTCAATACTTGTAATCCAGGCCTTAATGAAGATGAAATAAAGTTTTTAGTTATATCTATTATTGCATATTTGTTGCCTCTTTTGTCTCCACCTTGTTGTGAATGAAGATAACAGGAATCTAGTGTGGGGGAGGCAACCGACGACGAAACTAACGGATATCATCGAACCAGCAAAAATATTTGAGAACATACGACGAAAAATCACGCACGACGAAGCGGACCCCGAGGCCACTGCTAGAGTCGGCCGACCCATATATGGAGTCGGCCGCCCATGGGCTGGGCCCATTTGGCTCCGGCTTTCGTCCACGGTCGTTTGCTTCCCTACGTTCCAAAATTTATACCGATCATGTTTTTCCGATTCATTTGGGGAACACTTTGAATTAAATTACTTACTATATATACGAGAAGGTAGATTATTTTAATCATGACCCCAAGATAGACTCACACCATGATAATTCCCGGGAATCCCCGTTCTTTGGGAACGTATTTTATAGGGACCCCGTTTTACTTAAGTTGTTGAGGACAAAGGATATAGCATGGACCACGAGAACCTGATTTCTTGATGTCTAGTTGCTTGGAGAATTTCTTTTCAAAAATCTTAAAATGTTAGCTATACTTCTCCTCTGTAGTTATAAATGCCTATAGAGCCTCGTCGACAAAATTCTGAAAGACCAAAGACATAAGCTTTTATTTGTGTTGAGAATAGTCTTGGCGGTATTAGAGCCTTAGAGAAGGGTCTCTTACTCATATGATCAAGTGCACTTACACCCACATATATATCTCGCTTGCTCCTACACTCGAGTACGCAAAAATATGCTTCCCGCCATTCATCCATCTCCTACACTCGGGAGAAGGATACATACACTTTCTAGGATTTCTATATGCTCCAAGGATTGTTATCATCATCCAAATTGTTGAAAGAAGATTATTATTGTCATCATCATCATCGTATTCAAGAAAGTTATTGTGTCCAAGAGTGAGACATGGGCTATGCAAAAATAATGTAAAAAAAAAGAAAAGAGAAGAAAAAGAAAAGAGATAGCCCATGAGCTCCAAAGTATTCTGATCCCAAGAGAAGGAAGTTCAAAGAAGCTCAAAGAGCTATTCAAGAAAAGATCAAGCAAAGCAATGTTCAAGAGAAGAGTGTGCAAGAGAGGAAAGGAGCATCATTATCATCAATTTAGCCACCAAATATTCCACACACTTGCACACACTTGATCTAGAGTAAGGTCCCCTCTCCTTGGTTCCCGTTTTTGACTAATCAATATGCACGGGTAAAAATGCTATTCCTTGAAATACCTTAAAGCTCCACATAAGCCTTAGTAGAATAGGAGGCGTACTCTTACATGCCTCAAGTGAGTTCCATAAATACTACATACATTGAGAGATTTGAGTGCTCTATACTTAATGGTGAGTTCTACAAATACCACATATAAAGAGTGATTCGAGTGTGCTACATGATGGAGAAGGGTAAGCTAAGTTTTTCTTTGCAAAAATGTTATAAAAACTCCGAGTGACAGGATTGATAGAGGAAGGATCTCTACTTCGCGCTGTTCCATCTTTCAACTCCCCAAAGTTCAATGGTAGACACTTTGAATCCCGCAGTGCAGGTATGATCAGGGATAATCTAATGTTGATGTCTTAGTTTGAGGCTATGCTTAAAGTAATCCATCCTTTTCCTCGAGACGAGTAAAAGACAAGTGTGGGGGAGTTTGTTGACGGTCGTTAACTCATAAAATTAACCGTCAACTTAGCATGCAAATGGACCTATTTATAAATACTTGATAGATATAGGGTTACCACTGACGTAATTCCACGAGTTTTGGTGAATATCTATTTCTGCGGGGTGACAAATGAAAATCAACCAAGATGGCCCACATGTCATGATTACATAGAGATAAAGACCGAACGGGTAAAATTGTATAATCTAGAAGACTCCGGAAGGCAAACCACGGAAGCCGGGGCCCACTGCACCGTGTGGCGGTCGGCCGACCAGGGGAAGGGGAGTCGGCCGACTCCCCATCTCCACCAATCGGTGGAGTCTCGCGGATCCCGCCTCCACCGACTTTGAAGATCAATAATTATCGTCCATTTAGGTCGGTTTGATCCGAGGGCTGTGGTTAATCCTAGGGGGCTATATAAGCAGAGCCCCTGGCCCCTGGGTGAAACCCTAATTCATTCTCTAATTCATTCTCTGATTCAGAAGAGAGAGAACCTCGAGTTTAGAAGCCCTAATGCATATTTTCTAGAGAGAATTGGCTAGAGAAGGGTCCCTCGAATGGATCTATCTCTATAGGGTATTAGTATCAGGAGAGATTGAGAGAGTATAGAGTGGAGGTGGATTGGAGGAAGCCCGGCCGGTGTCTCCTCTCCAGTGTACTGCGGGATCAAGTCTCCTAACACGAGGCTTGGTTTCGAATCATTCGGCAATTCAACTTCTAATACTAGTAAGTTCGTTGTTATTATTGTTCTTTGGTTTACAAGTTTACTTTATTAAACTTCGCGTTGGGAATAGAGTAATCGTTCTTTAGCATAAGCGTGGTGCTTAGGCTAGGTTCACTTGTAGATGCTCCCTATTCGGCCGGAACCGTGGTAGTAGTGAGGGAAGTGACAATCCCTTTATTACCTTTGTAATCCACTTCCCGTTGGTAGGTAAGGTAGGTCCTTTGTGCCCGGTTTAGCATCCTCGTGGTGTCTATTCCTCGGTACCCCCTTAGAACAGTAGTCTCAAAGCTTGCCATAGGTTAGAAGAAGACGACGAAGGAGTTCTCTCTATATCGCTTAATTCTCACTTGACTAGCAGCCCCGGGGTAGAAGTAAAGATCGGGTTAGTCTATTGCACGTTTTCTCTTAGCGGATAAAAACAAATACGATACTCAGGACTTATCTCCCGGGTGAAGTGCTCACCGATATCCGTGCGCTTGCGGATTATTTCTCTTGATTCTTTCGTGTGCGTATCTAGTGTCAACACCCCTTTGGGGATTTTTTTGTGTGGCTTTAGCAGGAGCAAGGTGGATGGCGGTGTGATCAGATGAAAGTGTTGGGTGGCCATAGCCTTGGTCGGCTGACCTGGTCACTTCCTCTATTTTGAAAAGCAATCACTCTAGGAGCAATGCCAAGGTGCCAGGAACAAAAACCATGTGCTGGTTGCTTCCATCATGGATTGACCGACCCATGACCCGTCTCCACTTTGCTTGTGCCAAAGATGATGGTGAGTGGAGGTCATTCAATGTTGGGTGCAGCCATAACAAGTCACTCCTTCACTTTGGATGGTGGTGCATGGCATCTCTCTTTCTTGGATGGAGTGGTGAAAGGATGGAAAGTTAAAGAGAGAGGGCAAGACAAGACAATTGGTGGTTGGCCTCATCCCCATGGAGCACTCACGGGAGAATTCTCCTCTCCATGTTGATTGGCTTAGGGAGCTAATTAAACTTGCTTAGCCAAAGTGAATGATGGATTATAGCATAAGTGAAGTTAGGGAAGAGATGAAGTTTTATTATTAAGGATTTTCTCTTGTCCCTGGATTCACTCATGGTTACCCTCCCGGTTTTAATTTGCTGAGCAAGAAGGTGAGAGAGAGACACTAGCTCCTAAAATGCAAGTCGACAGCCATCTGTCTTTCTTCCTTGCAACACTCATCCTAGAGCGAGAAGTTCACAAATGCCAGAAGCTGGAGGGAGGAGGGTCCCACCACCAGGTCGGTCGACCTGGTGTTGGCCTCCCCAAGCTCTGGTGACACTCAATTACAACCACACAGCAATGCACAGCTGATATGAGCGTGGCATGGAGTGATGGTGGAGCAAAGGTGGGTAGGTGGACCCACAAGGGGCAGGTCGGTCGACCTGACCCTAGGCCCCACCTCTTGCCCACGTTGCTCAGCAGGTTAAGCAGAGATTGATTTTAATGTTCTTATGCATAGCTGTGGTCGACAGTAAAATTTATTTGATGAAAATTTAAATGCGAAAGGAAATGCTGAAATTAAATGCTGAATTTAAAAGTTAGGAAACTCACCTTGTATTAACTTACCTGGATGGAAGTGCAGTTGCCTCAGGTCCTTTCAATAGGACCTCCTCCCTGAGATGGTGTAGAAATCTTCTTGGGAGGAAGCATGATTTTTCTCTTCCACATTTACTTGGCTTTTGCCCGTGGCCTTGGATTTGCCTTCTTCTTGGTGTGTGTCAGGGCCACAATTTTAGCCAGCTCTGTAGTCATGATCATTGAGCATTGCTCAATTTTTGGCTTGAAGTTGAAGGTCTCCTAGGCTCCATTAATGGTGAATTGAATTTCTCCAGCTCCAACATCAATATTTGCTTGAGCAGTACTGAGAAATGGTCTCCCAAGGATGAGGGGACCTTCTTGTCGACTTCCATGTCAAGTACAACAAAATCCACAGGGACGAGGAAATCGTGTATCTTGACAGGGATGTTTTCTGCTACTCCCGCTGGGTGGCGAATCGATTGATCCATTAGCTGCAAATAGATTGACGTAGGGGACAGGGTAGTATAATTCAATTTGTCAAAAACTACCTTTGGCATGACACTGACGATTGCTCCCAAGTCGCACAGTGCATGCTCGAAGTGCTATGTCCCAATGGAGCAGTCGATGGTGGGACACCCTGGATCCTTCTTCTTCTCCGGATAATGGTTCAGTATGACTTTGCTGCACTATTCTATTAGTTTAATTACCTTAGTTTGGGGCAACGGTTTCTTGTTGTTGAGGATGTCTCTTAAATACTTGGCATAGGTTGGAACCTGCATAGCATCAAGTAATGGAATATTGACATATAGTTGACGGATTACCTCAATGAACTTGCCGAATTGTTCATCGGTCTTCTGATTTCTTGCCCTGGGAAATGGCATCAAGAGGCTTGTATCGTAGAACTCATGTGGTGCTAATTTCCCTTGTGCTTAGCACTCTCTTCATTTGATGGAGGCTCCACTTCTTCTACCTTGTCTTCTTCATCCTCTTTGTCCTTTCTTGTAGGTTTCCTGGTCATGTTAGGATATGGTGGCTCACGAGTGGTCTTACCCCCTCTCGTGGTCACCGCATTTGAAGAATGGCAGGAGTTGACAGAAGATGAAACAGATGCAGTAATCCGAGCAATTCATGATTCTAAAACTTTATTAAAGTTTTGTTGCTCTTTGACAAAGAAGCTAGAGAATCCATTTTAGAAGTTAGCAATTCAAGAGCCTTGTCATTACCTAGCAACTTTTTATTCATGCTTTCATTAATTTTACCTTGATTAATGACAAGATCTCTAAGTGTAGGCTAGCTGGATTTTTGAATATTACCTTGGCCTTGGAAGCGTGGAGTCGGTCCACTTTGTCGTGGTTGCTCTTTGTTGAATGCGAGACGACCTGCGGGTGTGGCTTCCCGCACCTCGCACCTTTTGATTGTTTCACCGGCACATGCTTTGAGGTGTGTCGTCAGATGGCCTCTCGATCTTTCTTGAAGTTAGATCTCTCTTCTACTCTCTTCATCAAGAGTTCCATCTTTTGAGAGATGGCACTCACTTCTTCAATGGTGTGTCTCTCTTCTTGGGTTTAGGATGTTCATCATTCCACTCTTGATTTGTCACGATGGTCTCAATGAGCTTCTTTGCTTGAGTGACATTGAGTGATGTGAACGATCCTCTTGCAGCGGCATCAAGGTGGCTTCGGGTAGTTGATGTCAGTCCATGGTAGAAACCTTGGATCAAGAGCCATTCCTTGATTCCATGATGTGGACATTCCCGAATGTACTCCTGGAGATGTTCCCATGCTTCGGGAATGGTCTGTCCTGCCTGCTGGTGGAAGCTTGAGATTCTTGCACGCAGGGTTGACGTCTTACCCATTGGAAAGAATCTGGTGAGGAATGCCGTGGCACACTTGTTCCATGTGTCAACATCTGCGGGCAGAGCATAGAACCATTGCTTTGCCTTCCCAAGCAATGAGAATGGGAATAAGCGAGGACGGATGGCTCCCGCTGTGAGTCCCTTGATAGCAATAGTGCTACATATTTCCAGAAAACTCTGAAGGTGTGCATTTGCATCCTCATGTGGCTTCCCACTGAATGTAATAGCTTGCACCATATGGATAAGTGATGGTGGGATCTCATAATTGACATCATTGATCTCCACTTGCGGCTCCAATGAGATGCGGGACGCTGATGGAGCTGAGAAGTCGGCTATGGACCTCCTTACAGTCGACATCCTGATGCTTGGTGCTGAGCTTCCTTCCTTGAGTGAGTTCAAGTGTGAGCTAGATCTCTGATGGTAGACTAGAAGAGTTCTAGACAGCCTTCGGGATATCTCAGAATTGGCAATTGTCTTGAACTAAAATTCACTCATGTACTACCTGGCTTTCACAATGAAGAGAAACACAGGCAGTGGTAAACTTCCTACGACTAGTTGATTTCAGGTTGATGATATTTTACAAGATTCATCCTTACTACGAATTTCTAGGCTTTGCTTTCCCCGGCAATGGCGCCAGAAATGCTTGTTGGCATTTCTTACACACACTGACTAGAGTAAAGATAATGTGACATGGGTGGTGCCTGGTAGCAATGCTCACTGCAAACCAGAACTACTACTAGAGAGAGTGTGTCACAATTCCTCCTCAGGCAATGGCTCTAGGATCGCTAAGCAAAGCTAAGCTCTAGTGGTGTCGCAAGATATACCAAATGGTAACTCTGCAAGCTTATAGAGACTGGTGTAGCACTTCCCTAGGATGAGTATTCCAAGGTTTATATCGTACCCAAGGGAAAGCGTGCTAGAGATGGTGGTAAGGAGAGGGATCCTATCTCAACTAGGCTCAACTAGTGTAGTGAGGAAAAACAAAGTGGTAGAGGAAGGTTGAATGTGGTCCTAGATACTCTAAGATAACTAGTGTAGTGTAGTTAGGTGGGAGGACAACGAGTGAGTAAAAGACTCCTATGACTCTAACTCTACTTCTGTGGACTAATCTGATCTAGTAGTGGACACGCACTAAAGTCGCTAACCTTAACTACTTGGCTGCTGGAGGTATGACCAGGAGTAGGAGGTACTATCCCCTATCCAAGCGGACCTAATTCTTATGGGCGCCTATCGACCAAACCCAACGCAAATAGAACTATAAGGAGACGGAGGCCTGTCACGCTTCGCCGTTCCCGCTAATATACGTCAGAATATTGAGAGGTAAACCAATCAAGGTAAGGTGATATCCAAAGGTAGGTTTTAGCTTGAGCACCACACTCACGCTAACTCCTACAACCCAGACTAAGTATACGACCTAGCCCAAGCCCCGTGCTACCGGCGGTGAAAACAGCCAAGCAGATAAGACTAACTTATCTAGTGAACGACTACTACAAGATAGACTAGGACACTACAACACTATCGCTAGAATAGTAATGCACTAAGTAAGTACTGAAAGTAAATACTCAGAGAAGTAAAGGGAAAGTAATTATATTAAGCAATGAAAGTCTTACAAAAGAGGAAAGGTAAAGAGGAATACCAGACTCTCCAGAAGACAACTCCGGAGACTCCGAGCTTCGCTCAACTCAACTCTAACTCCCACACTAGACTAACACTAACACTACACAAGTGAAATTTATAGCTTAATCCTCGTCAACAACTATGCGGGTGATCGAGTCAAGAGGAAGTCTACTTTGGGTACTTGTGATTTTTGGGTTCGTCTTTGATCTCTTGGTCTTCTCGCAAGCAGTCTTCTATTTCTCAATCCACTTGTGAGGCTGAGTATGTCGCTGCCGCTACTTGTTGCTCTCAGCTACTATGGATAGTTGCTACTTTGAGGGATTGTGGGTTGAACTTCACCAAAGTGTCTCTTTTCTGTGACAGCACCAGTGCCATAAGCGTTGCCAAAAACCCAGTGCTCCACTCAAAAACCAAGCACATTGAGATCCGCTTTCATTTTCTGAGAGATCACCAAGAGAAAGAAGACATAGACCTTCAGCCCATTCGAACCTATGATCAGCTTGCAGACATCTTCACAAAGCCCCTCGACCAAACCCAGTTTGCCCACTTGAGAGCAGAGTTGGGCGTTTGCTACCCTTTTTAGAGTAGGGTAGCTGTATCTTGATGTACAGTGTTTCTTTGGCTTTCTCTTTTGCTTTTGGTTCTTTGGCTTTCTTTTTTTTTTGTATCATATTGCATTTCATCATGTATCATAGTACTTTTGTTGAGCTTCATGACTATAGCAGTTTTGATTACATCTATGCTCCTGCTAGTATGCCTTGTTTATACATAATGGTGCTTGCAGCTTAGGCTCTTTTTGATCACTTGTTACATGTTATGAGCTAAGCCTGCTTTTCTAAATGTGAACTTGATTAATACATGATGCAACTTGAAAATGTTACCATCCAGTTTGGTCCTTAGCATGCATAGGATTGTGAAGTTCCTTGTTCTACTCTATGTACGCTAAGCGACTATGGCTCATGCTTTGTTTACTTGACTGGTTAAGCACCTACATGACCTTGTTGCAATAATAGGAAGACTCTTTTTATGGTCATTAAAACAAAACTAAAACTAAAACAAGGAAAAATAAGGGTAAAGAAACAACTGAGTGCATAAAGGACTGGCAAGTGCCTACGTGACCTTGTGGCAAAAGACCAAGCATAAGGGATGGTGGGCCTTTGACAAGGCAAATGCATGAGATAGTCCCTTGGGGTGCATAGGTTAGAACCGGGTTGGCTTTCAGCTTATGTTTGCTTTGTGCTAAACTTGATGGTGAACCCCTGTTTTTATGAAAATGTTTAAAACTGATCCAACAAATGCTTATGTATCATATTTCGTTTCATTTGATCAGTTTGAGCATTGGCTTTGACATGTGCTTGTTGCTATACACTTGCCATACTTGCTAGAGCATCTATGTACTCGGATTGCTATACTCTTGAAGCTCTGTATTTTTGCATCTCTTTCATGGCATATTTTGAGGGGGAGTTGCAGTCTCTTTTGTTTCAATCTTGATAAGTGCATTTACCAATAAGGGGGAGAAATATCCACAAATAAAGAGAGTTCATTTGTGAGGATGCATTTGTCAAGGGGGAGTTGCACTCCGAACGGTTTTGAGTTGGTTTTGAATTGCTTTTGCTAGATGTGTTGAGCCGTTACCTCTTCTTGAGGGTCTAGTCGCTTTTCAGGTGTTCTGTGCTTTGCTAGTGGTGTTGAGCCTTTTGCCTCTTCTTGAGGGCTAGCTGTTATTTTCTTGGTCGCGTCGAGCCGTTGCCCATGTCTTTGGGGACCAAGTTGTGATCTTGCTTTGCTCATTACAAATGACCCGCTTTCTGCTTCTCTTTGGCTCTTGGTCATTTGGGTGAGTTGTCTCTGGTTTGTGTTGGTGTTCACAATGCACTCATCAAGGGGGATTGAGGACACATGGTTTTTACCATAACCATAGTATGGACCTTTTATGATGAGTGATTGCCAACATGCCAACACAACGGTGTGTGTGTGTTTCTGCTAACCGATGGCACGCGGTTTCGTGTCAAACAATGGTGTCACTTGGCTTGTGTTGTTTGCAGGTGTCAATCTCGGAGATGGTGGTCGACGGTTGGTAAAGATCAAGTAGGGCGTGCCGTGCTGATGGACCGGGTGCGGTGAAGGGCGGACGTGAGGCTTGGATCGAGGGACCTGAGAACCGGGCGGCCAGCCGTGGTGGCTGACAGCTGGGACATCGACGAGTGCAAGTGTACACGGCGGGGGATGCGTACGGGCTACGCTACTCGCGGAGGGTTTGGCGGTTTCGCCTCAAAACCATTGATGGCGGGTTTCCCTAGTTTGCGCCTCAAAACCGGGGTGAAGGTCCCGCGCGGACGGACGACACGTGGCGGCATCGGGGAGATTGCTTGGGAGCAAGGCTACCGGTGAGGAGGCGTAGTGGCCGTCGGATCAAGAGAAGCCTGAGTTGGACCCTTATGCCCTGGCTAAGTGGTTTGGCTCTTCATGTATCCAAGGGCAAAGAAGGAATGTAAAATAGTCTTGCCCCTATAAATAAAGGATGAGGGTCTCCCTTCCCCCTCACCTCTTCCATTTCTATTTTTCCTTTAGGTTTTTTCCCTTCCTCTAGTTACTGTGTGAGAGAGAGGTCTACAAATCTTCGATTTGTACTCGAACCAGTGTGTGTGGCAAGCAGAGCGCCTAGTCTCTGCTGTTTCCTCCGGGATTAATCATGCGGCTGTGATTCTTGAGATGAATTTGTGGCTTTCACAGTTGAAGTGATCTCGGACAGTTCACAGGTGTATACAGCGGACAGTTCGAGCTCTCAGCTTCTGTGCTTTTCCTGAGCTCCCTTTTGCCTCTTGTGTTCCCGATTTTGCTGTGATTTTCGTGGCTTATTTTCCCCCTATTTTCGTTCTTGCCACGATCTGAAATTTCTGGAGTTTGGACTCATTCCAAGCAATGGTTTCGTGGGGATAGGTTTGTCCTAAGGTGAATTTGGGCTGTACAAATTTTGAGAGCCTGAGACTTTGTTTCCTTCGAGTTCCATGGATTTTTGGATCTGACGGCTCGTTGTTCTTCTCTGTTCTTGAAGTGCCGTGCTCGGTTCCTAGTGCTCTTGTGAGCGGTTTTTCTGCAGGTCAGGGAGGGGGTGCAGGGCATCAATTTGCAGCGCTACCAAAGCCGGGATCAGATCCTGAGCTCGCTATTCTGAGCAGCGCCTGCAGTAGTCCTCGGTGTCTCCCTTCATCTGTTTTTTGCTTTCTGGCAGCAGTATCTCGAGCTTGTCTCCGTTCTGGTTGGTTCGGTGAGTTCTTGGTCCTGTTCTTGCGTTCGGATTTGTTGGGTTCCAGTGCAGTGTGTCTCCGCAGTACAGACCAGGTCCGATTCCTTGCTGCTGCTGTCTGTTGCTGTGCTATTCTCTCAGAAAACCGGCTCACTGGCATTGGCTGGAGATGACCGGTGCACAGCAGCTCGCAGGCAGCTCCTAGGCTGAGTACTAGGGGTTTCGAGTTCCTTTTCTGCCTATCGATTTTGTTTACCCAAGTGCAAAGCAACGTGAATTGTTTGTCCACCTCGAAGTGCCTCTTTCAGCTATAGGAAACAATCATTGAGGGCTAATTGATTTATTTCAAGTCACGTGCAAGCATTAGTTCATATATATGTATATAATGTTTCTTTTGCTCCGATGAACAGGTAGCTCGTCAAAGTCTTCAGCCGTGGATCAATTTGTTGGTAGGCCGTGCACCTTCGAGTGCCATGCAAAATCCAACCTTGTGTTTGTTTTGCAGGGATCCCATTTGGCTCAAGTGGATGAACTAATTTCCTGTTAATTTTCTGAAGAATTATCACTAGCTCTGATTTCCTGTTTTATGCGCAATTTTGTCGTTCGAGCTCCGATTCACTTTCTGCTTGTTGCGTTGAGTTCGTATTGCTCCAAAGAATTTATCTAGGTACTTTCGTCACCGGTTGGCGTAAGTATTTTAGATTTGGTGAATTATCGCTTCTTGGGTTGGTGAAGAGCCGATGACCTAAGTTTTGGGAAAAAAATTGAGGCTCCCATTCAACACCCCCCTCGGCCGCCGTTTCCGCTCCTTCAATAACTCTAGCATCATTACTTCCAACACTCCCAACCTTCTTTTAGTGAAGTTCTCTTTTTTCGAGAACATGCAATCGCATGTGTTTCATCAAGCAATGGTAAATCGAAGTTTAAGTCCTTACACCCACGGCAACCGACGGTTACCAAACCTACTGAACTACCAAATTAGTGAAGTTCTCTCCTCTTTAGACAACGGAAACATTTCCAGATCGATTAAGCCCATGTAATTTAAAGATGATCATCACAACCATTTATATAAAGAGATGATCTATAAACGTCTCCTTACCACACCCGCTCTTTTCGTGATGACTTTATACAAAGCCAGTATGAAAAGGTACCCTTTTATGTACGCCCCACTCTAAATAATTTTGTACTTAACAATTTGATATCTCTCATAGTATATAGATTTCGTTGAACTTATTATAGCTTGATTTAAGACAAAATTCGTTCCTTAATATTTTTATAGAACCGAGGGAGTAGTCCATCTATTGTCACTTGCAAGTCTTTCCTCTATAGCTCCGATAAATAAAATTAAAAAAAATGTGGTCATTGGTACACAGGCGTGAGGCGTAAACTAATGTTGACGGAACTGTTGTCTTTATCGTTGAAGAATAACTTGGTATATACTCCGTAAAGATTTTGTTTTATTTTCCACAGTACTAGTTGAATAATATTGGAAAGGACTCTAGATAAAGTCTTTGGCTCTGTCCACGGTGAGGCGCGAAGATACTCACAACTCAGAATGCCCACATGTTGCCGTGTTGGAAGCTGCACTACAACAGTCTACAGGACGAGCATGTCTGAATGCATGCGTACGCGAACGGACAACTGTAACTATATGTTGAGCCGGCCGTCGACGAAAATAATTAAAGTATGCTAAAAGACGAACATGACGCGAATATAGTCTGCCTTAGAGCATCTCCGAGAGTACCTAGTATTTTTTTTTTTTTTCAAAACGATGGTATAAGGGGCCTAATCCCTGATGATACGTGGCAACGGGAGCGGGAGCGGAGGGGACGGCGGCGGCAGCTGGGGACAGCGATGACGCGGCGGAGGCGCGCGCGGGCAGGGGCGGCGGCGGCCGGAGAGAGAGATAAGGAAAAACCTCTTCTATTATTGAGTTGATCTGATTACATTAGGGGAGTATTTATAGCCTAATTGTCAGATACCAAAATTAGGGGGTCATTAACCCGGGTGATGAGATAAATAGAACCATCATTGTCTTCTCCCAAATCTCACTCCACCCAGAAAGCATCCCGATCCCAACTCCGTCATTGGTCTCAGGGCACACTGGGCCGGCCCACGAACGGGCTCGAACGGCCTAGTAGCACATTCGAGGAAAGGGACGCAACCAACCCGACCTCTCGAAAGAATGACGGACACCCCTCGTACGAGTGAGGGCCTCGAGACAGGCCAATCCGACCCCTCGAAGGAGTTACGGAAAACCCCTCGTACGAATGAAGGCCTCGAACGGGATGGCCACCCCTCGAAAAGGGACCCCAGACACCTGTACAGGAGCATTAAATGACTCCAACCACTCTCTGCCTAACTTCATGGCTACAGCTGCGGCCACATTAAGACTGAGCCCCGATCCCATCAACTTTTACCGCCCATGCCCTGTAAATCAGTAGCACTGTGGCGTCATACCGAGCACTGTGCCACGAACGGCACCCCCTCGAAGCGCTACGGTCAACGATCAACCCACGTTTCTCGCAACTCGGTCCCCACGACCCGGGGCTCGACCCCTCGGATCACCCCTCGAAATGGTCATTAACCGCCCGGGAAGTGACACCAACAGGGTTTCGCACAGTCATCCGTCCATCCCCGATCGACGGCCATGCTCTGACACAACAGTGGAAGCACAAGCAACCCATCGTCACCCACGTCGCTACAGGCTCGAACCGGTCCAAAGCGTGCCTCTACAAATCCCGGCATCAACCCCTCAACGTCATCATACGACAGCCCTAGAACTACTGTGTACCCCTCGGCCTCCCCTTCGCCTATAAAAGGGGACGCCAGGGCTTAGAATAGGGAGGATCCGGAACCTTCAGAACACGCAAGTTCACAACATCACACATTCTTATGCCTCGGACGCTAAGTCCTCACGACACGCTTGTATTCATCCCTGTACGAGCACCTCGGTGCAAGACAATACAAGATCACCCCCTCTGCTGGACGTAGGGCCTTCTTTGCCCGAACCAGGATAAATCTCTTGTGTCCATCTTGCGTCACCATCTGGATTAGGGAGCACGCGACGTAAGTTTACTAGTTGGTGTTAGACCCCCCGGTTCGAAACACCGACAGTTGGCGCGCCAGGTAGGGACAGCGCATGTCACTAATGATTTCCCGCTCTCTTTTCGGATGGCAGATCTCACTTCGCCACTTCCACGCGACACGGTGATCTGGTTCGGGAGTTTGGAGTTCGTGTCGCTTGGCTCTGGCTACGACATGGCCCTGCTCTCGGTCAGGAACCCCCGTGGAGGCCGCGCCACGCCCCCACGACCAGCAGGGACGCCACGACGATCTCGCCACCATGGCTCTCCTCCTCCGAGGAGGCGCCATCAGCACCACCGCCAGCCCGCCTCTGGGCGAGCTCGGCGCGTGTCTCCCCCACCTCCGACGGCCGATGAGGGTCTTCCCACGGAAGGCCTGCCAAACCTGCTGCCGCATGGGATTTACGAGGCCAGATGGCGGTTCCCGTTCGGTCTCACCAATGCCGCCACGACGTACGCCGACGGGATACGTTCCAGCATGGCCACGACATACGCCGACGGGATACCTCCTGCGCACTGCCGTAAGCCTCGAGGCCATTTGGTCCACGTCCGTGAACCGTGGTTTCGACCGAGCTCCCGGCCCCAGGTGCTACACGCTAGGCACCCTGCGGCGGCAGCTTGAGGAGGAAAGGGTCGGGAGGCCGTGGACACCCTTCTACGGTGACCCCGACTCCGACGACTCCGACTCCGGCTGCTACGACCCTACCCGGGAATGTTTCCACCTCGACAGCGAGGAGTCCACCGCCCATACGGTCGACCCCCCGGCCGCAGCCGCGCCGCCCACCGACGCGGCCGTGGCTGAGGACGACGCGGCCATCCCGCCTCGAGAGGAGCCACCACAAGAGCTCGACGATGCTCATCTTCCACAGGACGACCGTGCTGCACAACTCGCGCAGCTCCGCGAGATGAAGGCCAAGCTCGACGAGGATCGCCAGTGCCTAGACCAGCTCGAGCACGCCCTTGAGTAGGGCCGCGGGCCCCGCGTGGGGGAAGGGCTCGAGCACGGGCTCAAAACGTCTTCTAGCAGATTGTGGAGGACGAGGTCCCCCAGCAGGCTCCTGTGCCACCCGCCGTCAACCGCTTCCCTCGAGCAAGCCAGAACCTTTTTGCAGCAACCATGCTCCTGAGGAACATGCCTGCACCCTCGAATCCGCAGGCTGCACGCATACGTGATGAGGTCGAGGGCCTCCTCAAGGTGGCTGCCGCGTAGCAAGCCGAGAGTTCCACCTCGAGGCATCGGGGGGAGGCGTCGGAACGACCGGCCGGACCCCCACGCCATGAGAGGGAGGCCTCTGTACACCAGGATGTAGCCACTCGAGCAAGGAGGGACGCACCTGTTCGAGACCGCCTCGTCGACAACCGTGAGCCCCAGGACGCTGTAATACCCAATTTTAAGAACAAAACCAGATATACACCATATGTGAGTCTAGGAGTCAATTTCCACATATAGTTACAAGTAAAGGGTAGTATCAGTAAACAATGCTTAATAAAACGTACATAGTACTAAAGAGATATACCCTTAGGTAGCAATCAGCGGAAAGACGACTTCGATCTTCAGGTAAGGACTCTACTCCACTGGATCCAAACTGACTGGTTGATCACAAGCCTAAAACTTCTCCTGAGATGTGGGGGGAATAGCAAGAGTGAGTCCATGTCAAACTCCGCAAGTATAACAACAAGGCAGTATAAACCATAACCACATGATCAATGTAACATAAGTAATATAGAGCGTAAATGGTAAGCAATGAGCACGTTAACAATCAAAAGTCATCATCTTAATGTAAGGATTCAAGGCCGCTCGTGTCCTTGAGCAAGGCTAGTATACCAGTTTAATAAACTCTGCACAGAGGTGTACACTTTCACTGTGAGTCGTGATTTACCCTTTCGCCCGAGGTGATCAGCCTCTTAGCTCACTACCAAGGAAAGCCGACAGTTTTCACTATGAAGCCTTTCAAAGGTTTGTCTAACCGGTTAGGGCCGCTAAGGTTTCCTCAATAAAAGCATGAACCCTACCCGGGATCATACAAGGCAGAGCCCCTCTTGCGCCCTTTCAGGTAACCACTAACAAGCTAGAAAATGTCCTCATACTGAGCTAAAGCCAGAGCCATATAGCCCTCACAGTTGTACTGTAAATCCCAGAGGTTCTCTTACAGATAAATCCTCAAGTTGCTAAAAAGTTATTTTTATCGTTTGTTGCTTAAACATTAATCAAGTCACAGGATCATGATCACAGAAATAAAACCCCAAGCTATACTTGCCTTAAACTTGATCCTTCTTCAAGTCCCAAAACTTCAATGAATTGCTTCTTTATCTCCAACTTCTTCTAGATCACCAACTTCTTATAAATCACCAGCGCAACGCTCACCGACTGGACATGACCATAGAACACCACACAAATATCCATGCAATCATTCACGAAGCAAACAATAAAGTCAAAATTAGAACAGTATACCAATCATAGAAAAACAATTTGAAAAGCTTTTAAAACTAATCTACACGTCGCTACGATCAAGCAGACGTGAAAAACACTCTAATCGGAGCTAAAACAAAGAATATATGAATTTTGGAAGATTTTCCTATAGACCAATAATGCATTAAATATGAACTCAAAATCTAAACGTTACGAACTGAACTAATAGTAGCACTAACACGTGGATTATGAACTAACGAATCCAACGCAATTTGAATGGATAAAAACGGAGTTGAAACAAAGATTTTATAAGCATTTAAAATCAGTGGTAGTTCTGTAAATAACTAAAACGTAATTTTAAAATAAAATAAATAAAAACCAGATTTTGAATCTGTGCAGGGACTGAAGATGGAATTACGAAGAACAAGAGGGACTCTTTAGAAAAAAATGGATGAAGAGGTATATTCTAATCTGAGACATAGATCTCAGATTGAACGGTTCAGGATGATTGTAGGTATATGTGTATTTTCATTGTATTTATGGATTTGTCTTTCTAAAGGAAAACGGCAAGAAAACATTGCATGACGTTATGAAGCTAGCAAGCAAGCTAGGATGGAGACATGGCCGGCGATGGAGCTTGGCTGGAGTTCGATCAAAGCAGGATACATGCCTCAATTTTTGCGTTAAGTGCATAGGGAGGAACGGGTATCACAGTGAACTCACCACAAGGGTTTCTGATGACTTGGAACGAACGACGAGGGCATGGAGCTCGCCAGCTCGGAGGGGCGACGATGACGGCTTCCAGCACGCATGAGTTCATGGGACGAAGCACGGAACAAAGAACTTAACGATGATGGAGAGGCGTCCAGCAGCACCTCGGTGAAGCGGACGGCTCGGCAACAGATCGGGAACGACGATGAAGCAGCAGACGGCGTGCACGGCACCGGCGGCTCCGGTCCTTTGTCGAGGAGATCCAAACCAAGGCAGCGCCTATACAACATGACACGATATGTCGATATATAAGAAGATAGCTTGTTTTGATCTGGAAGAGACAAGGAATTTTGAATACGCATGATTAACTATTCGTAGATGAAGCATAGGCGTATATCACACATGCAAAAGTAGCATGCAGCAGCCGTAATCAAAGGACAGAGGCATGGTGCATTTAACGATGAGGGATTGAATCATAGGTATGTACGGGCTCACCAACGATCAGCTAAAAAGGCAGCGTTGATATATACCTATGGTACTGCACCGCTGGACGTGAAGAAGGCAGACGTGAGGAGGGTGCAAACTCTAGAAGACTGGACTTGGCGACTTCAGATTGACGGCAGCGGTTGAACTTCGACAGGATAGTCAGCAGGGCCAGTAGATAGCAAGGACGCCCTGAGGTGGATGGCCGGCTCATCTCAGCGAGGTCGCAGCACAGGGCTAGGGCAAGGTGGTGTTGCAAGCTCTGGTTGAGGCGGCTGCTGAGCTAGGGTTGGGAGAAGGGCGAGACGGCATCCGGGCTCAAGTTTTATAGGGAGCGTCTCGGCTGTTTCCAAAGCGAGAAGGAGAGTCCAAGACGTTCACGAGATTGAACAAAGGAGGATGAACAGATACTACAACTGTATCCAGATAAGAGGTAGTCAAAAAAAAAAAAAAAAGATTGAACAAAGGAGGGAGTCACTGCCTCATGGAGTCCAGTCGTCTTGGAGTCTGGACACCGGCCCAGAAGTCAGAGACAGCTAGAGAGAGATCGAGGTGTTGGGTTAGCTAGCTATTTATAGACTTGCATGGTAAAGAGCAAAGATAGAGTCCTTTGCATATACGTGCATGCCATACACACCTCAAGGAGATCAAGTGGAACAGGACAACTTCAACCAAAGAAACAGATGCCTTCGGTTTCCATCTAGAGAAGGAGGATAGCAACGCTGTAGAACGGGATCCTTCTTCGGTCAGGCAAACGGAGGCAAGGAAGGGAGGGCCGTAGAGAGAGCAGAATAGGCCAACGAAGCTTGCTGGCTTTCGGCTGAAAACAACGATAGGGAGAGAGAAAGGATTATCTTTTCTTTTTCTTATCTTTTCTTTTTCTTTTCAGAAAATTTTAAAAGCATTTTGAAATAGATTTTGAATTCCTTTTCAGTTCCAATAAAAACCAAACAACACAAAACAAAATATGCACCAGCATGGACGCTCAAGCATGTATCTAACCCTATGATTGATTTTAATTTCATAAAGATATTATTTGGCTAAATTACATGCTCACAAAATGCATAAATAAATCAAATTTAACTATTTTTAAAACCATGTAAATTTTGGGGTGTTACAGACGCCCGCTACGACATCATCGAGAACCGGCGACGCAAGAACGGGGGCGCGGAGGACCGAGGCTACAACCCCCATCGAGGGGGACGCTACGACAGCGACGAGGACCGTCAGGCTCCTGAGCCTCCGGGCCCTCGAGTCTTCAGCAGGTCTATCCGGAGCACGCCGCTTCCAAGTCCGTTCCGACCCCCCACGAGCCTCACAAAGTACAACGAAGAGACCAAGCCCGAGCTCTGGCTTGCTGACTTCCGGCTAGCTTGCCAGCTGGGCGGTGCTCGTGATGACAAAGCCATCATCCGGCAACTCCCGTTGTTCCTTTCTGACACCGCTCGTCGGTGGCTCGAGGAGCTCCCCCCGACCAGATCCGTGACTGGGCCGACCTGGTCCGGGTCTTCGAGGGCAATTTTAAGGGAACCTACATCCGCCCCGGCAACTCTTGGGACCTCCGTAACTGCAAGCAGCAGCACGGGGAGTCTCTTCGAGACTTCGCCCGACGCTTCTCCAAGCAGCGTACAGAGCTACCACACATCCCTGACCATGACGTCATCCTGGCGTTTGTTTCAGGCACGACCTGTAAGGAGTTGGTGCCGGAGCTCGGGCGCGATCGTCCAAAGGCCGTAGAGGGGTTGATGGACATCGTCGCTAACTACGCAGCCGGTGAGGAGGCAGTCGGGGCCTTCTTCGGCGAGAAAAGAGACAACGCAAAGCCGCCGGCCGGCGGCGGCGAAGGCCCGAGCAAGGGCTCGAAGAAGAATGGCAAGAAGAAGAATGGTGGTCAGCAAGGCAAGCATGAGGCCGTGAAGGACGACCTTGTCATCGCCGCCGAGCGCAAAAAGCCTCGACCCCCACCTGAGGGGGGCGTCTTCGACAAAATGCTGAAAGAACCCTGCCCCTACCATAAGGGGCCGGTCGACCACAACCTCGAGGACTGCCGCAAGCTCAAAGGTTACTTCAAAAGCCTGGGCCTCGAGAAGGGTGAGCAGAAGGACAAGGGCGGCGACAACGACAAGAACAAGGGGAAGGACGACTTTCCCGACGTCACCGACTGCTACATGATCTACGGAGGCCCTTCGACCCAGTACACGCCTCGACAGCGTAAGAAGGAGCGTTGGGAGGTCTTCTCCGTGCGGGTGGCTACGCCCCAGTACCTCGACTGGTCCGACACGCCGATCACGTTCGACCGTGACGACCATCCGGACCATGTCGTGCGCCCCGGGGCCTTCCTGCTTGTTGTCGACCCTATCATCGCCAACACCCATTTCTCCAAGGTGCTCATGGACGGCGGCAGCAGCCTCAACATCATCTACATGAAGACCCTCAGTCTGCTGGGCATCGAGAGGTCGCAGCTCAAACCCAGCGTCGGGGGCTTTCACAGGGCCGTGCCGGGCAAGAAGGCACAACCCCTCGGCCGCATCGACCTTCCTGTTTGTTTTGGCACCCGCTCGAACTTCAGGAAGGAAACCCTCACGTTTGACGTGGTCGGGTTCCATGGCACCTGCCACACCATCATCGAACGACCAGGCTATGCCAAGTTCATGGCGATGCCCAACTACACCTACCTCAAGCTCAAAATGCCAGGGCCCAACGGCATCATCACCGTCAGCTCCTCCTACGAGCACGCATACGACTACGATGTCGAGTGCGTCAAGTACGGGGAGTCTCTCGAGGAGACCAATGCTCTGGCAGCGACCCTCGAAAGCCTGGCCGCAGACATTCCCGAGCCTAAGTGATAGGCGAGAAGTTTCGAGCCCGCTGAGGACACCAAAAAGATCCCGCACGATCCGAGCAGCTCCAACGGGAAGGTGTTGACTATCAGCGCCACCCTCGACAGCGAACAGGAAGCAGTGCTCGTCGACTTTCTCCGCGGCAAATGCTGACATGTTTGCGTGGAGTCTCTCGGATATGCCTGGCATTCCGAGGGATGTCGCCGAGCACGCCTTGGAGATCCGCCTCGGCTCGAGACCGGTTAAGCAATGCCTGTGCCGCTTCGATGAGGAGAAGCGCAGGATCATCCGCGAGGAGGTCGACAAGCTTGAGAAGGCCGGATTCATCAAGGAGGTACATCATCCCGAGTGGCTAGCTAATCCAGTACTAGTTAAGAAGAAAAATGGAAAAATGCGAATGTGTGTAGACTATACTAGTTTGAATAAAGCATGTCCTAAAGTTCCATTTCCTTTGCCACGAATTGATCAAATTGTTGACTCAACTGCGGGATGCGAAACCCTTTCCTTTCTTGATGCTTATTCCGGCTACCACCAAATTAAAATGAAGGAGTCCGACCAGCTCGCGACTTCGTTCATCACTCCTTTTGGCATGTTCTGCTATGTCACCATGCCCTTCGGCCTTCGAAACTCCGGGGTGACGTACCAGAGATGCATGCTTCATGTCTTCGGCAGACACATAGGCGAAACCGTCGAGGCCTACGTTGACAACATCGTGGTCAAAACCAAAAAGGTCGATGACCTCGTCCGTGACCTCGAAATCACGTTCAAGTGCCTCAGGGCCAAGAACATCAAGCTCAACCCTGAGAAGTGTGTCTTTGGGGTTCCTCGAGGCATGCTCTTAGGGTACATCATTTCCCAGCATGGGATTGAGGCCAACCTTGAAAAGGTCATGGCCGTCACTCGCATGGGGCCAATTCGAGACCTGAAGGGTGTGCAAAGGGTGACAGGATGCCTCGCAGCCCTCAGCCGTTTCATCTCGCGTCTAGGAGAAAAGGCCCTACCACTATACCGCCTCCTCAAAAAGTCCGAACGCTTCACTTGGACCCTCGAGGCCGAGGAGGCCCTGACTAGGCTCAAGGCTATGCTAACTTCAGCTCCAATTCTTGTGCCACCAAAGCCTGCCGAGCCTCTCCTCCTCTATGTCGCTGCCACCACCCTCGTAGTCAGTGCAGTCATAGTTGTCGAGAGGCAGGAAGTGCAACATGTCCTCCCTGTCCAAAGGCCGGTCTACTTCGTTAGTGAGGTCCTCTCGAAAACCAAAGTCCGCTATCTGCAGATCCAAAAACTGCTTTACGCCATTGTGCTCACGCACCGTAAGCTCTAGCACTACTTCCTTAGCCACCCGGTGACCGTGGTGTCATCCTTCCCCCTCGGGGAGATCATCCAAAACCGGGAGGCTGTAGGAAGGATCGCTAAGTGGTCGGTCGAGCTCATGGGCGAAACCATCACCCATGCTCCACGAAAAGCTATAAAATCCCAAGTGCTGGCCGATTTCGTGGCTGAATGGACCGACACTCAGCTCCCTCCAGCTCAAATCTAGGCCGAGTTATGGACCATGTATTTCGACGGGTCGCTCATGAAAACAGGGGCAGGCGCGGGCCTGCTCTTCATTTCACCCCTCGGAGTCCACATGCGCTACGTCATTCGTATCCATTTTGCTGCCTCTGACAATGTCGCAGAATACGAGGCCCTTGTCAATGGCCTGCGTATCGCTATCGAGCTCGGGGTCCGACGCCTCGATGCTCGAGGTGACTCACAGCTCATCATCGACCAGGTGATGAAAGCCTCGAGCTGCCACGACTCAAAGATGGAGGCGTACTGCAATGAAGTACGCAAGCTGGAGGACAAATTCCATGGTCTCGAGCTCAACCACGTCGCGCGACGCCACAACGAGGCCGCGGATGAGCTTGCCAGGATTGCAGCCTCTCAAGGCGACGTCCCTCCAAACGTCTTCTCGAGGGACCTCCACAAACCTTCCGTGGATTGGGGCCTGGGGGCTGACGCTACGGCATCAGCTGACCTCACTCCCTCGACCAAGGTCCCCCCGATAGGGGCTGAGGTCATGGAGATCGAGGGACCATCCTCGTCCTCGAGCCCCCCGATGGACTGGCGTGCCCCACTCCTCGAGTACCTCATTCGAGGGGAACTCCCTGAGGATCGAGCCACGGCCAGGCGCATAGCTCGAAAGGCCAAAGCCTACATCGTTTACGGTGACGACAAGGAGCTGTATCGACGCAGCCCGACCGGTGTTCTTCAACGCTGCATCAACATCAAGGAGGGCAAAAAGCTGCTCAAGGATATGCACTCGGGGGCTTGCAGTCACCACGCTGTGCCAAGGACGCTCATTGGGAACGCCTTCCGACAGGGCTTCTATTGGCCGACCACGGTCTCCGACGCCATTACCCTTGTTCGATTGTGTGAGGGGTGCCAATTCTACGCCAAACAGATGCACCTCCCCGCCCACGCGCTTCAGATGATCCCCCTCACGTGGCCGTTCATGGTGTGGGGGCTTGACCTAGTCGGTCCCCTAAAAAGGACAACCGGGGGCTACACGCACCTACTAGTCGCCATCGACAAGTTCACCAAGTGGATTGAGGCCATGCCCATCACTAACATCCGTTCCGAGCGAGCGGTCCAATTCTTCACTAACATAATCCATCACTTCGTGGTCCCAAATGTCATCATCACTGACAACGGCACGTAGTTCACTGGCAAGAAGTTCTTGGACTTCTGCGACCATCACCACATCCGTGTGAACTGGTCTGCAGTCGCCCACCCTCGAACTAATGGCCAGGTCGAGCGGGCCAATGGCATGATTTTGCAGGGCCTCAAGCCCAAGATCTTTGACCGCCTCAACAAGCATGGTAAGAGGTGGGCGGCCGAGCTGCCTTCAGTCCTATGGAGCCTAAGAACAACGACAAGTCGAGCCACGGGGTGCACCCCATTTTTCTTGGTCTACGGGTCCGAGGCCATCCTCCCCACCGACCTCGAATACGGGTCCCCTCGACTTAAGACCTTCAACGAGCAAACGAACGAAGAAGCCCTTGCCAATGCTGTTGACCAGCTCGAGGAAGCTCGAGACATGACCCTGCTCCACTCTGCGCGCTACCAACAGAAACTGCGACGCTACCACTATAAGAACGTGCGCAAAAGGGATTTTCACGTTGGCGACCTTGTTCTTCGACGCCGGCAAGACAACAAGGGGCGGCACAAGCTTACGCCTCCATGGGAAGGCCCCTTCATCGTAGTCGAGGTGCTAAAGCCAGGGACATACAAGCTCACAGACAGCAAAGGCTCGACTCTCACCAACGCGTGGAACATCGAACAGCTACGTTGTTTCTACCCTTAGGCCTTGAGGCCTTGTACATTTCCGCATTTATGTACAACATCTGCATTTTGAATGAATAAAAAGTCCGTGATCCTAGCACTTTCACTTTCATTCATTACTCAAGGTAGATTTTGCTCTACCCCTCGACGCCTCTCTTTCTTCTACCCCTCGAAGCACGCTTGGCGCAGGGTAGGAAGCACGCTCGAGACCCACAAGGGTCAAGGGTTGTCGAGTCAAAAATTCTCCCACACCCCCGGGCTAGGGTATTTCCACTCGCTTCCCCCCTCGAGGGACTCGAGCGTGCGTCCAACGCTTACGCCAATAAGCGCGACACCAAGGCTGGTAGAAGCTGGAGTAGCTCGAGGAATCACCACTCATAGTCATAAAGGTAGACTCGACCCTGCTTCTGCAGAGTCAAGCCTCCTTTGGGGGCTGACAGGGGGTACCCCCTAAAAAAGTCCTTAAAACCCGCTTTTTTCAAAAAACTCGACGCCCTCCCTTTATGTTCTGTGACTAAGGCTCGAGCTCCTAAGGGAACGGAAACGGTCGAGCCAGGGACTCTCCCACGCCCCCGGGCTAAGGCACCCCCTGCTTACTATTCCACCCCTCGAGGAACTTGACTACACGTCTAAGTCCTAAGTCAAAGACAGGCTCGAACAAGGCAGGAAATAGGACTGCTCGAGAAGCAAAAAGCTTAACATTTATCACAATGTGTGAATAAGTGTTTAAGGCCCCTCCGGCCATGAAATTTAACACTCGATATTAATGTAATTTATTTACATGGGCCTTATTGCCTAGATTCGGCTCGCAGGCCACTTCATCATCCCTCGGAGAAGCATGAGTTCAGGTGGGCAGGACTTCATCTTCCAACCTCTCCGCCAACCTTGCGCCGGGCGCCTCGACATCGGCGATCAGCTGGAGGCGCCTTTGCTCCTCGACCTCCGCTGACGCGTTCTCATCAACGACGAAGCCGTGCGAGAGGACCTCCATCGCCTCGAGCATCTCCGGCCTCTCAATCTGGAAGCCTGAGTAGAAGACCGCCAACGCCCGCTGCACTCCGAAGTGTAGAGCCCCGTAGACTCGCTCCTGCATTTCGACGCCGAAGCGGGCCACCCGCTCGACGAACGCGCTCCCGGGTACTGCGTCTGCCGGCTCCATGACCTCGCCGAGCCCCCAGCGATCACTAAGGGTGTTGATGGCGCCCTGCATTCGGGTGTTGGTTCCTACCTCGGCCGTGAGCAGCCCTTGGAGCTGCTACGTGTTCTCATGCGCTTGCTTTAGGTCCGCTTCGAGGCCTGTAAAGGGACGACAGCATCATCTACGATGAAGCGGCATGAAGGTCGCTAAGGTATCAAAGAGATGGTAGTCACGAACACTTACTCTAGTTGCGGGCGAGGTGCTGTTGCTGGCAGTCCACTGCACCACTGCGCTCCTCCTCCTTGGCCGCAAGGGTGCGCTCCATCTCCCTCTGCCCGGCCCGTAGGACCTCGATGGTCTGACCAGCGGTAGCGTTGGCGAGATCCCTGTCCACTACGGCTCGCTGCAGCTCGGCCACCTAGGTCTCGAGGGCATCCGCCCGCTTCTTCTCCTCCTCGAGTAGGGTACGGACAGCTTCCCGGCTCATGGTGTTGCGCTGCACCTCCTCCTTGAGCTCCTTGACATGAGCGGTGGCCACGCGTTGCCCCTTCTCGAGCTCCTCCACCCGCTGGCACTTCTCCTTGTAGCCGGCGTGGACCGTCACCACATTCTCCTTTAATTTTTGCGTGACCTCATTAAATATAGGTCGCGTCATTTTGTGCGGCCTCGGCCGCCTGTTTGGCTCGAGCCACCTCCTCCCGTGCCATTTTGGCCTCTTCCTTGGCCTGGGCCACCTCTGCCTCGGCAGCCTTCAGTGCTCGAGCCACCTCCTCCTGGGCTTTGGTGGCTTCAATCTCCACCTTGTGCTTGGCCGCCTCGGCCTTGGTCAGCGCGGCCTCAGCATTTTGCCCCAGCTTGATGAGGTGCTGGATCTCCTCCTCGTCGTCATGTGTCGTGTGAAGGTGGCAAGACTTCATGAACGATTGGTTCCGTATTCCCTAGAAATATCAAACCAAGGGCAAGATCAGCGGCAGCGACTAAGCAAACCTAAGGTGTATGTCTCGAGAAGAAATCAAGGAACACTTACATTGAAAAGGCAGTGGAGGTCCTCCTTGATGACATGAAACGCCAACCTGAGGGCATTCTCCATCCACGCCCGATACTCTTCGGCCTCCTCCCAGTTCTTCACCTCTAGCCGGTCGTTCATCTCGACGCCGGGGGCTGAAGGATCAGTTGGGTCTCGGAGCTCGATCATCTCCTTCCCCCACTCCGGGTAGGAGGCCTTCATCCACTCGGCCACAGTGTCGCTCACCATCTTCACCGCCTCTTGGGATCCGCCGTACTCGGCCACCCGGTCGGCCAGCATGGGGCAGGTGGCCGCCTCCTTCGGCTGGATCCACTGGGCCTTGGCTCCAATACCCATCGGATAGCTCCAGTTGAGGTTGGGTATGGAGCAGAAGGACCCAAGCAGAGCTCCATGGGACCCCACGGAACCCATCGAGGGAGGTGGGGCGACGTAGGGCGACCTCGACGAAGAGCCGATGACATCCGCCGTACCCCATGGTGGCGCTCGGGGGCTCGGGTGCACGATCCCCTCTTGTTGCCGCCGTTCTTCCTCCTCGATCTGCCACTGCCTCTGCTGCATCTCGTCCCATTGCTGCGCCTCCGGCAGTTCGACGAAGGGGAGCTCCGGCGGCCGCACGCTCTCAGTCTGCTCTGTGGTGGGTGGTTCCTTGTGCGGCTCCTCCTACCGTTGTGGCTGCGACTGCGCTCCTTCTTGTTGCGATGGCGGCGATGGCGCCTCAAGGGTGGCCTGCGTCGATGCATCCCCGTCCTTGGGGTGCGGGCTCGACGCAGCCCCCGTCTTGACCGCCAGTGTTGGATTCAAGGACACCACCTCGAGCTGCGCCGTTTGATCGACCACCGCCTCGTGCTGCGCCGGCAGACCGACTCCCGGATCGGGCGTCTGTTGGCATTTCTTAGCGTATGCAGCCAAATCCGCAAGCGCACGGAAATCACCGTTATAGCACTTCACCCGGTGAGTAATCGGGTATCGTATTTCTTTCACGAAGAACGGCTTGTGAGTTAATTCTAAATAGAGGTTGCCCAGAGATAGAGTAGGATAGCTTAGGTAGTGAGGCTTTCTAAGGGTAAAGTCCTAGGAGAGGGTTAAACTTGTTGCTATACTTCTTACTTCAGGCGCCGGATCGCACCTGGTCTGCCAGGTGATGCCGGCCTGAGGCTCTACGTCGTAGCCGGACGTGGGGGATTACAAGGGACGGACAGGGCTGTCACCACCTGCCGCCTACCACCTCAAACGTGGACTACGAAGCAAACAAAGATAGGTTCTAGCCTAGACACCACGTCTATGCCAGTTGCTACAACTCTAGCGGTGGCCAGGAGCTCCCGTCTCTATCAGGGGTCCTCTTACTAGAGCTTCCGTCACGGGGACGAACGACGAACCCGTAAGAAGATAACAAGCAAGAATAACTTACTCAAAGGTATTACCAGAAGATAAACACGATGTCTTACTTCAAGTAGCAAGATGTCGTAGAGGTACAAGCGAGGAGGGAGCTGACAAGTCTGGCACTCCACCCCGTGGAAGACTAGCTTCCTGAGAGCTCTCACCGAAGAGAGGCTCTGCTCTTGCTCCTCTCTCACTCCTTACTTCTATTCTAGCTAGGCTAGGTAGAGTAGCTCTACTCTCTCTATTGTACACTTGTAGAGTGGAGGTGTAGTGAAGAGTGAGATGAAAATGAATAAATTGAATTGTTGTTGAAGGAGGAGGAGTGCCCATGCTTATATAGGTGTAGGATGGTCGGTTTCCACAGAGCAAATGTCAAAAACACCCCCGAACTGACCATTAGGTGGCCCCACCAAACCGACCAACCAAAGCTGGGCCCGGGCCGCGCCCCACTGGCCTTCAGCTTCGGTCGGTGGCCTCTGGTCGGCCCATGCTGGTGCTTCTGGTCGGTTTAGCTCCGAGTGAGCTTTTTCCTCCTTTTCCTCTTGTTTGCTTGGGCCAAAATAAAAGGTATTTATTTATATGTGTTTTTCTCTATGTCTTGGTCCATTTTGTGTGTATTTTAGTGATGTCCTGCAAAACAAGAAATCTACGCTACACTATGGAAATAGTTAGAGTAGAGCCCTATTCTAGGTGAAAATTAGTGTTGCCTAGGCTAGTGTTGGCGGGGTTAGAAACGAGTTAGGGACCGCCAACAACTCCCCCACACTTAGCTCTTTGCTCGTCCTCGAGTAAAGGATGAAGAACTAAGGTGGTTGTATTCTCCCAAGAGCTGACCTATATACAGATTATTCCAAGCTTTTTCCCGCATTTGTGAACATTCATGGTGGCTACCAAGTTATCTTATAGCCATTGGGAGGAGGAATAGCTTGAAATCAAGTCAACTCACACTACCCATGCTTTGAGACTTGGGGTTTTTAGTATTTTTGCAAAGATAGCCTTAGCTCCTCATGTGATACTCTCAAATCGCTCTTTTAAGTGGCTAGTTCTATCCAGGTGTTCTTGATCATCCTACTATTACAGGTTGATAAGTGGAGTTTTGGGTATGGATGATGAACAGGTTCCAATGTCAAGTCAACTGGATTCATGAAGAGAAGGCCATATCCCTAGATGATGCAAGTGCAAGTGCAAGTGTAGAAATATTTGTGGACTCCTGATCATGTTTCTCTCTTTATGAAGGAATATGCAAGAAGGTATGGACTCAAAGAATATCTCTAAGACTTGCTTTATTTTTTTAATTAAACACAAGAAAGATAGAATAAATAAAAGTCATGCCCTAAATCAAATCAAACAAAAATTATCCGGCATGACTAAATCTATTCTATCAATTTCTTGGTTTAATTTTGTGCGATAAGAAGGCTCAAGGAAAGGTTTTAAACGGTGACCATTTACCTTGGAGATGTTACCTTCGTCGTCTTGGATCGTGATTGCGCCATGAAACGATGTGTTGACGACGGTATATGGTCTCTTCCACTTGCTTCTCGGCTTTCCCTCACCGAATAATTTCACCTTGGAGTTGAACAACGAGGACCTTATCGCCTTGCCGAAACTCCTTGGTTTTGATCCGGTTGTCGTGCCACCTCTTTGTTCGCTCTTTGTAGAGCTTGGCACTGTGGTATGCCTTCTCGCGCCATTCCTCAAGCTCAGAGATTTTCCTCTGGCGGTGTCTCCCAGCTAGCTTGAGGTCCATGTTCCAGCTCTTAATTGCCCAGTAGTCTCGATGCTCGAGTTCTACTGGCAAATGGCAGCTTTTCCATATACAAGCTGGAATGGTGACATGCCGATGGGTGTTTTGTAAGCGGTCCTGTATGCCCAGAGTGCATCAGGAAGCTTACTTTTCCAGCCTTTCCCCATGTCATTGACTGTTTTCTGTAGGATGTTCTTGATCTGCTTATTTGAGGTCTTAGCTTGGCCACTGGTTTGTGGGTGGTATGGCGTGGCGATGTTGTGCTTGGCCCCTAGTTCCTTCAAGAATGCTCTGAAGGTTCGGTCGACGAAATGTGATCCCCCATCGCTTATCACCATGCGTGGTGTGCCAAAGCGAGGGAAGATTATTTCGTGGAACATCCTTCGGGCATGCTTGGCGTCGGCTGCTTGGCATGGCATGGCTTCCACCCACTTGGAGACATAGTCGACAGCAACAAGGATGTACTCGTGGTCATGGGACTTCTGGAAGGGCCCCATGAAGTCAATGCCCCACACATCGAATATTTCTATTTGAAGGTTGTAGTGGAGGGGCATTGCGTTGCGAGCTGTGATGTCACCCTGGAACTGGCACTTCCGGCACCTTCGAATAAATTCTTTGGTGTCGGCATACATCATTGGCCAGAAGAATCCGCACTGCCAGATTTTTCCTTGAGTGCGGAATACCCCATAGTGGCCTCCGTATGGTGCCGAATGACAACTCTCAATGATCTGCATCCCTTCTGCTGCCGGCACACACCTCCTTAGTATGCCGTCTGAGCACACTCGGTACAGGTACGGGTCATCCCACAGATGACGACGGCTCTCAACCTCCAGCTTTCTCCTGCTTTCCCCAGGTGGTACATGCCCTGCAACCATGTAATTCACAATGTTTGCATACCAGGGATTGGAGTCCGTCATCGCCAATAGCATGTCGTCGTGGAGGAAGTCATTGATGGGCAAATCCTGCATGTTAGTGACTTGCAATCATGACAAATGATCTGCTACAGTATTCTCTACCCCCTTCTTATCTTTTATCTCTAGATCAAACTCTTGGAGCAGGAGAATCCAGCAGATCAAACGTGGTTTCGCATCTTTCTTAGTGAGCAAAAATTTCAAAGCAGCATGATCTGTGTAGATGATAACTTTTGCGCCCACTAAGTAAGACCAAAACTTGTTGATAGCGGATATGACAGCAAGAAGTTCTTTCTCTGTTGTTGCATAATTGAGCTGAGCTCCTGTCAACGTCTTGCTGGCATAAGCTATCGCGTGATGCTTCTTATCTTTGGTTTGGCCTAAGACCGCACCAACAGCATAGTCGCTTGCATCACACATGATCTCAAAAGGTAGAGACCAGTCAGGAGGTTGGATGATAGGTGTAGAGATGAGTGCTTGCTTGAGAGTGTTAAATGCTTTCAAGCACTCATCGGTAAACTCAAAAGGAGCATCCTTGGGTTTGTGAGGGGTCTAGAGATTTGCGAAAAATCTTTGATGAATCTTCTATAGAACCCCGCATGACCTAAGAAGCTGCGGATTCCTTTTATGTTTACCGAGGGAGGTAGTTGCTCGACAACATCTATCTTTGCCTTATCTACCTCGATTCCCCTCTCGGACACTAAGTGTCCCAGGACAATGCCCTCACGGACCATGAAATGGCACTTTTCCTAATTAAGTACCAAATCCTTGTCCTGACACCTTTGCAAGACCCTGTCTAAATTTTTAAGACAATGATCAAAAGTCCTAGGAGAGGGTATTTCTTTCACGAAGAATGGCTTGTGAGTTAATTCTAAATAGAGGTTGCCCAGAGATGGAGTAGGATAGCTTAGGTAGTGAGGCTTTCTAAGGGTAAAGTCCTAGGAGAGGGTTAAACTCATTGCTATACTTCTTACTTCGGGTGCCGGATCGCACCTGGTCTGCCAGGTGATGCTGGCCTGAGGCTCTACGTCGTAGCCGGACGTGGGGGATTATAAGGGACGGACAGGGCTGTCACCACTTGCCGTCTACCACCTCAACCGTGGACTACGAAGCAAACGAAGGTAGGTTCTAGCCTAGACACCACGTCTATGCCAGTTGCTACAACTCTAGCAGTGGCCAGGAGCTCCCGTCTCTATCAGGGGTCCTCTTACTAGAGCTTCCATCACGGGGAGGAACGACGAACCCGTAAGAAGATAACAAGCAAGAATAACTTACTCAAAGGTATTACCAGAAGATAAACACAATGTCTTACTTCAAGTAGCAAGACGTCGTAGAGGTACAAGCGAGGAGGGAGCCGACAAGTCCGGCACTCCACCCCGTGGAAGACTAGCTTCCCGAGAGCTCTCACCGAAGAGAGGCTCCGCTCTTGCTCCTCTCTCACTCCTTACTTCTATTCTAGCTAGGCTAGGTAGAGTGGCTCTACTCTCTCTATTGTACACTTATAGAGTGGAGGTGTGATGAAGAGTGAGATGAAAATGAATAAATTGAATTGTTGTTGAAGGAGGAGGAGTGCCCATGCTTATATAGGTGTAGGATGGTCGGTTTCCGCAGAGCAAATGTTAGAAACACCCCCGAACCGACCATCAGGTGGCCCCACCAAACCGACCAACCAAAGCTGGGCTCGGGCCACGACCCACTGGGCGTGCGCGCCCCTCAGGCGTGCTCGCACCTGGCTAGGCCCCGCTGGCCTTCAGCTTCGGTCGGTGGCCTCCTGGCTGGGCCTCTGGTCGACCCATGCTGGTGCTTCTGGTCGGTTTGGCTCCGAGTGGGCTTTTTCCTTCTTTTCCTCTTGTTTGCTTGGTCCAAAATAAAAGGTATTTATTTATATGTGTTTTTCTCTATGTCTTGGCCCATTTTGTGTGTATTTCAGTGATGTCCTACAAAACAAGAAATCTGCGCCACACTGTGGAAATAGTTAGAGTAGAGCCCTATTCTAGGTTAAAATTGGTGTTGCCTAG
The DNA here is from genome assembly GCA_018135685.1 of Themeda triandra. Classification (NCBI taxonomy): domain Eukaryota; kingdom Viridiplantae; phylum Streptophyta; class Magnoliopsida; order Poales; family Poaceae; genus Themeda; species Themeda triandra. Next base: position 1,317,194 of record JAENPR010000077.1, on the reverse strand, counting down.
GCTAGTGTTGGCGGGGTTAGAAATGAGTTAGGGACCGCCAACAGCGTCTTGTCCCGCTCCTCCTCCATCTTGCGCTCCACCTCGAGCTCGTGCAGTCCCTTCGGCCAGGGACCCTTGGGGGCGGGAACCTTGGAGGTGGACTCCCCGCTGAATGAATCCCAGTCCACCTCGTCAACATTGATGGGCTGGTCCTCTGTCCCCCGCTTTTCCCCCTCGCCGGCTCCACCAGACGAGCCCGCGGCGGGCACCTCGACGCCGCTTGCTGAAGCTGTAAGTGCCGGTGCCACGGCCGAGGGGATGGGCGCGGGCGCCTGCGTCGAAGCTGCGTTCCCTCCCTCCGCCGCAGTCGAAACGCCGGCACCTGCAATCAAGCCAGCAGCCATCAGCCTCCCCCGACGAAGAGCTTTGTGCGCCTCGATTAACCACTTCGAGGCATCAGTAGGGAGAAGCATGCCACCTGTGTCGGCCCGCGTTTCCGTCGGCCCCGCTCCCTTCTTCAGCTTCTTCGAGGGGGCAGGGTTAAAGGCCATTAGGGGACGCTTCACCCTAAGAATGTAAGGAAAAAGGAATTCAGAAGCGACCGTTAGAGAATAAAACTTATGACAAAAAGTAAAACGAGCTCGAGAAAGCTTACCCCATAGGAAGGGAGGGATCCCTCCCAACTCCACTCGAGCCGCTTGGGGCTTCGAGACACCCGTGGCTGCACTCAAGCCGCCCGGGTTCTTCGAGCCTCCCAGCGGGGCGTTGCGGCCGCTCGGAGGCCTGGCAACTTCCACCTGAGCCTGGGCACGCTCAGGCTCGCTCATAGTGCTCTTCTCCGGCACGCGCCCTCGGTGCGTCGATGTGTGCCCGGTTGGACAATCGCTCAAGGAAGCCCGCCGCTCCCTTGGGCGCTCGACGTCCCGAGAGGACGAGGAGGCGCGCGCCTCCCCGGCCCGTGGACCTCGAGTGCGCACGCCCTGCACCGGGGCCATGGCTTGGACAGGGGGAGACCACGACCGGCGTCGTGGTGGAGATGATGAAATGTCACGGCTTGAGCGGCACGTCGATGCCCCCGGCTGGTCCGCCCGGTCAGGCTCCCCCTGCCTTGGCAGCTCGACTCGCTGCTCCGAGGCATCCTCCTGCACGGGACGAGGCGAAGGCATCAGGTGTCGGGATCCAGTGGCATCGTCGCTGTCAGCATCATCTTCGTCATCCTCCTCATCCTCCTCGGTGCTTGGCGTCACAGAGAGGGAATCCTCCCCAGACAACTCCCCACGATTGCCCTTTCCCATGCGCACTTGTTTCTGGTAGTGCGCAAAGGCTCTCTTCCCTTTCTCCTCCTTCTCTTTGGCCTTCTCCACCTGCTTACGCTCGGCAGCAAGGCGCCTCACCTATCTGTTGGGAGCGTCTTCCTTCACCGGTGGAATCAACTCCCTATGATTGATCACCCCCTGAAAGAAGAAACGCATGGGCAGTTATAGAGGTAGGCCTCGAATCCAAGAACAAGAAACGGGAAAGGAGCCTCGAAGAAACTCACCAAGCCTAAGATGTCCACATCTGGACGCATGGGGAAGTAGTTGATCTCCTCCGTGCAGAAGGAGTTGTCCTCGACCGCCTGGCGTACGCGCTCGGCGATTATCTCGACGTCGAGGGCCTCGGGCGACATCCGACTCCCCTCGAGAGCATCAGGGTCGGCGTCCGCCCTCATCTGGTCCAGACAAAGCGGGCACTCCGTCAGCGAGAGCACCCGCCGATTGTGGAATCCTGCAATGACGTGGGCGGCCGACAGATGAAGTAGCCCCCTCCTCGTGTTGCGGAGCCATCCCAGCGCCTCGAGGAGGGGATCGAGGTACTTCCTCTTGTCCCTGGGCGGACCATACACCCAGTTCTCCCCGACATGGGTGATGACGTGGTTCGAGAACTCAGGGAACAGACCCCCCTCATTCCGCAGGTAGAACCATTGGGAGTCCCACCCCGCATTGTTCGAGGACATCTTGGCGGGGATCCAATCCTTTCCCCGCCCGCGCATACCTTCGTCCGCCCTCTGGCAGGGCGTGGGTGTAGAGGATCACCTTGAAGATCCACAATAAGAGATCCCACTGCGGCGCCATGCCGAGGTACCCCTCACAGATGGCGATGTATGTGGCGGCGTGGGAGATGGAATTAGGAGAGAAGTGGTGGAGCTCCACCCCGAAGAAGTGGGGGAGCACCCTCATGAAGCGACTCGGGCGTGCCCCAAGCCCCCGCTGGTGGAACTTGACAAAGCTGACGACGTAGCCCGCCGGTGGATTGGGCTCCCGATGGTCGGCGCCGGGCACCATCCACTCCGGTGGAACCTCTGGCGGATTGGGGAGGAGCAGCCCGGCCTCGACGAGCCCCTCGAGCATCACCGTCATCACGCCCAACTCTGGCCATGGCCCCGCCTCATGCATAACGATGGGAGTGGGAGCCTGGGCAGCCTTCCTGGAACCCTGGGCGACCTTCTTGGAACCTTGGGAGTGCCTCAAAACCATGGCGAATGTGGCGGTGAAAGCGGCGGCAGCAGCAAGGTTCGGCGGGGATTTTCTCTCTCTTTCGCTTGATCTCTCCTCCTCCCCTCTCGCGCAGGCAGACACGGCGGGAGCACCAATGCTAAGCTTTCAGGCAACAGCGGCGGTGGAAGCAAGGGACGCTCGGGCTCCTGGCGGCGGCAAGGCGAAAGAGATGGTGGAACAAAAGAGAAGAGGACGGCGCCCCCTCCCTGCGTTTATAAGCACAAGGGCTGCAAAGCAACGGGCGGATCAGGCGGCTGCAACACACCCATCCAACGGCCATGAGACGGCCGGCGGATTCACCAATGGTAGGGTAACAACCGCATTAAATGTGGCTGCCAACCGCCACCTCGATTCTCACTGCAGGTACACATGTCGCTAGCTTGGCGCTGAACCGTCATCCGGGTCCGCCACGACCATGCCGTTCCCGCTCCTCCTGGACCCACCACGACCACGCTGCGGTAACTCCCACTCAAAAGACGTGCCCAATGGGAGGAAGGAGTTATACCCGGCATTTCCTTCTACAAGAAGGTAAGTGGGCTCTGGCCCCACATCAAACCTTCGAGGGAGCAAAGGCTAGCCCTCGAACGGGTTTCGACGGTCGCCCTCGAGCAGTCCTTCCTAGGGAAGTAAAACGGACACCGGTCCACCCCAAAATCTCGAGGGGACGAAGGCTGGCCCTCGAACAGGGTTCGACAGCTGCCCTCGAGTACCTGAGTCAGGGATGTCCCAGAGGGAGCCAACACGAGGCCTAGCTCAAGAACGAACTCTTGAGGCCCCCAGGGACATATCCAAGGCAAAACCTGGGAACACCACAGGATCCCTACGACGGGAGGCATCGAGCCGCCAACTCCCATCGAACAGAGTTGGTACCTGGGTAATCCATATGGTTTCGCTTAATAAGGACGCCTCCGGGCTTCTATCAACCCCAATCGAACGGGGCATGAGTTCTCACTTGGATTCCCCCATTACCAGCTCACAGAGGACTTCGAGACTCGTCCAAACAAGGATAGCACGATGCTCTTCGCCCCACAATCCGAACACAAGGATCCATGGGAAGGACACTATGAGGTAGCAATGCACCAGCCGCTCAGGGCTTGGGGGCTCGACTACGCACGGCACCCCTCAATGAAAGAGGGTCGAAAACGCTCGGGGACTCGATGGCTAGAGTTGACCCCTCGATAGGGCACTACAACTCCAGTTAATACCACTCCCCCTCGATAAAACACAAACTAAAAGCCCCCAGAGGAGTTCTTACTCACTCCTCTGGGGCGTCGGGGGCTACCCCCGCGGGGGACGCTCGCGCGCCCCCCACGGTGAGATAACATAGCAAAAACTCTGCACCTCAAGACTGAGTACTTCAACTCCACTTCATGTTAATGAACCCCTCGAAGATCTGCTAAAGACCCCTTGCATGAGCCTTTACACTCATACATGGGCTTGGGGGCTACTGTCGGATACTAAGATTAGGGGGTCATTAACCCGGGTGATGAGATGAATAGAACCATCATTGTCTTCTCCCAAATCTCACTCCACCCAGAAAGCATCCCGATCCCAACTCTGGCATTGGTCTCAGGGCACACTAGGTTGGCCCACGAACGGCCTCGAACGGCCCAGTAGCACATTTGAGGGAAGGGACGCAGCAAACCCGACCTCTCAAAAGAATGATGGACACCCCTCGTACGAGTGAGGGCCTCGAGACAGGCCAATCTGACCCCTCGAAGGAGTTACGAAAAACCCCTCGTACGAATGAAGGCCTCGAATGGGATGGCCACCCCTTGAAAAGGGACCCCAGACACCCGTACAGGAGCATTAAATGACTCCAACCACTCTCCGCCTAACTTCATGGCTACAGCTGCGGTCACATTAAGACTGAGCCCCGATCCCATCAACTTTTACCACCCATGCCCTGTAAATCAGTAGCACTGTGGTGCCATACCGAGCACTGTGCCACGAACGGCACCCCTTGAAGCACTATGGTCAACGATCAACCCATGTTTCTCGCAACTCGGTCCCCTCGACCCGGGGCTCAACCCCTCGGATCACCCCTCAAAATGGTCATTAACCGCCCAGGAAGTGACACCAACAGGGTTTCACATAGTCATCCGTCCATCCCCGATCAACGGCCATGCTCTGACACAACAGTGGAAGGACAAGCAAGCCATCGTCACCCACGTCGCTACAGGCTCGAACCAGTCCAAAGTGTGCCTCTACAAATCCCGGCATCAACTCCTCGACGTCATCATACGACAACCCTAGAACTATTGTGTACCCCTCGGCCTCCCCTTCGCCTATAAAAGGGGATGCCAGGGCTTAGAATAGGGAGGATCCAGAACCTTCAGAACACGCAAGTTCACGACATCACACATTCTCACGCCTCGGACGCTAAGTCCTCATGACACGCTTGTATTCACCCCTGTACGAGCACCTCGGTGCAAGACAATACAAGATCACCCCCCTCTACTGGACGTAGGGCCTTCTTTGCCCGAACCAGGATAAATCTCTTGTGTCCATCTTGCATCACCATCCGGATTAGGGAACACGTGACGCAAGTTTACTAGTTGGTGTTAGACCCTCCCCGGTTCGAAACACCGACACTAATTGACCTAGCTTAGATCTTAAGTAATTCTAGAGAATTCTGCGGATATTCTCTTTCTTTATTTTTTACATCCCCCTAATTGTAGAAAATAATTTATTGGTGGAAGGTTATCATGGTGAGGTGGAGGCGACGCCTATGGCGTGTGCGCGTGTGGGGGGCGGCGGCCCTGCCTCCTCTCCTGGTGCGAGCGGCGCCCTAGCCACGGCCCATGACGTCGTCGTCCTCCTCTTAGGCCAGAGTCGGCCTGATTTCTTTGCAAAGTAGCTGGGTCGTCATTATACTTACAGATGGTGTTTTTTAACTTGCTAAAAAATATTGAGAGAAATAAATAAAGCCACCTCCAATAGTTTCCAATAATTAATTTCTAAAATATAGAAATTAATTTTACATTGGGGAAACCTATATTTTTTTGAGAATTACACAGTACAACGCAGCCGCCCACAACACGCACGCACACTCACCCCTATGAATACACGTACGCAAACCCTACCTCTATGAGCACCTCCGAAGGACTGGGCAACCGGCAGATCTGGAGATTCCCGAAGCCACCACTGGCGCCTCGTTGTTGACGGGAACGTCGCTTACCACTTAACACATAATGCCAAAAAATCATTGGGAAAGTCCCAAGAAAAGGTGCGAGCACCAGGATTTAAACCCTGGTAGGTAGCGTCCCACTGAACCGTCCTACCATTGGACTACAAGTCAAATTATCCTAACCAATTTTATATGTTTTTTTACCTCTTGTATATTTGCATCGTGAATCTTTTTCTAGTCTTTATTCTTTCTCATGCACTTTCAACTTTAGATTGGCCGATGTGTACCGCACCGGCTCCTCGCATCTTTATGTGTAAATTGGTTTTTCCTAAGTGTCAAAAGATTAGAAGGTGATTTTGAGAGTCCTTGGAGATGAAAATTTTCATTCTTTAAAAAAAATCAAGAATTGGGAAAGATTATTGCGTACTCTTGGCTCCAAGGGTACCTAAAAATTTCTTTCAAAAATCCTTGAGTTTTCCAAGTGGCCAAAAAATATTGGAAGCACCAAAATAGTAGATCCATCTTGAGAGACAAGCTTCTTTCCCTCCTTGAACAACAAAGAATGAAGCAAAGAGCGGCGGTTAAATGGGCCACTTTGGGGGACTCGGAACCAAAATTTTCCATGCTAATGCCACCATAAGGCATAGGAAAAACACTATTGCTTGCCTAAAAATGACAATGGGGACACTATCACCTCACATGTTGACAAGAACAAATGCTTTGGAATTCTTTTAAAGAAAGATTGGGGTAGAGTGAAGCTAATACAATGTTGTTTGAGGGGCTAGAACAACTGGAGGACAAGTTTTTAGAAGATGAAGTCATTGGAATTTTCAAGCTTTTTACCAAATGATAAGTCACCTGGACCTGATGGGTTTAGCAATGAAAAATGTTGGCCTACCATTAAAGATGATTTCTACAACCTTTGTTGGGATTTCCAAACCTCCAACATCTGTCTTCAAAGTATTAATTCTTCCTTCATCACTCTGGTCCCTAAAGTTCCAAGTCCTTCCCTTGTGTCTGACTTCAGACCAATCTCCTCTTCTCAACAATTCCATAAAGCTTATCACAAAACTTCTGGCTAACAGGCTTCTGAAAGCTATCATTCCACTCATTCATAAGAACTAGTATGGGTTCATCAAGCACATAACCATTCAGGACTGTCTAGCATGATCTTTTGAATGCCTTCAACTCTGCCACCACTCTAAGAAAGAAATCATCATCCTCAAGATTTTGAAAAGGCCTTTGATAAAATTGAGCACAATGCCATCATTAAAATTCTAGAAACAAATGGTTTTGGTGCTCCCTAGATCTATTGGATAAAGAACATTCTAGACTCTGGTACATCAAAGGTCCTCCTCATACCATTCCTAGAAAAACCATTCACTGCAAAAAAGGGTTAAACAAGGAGACCCCCTTTCTCCCCATTCTTTTATCTTAGCTGCTGACTTGCTTCAGTCAGTCATCAACAAAGTCAAGGATAGAGGTCTCCTTAACCTCCCCATTCCTCTCAATGCCTCTTCTGACTTCCCTATTGTTCAATATGTTGATGACACTGTGGTCATCATGGAAGGATATGCCTATTGGTGTTTCTTAGCGAAAGCAGCAAAGTCCGCAAGCGCACAGAAATATCGTTGTAGCACTTCAGCTGGAAGTATTTAGGGTATCGTATTTTCCACAAGGAACGGAGTGTAAGAAGTCTCTTAGCTAGTTCTCCCAGAGAGGTGAGATGAAAAGTAGCTTAGGTGGTGAGATTTTCTAATGGTAGAGATCTCAAGTGAAGGTAACGTTGTCGCTATACTCTTACTTTGGGCACCAGATAACACTTGGTTTGCCAAGCATTGCCGGCCTATGGCTCTATGCCGCACCCGGATGCGGGGGATTACGAAGGACGGACAGGGCTGTCACCACCTGCCGCCTACCCCTCAACCGTGGAGTGCAAGGCAAACGATGGTAGCTCTAGCCTAGACACCAGTCTACGCTATAACTACTACCCATTCCCGAGGTCCTTCTACCTGAGCACCCATCACAAGGACGAACAATGAACCCGCAAGAATATAACAAACATAGATAACTTACTCAAGAACTTAGTACCAAAATATAAACACGAATACTCACTCCAAGTAGTAAGATGTCGCTGAGGTGCAAGCGAGGAGGGAGCCGACAAGTCCGGCACTCCACCCCGAGGAAGGCTAGGCTTCCCGGAACACTCGAGAATAGTTGCTCCACTCTTTCCTCACTCACTCTCTAAGCTTGCTCTACTCTCTTCTCTCTTGTGTATTCTAAATATTGGAATGGTGGAATGAGAGGGGTCAAAGCCACCTTTTATAGATGGAGTGGAGGGGGCTATTTGGAAAATCCCCTCTTAATTACCCCAAACTGACCTACCAACACCGGTTCTGGGTACAATGAACCTGGACACACTACAAAACCACCTTTGGAATGTCGGCTTGGGCCTGCAGGAGGAAGCTGGGCCAGAACGGCCACAGGGCTGGCGCACCCGCTCCTCTAGCGTGGCCGCTCCTGCTCCGAAGCCAAATTGGCCCAATTTTGGTGGGTGTGTGTGTTGACATTTCTAACGCCACTTAGTGCTAGGTTGTCATCCCCAACATGGCACCAAAAATGCTGGTACTAAATGCAACTGCTTCTCTAGAAATGAATATGATATCCGTAAGCGCACAGATAATACCGATGTAGCATTTTAACCAGGAGTAATCCAGGTATCGTTATTTATATTTTACCACTGGGAAGGGAATGCACTGAATAATGAGCAATGAGCACTGGCACATGTGATAATGGAGAGCTTAACCTTGTCTTTATCTATCTTCTCAATACAGGGTAAGTGTCATATAAAATATAGAAATAAATAGTAATTGACAAAGGATAAATGAGAGCTTTTAGCCACATGAAATAATGGTAACCATCTCAATATAGTACTCTAAGCTTATAACACTACCATGGACTAGGTTGATCTAGGGTATAATCCTAAGTTATTCTAACTATAATGTCAAAGCATACAATGATTAGTGCAAGAACATCTAGCAATCATGGCGGAAAAAGGTTATATCTATGCATAGTGATATTACCAGAGAAGATCAAGAACATAGCAATCACTTCAATGTAATAGGGATATTCTGCTAGACCTATACTCGGGAGAAGGAATACAAAGGACTCAATAGGACTGTCACTCCCGCAATCTACCTCACGATCCAGAATATAGGGTGCAATCACAGATAAATACGGTCTAGGCACCATGCCTACACAATATCTATCACTCACCCATTGGCCTAATGAGCAAGCACTATATGATCCTATACATAAATATAATTCTAGTCCAACTATGCTAAACATATAAACAAAGTAAACTAAGAATAATATAATTGAGAACATAATCAAGTAGAGCAAGGTCAATTCTTATATAATAGAATAGAATAAAGTACTATTCAGAATAGCAAGAACAATGATGAATATTACAATAAAGTAGAGGGGAATTACCAAGAACTCCGACAGATCTGAACTCCAAGCTAGGCTTGATTCCCTCTAAATCTATTCCTATGTAGCTATGCTACTAAACTATGGAGCTCTAATTGAGATGGTGGCTCTGGGGCTTCTCTGAATTCTTCAGATGAGAGAATGAACTCTTGAATTGAATGAATTATTAGGGTTTCTTCCAAGGTCAGGGGCTCTAAATATATAGCCCTCTAGGATGCACCACAGCCCTCAGATCAAACCGACATAATCGGACGATTTTTATTCATCCTCAAAGACGGTGGAGGCATAATCCGTGAGACTCATCGTGATTGGCTGAAGTGGGGAGGCAGCCGCCTCCAAGCCTGGGCGGCCGTCCCTGGACACTGCCAGGTGGGCCCTAGGTTTGCAGGGTCACCTTCTGGAGTCTTCTAGAGTATACAATTTTACCCGATCGGTCTTTCTCTCTATGTAATCCTAACATGTGGACCTCCTTTGGTTCTTTTCTGATAACCCCCTATAGAAATAGACAATCACTAAAACTCGTGGAATTCTGTCAGTGTAACCCCTATATCTAGTAGGTGAACAAGTTTTAATCCTTTCTCTTGCTGCGTTGACGGTATAAAAAGGGTACTTATCTACCATCAACAAACTCCCCCAAGCTTACCTTTTGCTCGTCCCTGAGCAAAGATAGGCTCAGTGATGGATCAGGAGTTGCTACAATGCTTTCACGCCTCAAAAGTACACATGCATTCAAACAAGAACTCTCCTCCGGATTAGAGTGAACTATTCTGACTCAAAACTTACTCATCTTACCTTTCACCATGGGGCTTATAACCGTCACTTGGGTCTTGAGTAGTTGGAGGATAGAACGGTCAAGTCAAGCGCCATGTTTCTCAAACTTTGATCAACTATTATTCCAGAGTTTTTGCAAGGTTTTGAAATAAAACTTAGAGTTTCCTTGTATGACTCTTTCAAGTCTCTCATTTGTGGTATTTCTAGATCCTCTCCAAGGCATGAGTAGTGTATGCCTTCTCTCTTCTCTCAGAATGTGTGGTATTTGTGGAACTAAGGCATAGTGAGGTTTCCTTCTCTCTCTCACCCTACTTCTAATAGGCTTATGTGGAGCTCATAGGTGGGGAGATAACTCAAACTCACTTGCATATATTGCATAGTTAAGCCATGGATCCAGAGGAACTAAGCATACAATCAAGTCATATGTGCATGTGAATGAGGAGAATGGAATGAATGATAGGATGATGAAGATAGTAAGTAAATGAGGGGTGATTAATGGTGAAGATCTACTTCTACACTTGCTCCCTTGGGGATAATATGACTCCCTTTATTTGGAAACTTTGAAACTTCTTTGAAGAAAAGGACTTGGCTACTCTTCTTTTTTTTTTTCTTTTCTTTCTTTTTTCTCTTTTTTGAGCAATCAATCTGCTTGAACAAAACTTTAGCAATGAGGAGTATATAACTTGAAATGATGATGACTGGAGCTTTACTGTAGGTAGATAAAATGGCGATGAATATTTTTGGATGTTCACTCCCAGGGTAGGAGTAGAACTTATTCTAGATGGATTGGAATGAATGGCGTATGTATATGTGGGTGGATGGATGCGTACTCCCAGGGTAGGAGCAGCATAGGTGCATGTCTCCAGGGTAGAGACATCACATAATGTGGTGAATGTGGATCTATGTGGGTGGTACTTCTAGGAACAGAAGTAGCACAGAGTGAATATAGCATTATGAATAGGTGCATGCTTCTGTGGATAGAAGTATCATAGATCAATGGATGGAGAGCACATAATATTGACTTTAACTGCATGACTAATTCCTAAGGGTCAACACAGCATAACCATACTCAATGCCTACAGAATGATCTAAATTATATAGCTGGTTTTCCTAATCTAGTAAGCATGCATATATATGGCTGTGGTAGGAATTTAAACTCTCATCATAAAGGAACTCATCATGCAGAAATTTGAGATTTTCACAAATAAATTCTCCAGAATTTTAGTATCTCTAGGAACAAGATGGACAGCAGCTCAAAACATTCCCATATCATAACCGTCAACTACCTAGACTTAGAACAAGTATTTGCTACCCACAAGTTTCAGGTTCAGAGTAAATCTCAAATCTAAACAGTTGTGTCTAAAACTCGGAAGAGTGCAAGGTTGAAAACTAGGTACTTGAGAGGAATTATGGCAGAGCAACTATTCATCATCTCCATATAGAGTTTATTCTAGGGATCACTTTAAAGACAGATTAAAAGCCAGATTAAGAGAGCTCTCCAAAAAAAATAGAAAAGATAAATAAGAAAATCTTTACGGGTTTCTAAAGGTTTGCATCTTTTTTAGTTGTTTTAATAAAGCAAGCTCTATAGATAGATAGACAAGTTGGGATTACTTAGCTCGGTATACGGGGGATGCTCTCCCCCAAGCTGGATGTTGACGTAGTCTGCTGATATTGCTGACAGGCAATAAAGACGTTCTAGTTCTCCTGGAGTGTCGTGGACGATTCTGTTGGAGACAGTGCTTGACTGTTGAGAGCAGCACTCCGACAGGAGACTAGATGTCCTTCTGCCTGTTAGCTTTTCTTGATCCTTTATGTTACGTGAAGCTTAAATAGACAACAAAGCTTGTGGAACTAATTAAGCGTTAGTGATAAAATCTCTAAGCCTTGGTTGACTAGAACTTTCTTAACTCAAATATCTTCTAACGGGATCACAAGAAATATTTTTATCTTTTATAATTAAGAGAAGCGAGAAAAAAAATAGATATGCTTGACAACTTATTTTTATGCCACCACGGTGAATGATTATTCACATGGGGCTTAGCAATTTCTGGATGCAAATGCACAACACCTTTTTATTTTCTTTTTCTAATGCGAGATAATAAAATGAAGATGCAACTAAGATGCATGTAAGGAAGATAAATATGTTAAGGAAGAATGCAATGCTAAAAAGGGAAAATGCTGATAAATACCAAGTTATCTCTTGGCACGGCGTTCGATGATTTTAAGTCCTCCGAACAAGACCTTCTTGTTCGCTCATTGTTCAAGAGGCGCGTCAGATGGCGTCTCTGATGGTTGTGCCTCTTGTGTAGGAATTGATTCTGCTTTTGCTTTTACCTTACACACTTTCTTCGTTGGAGAGTGTGACCTGGAGGAAGAAGCTTCTGGGATCACTTGTTCTTCTGCTGGTAGTGGTACCTCTTCCTCTGCTATAATGTTGTCTTCTTTTGGGTACCAATTTTCATATCTTGACACTTCGCCTTCGTAGTCAGCCCATCCATCGGTAGTGATGTTCTTCTTGTTCTGGCGACGGGTATGCTGCCTTCTCTTTGTTTTGTTCTTCTTGGGCTCCTCATCAATTATATAATTGTTATTAGAGTATGGCGTACTTTCTCAGTGGGAAAGTGGAGGTGGATCTCTCCTGTTCTGATATAGATGATGGCCTTGGTGGTGTTGAGGAATGGTCTCCCTAGGATGATAGGTGGATCGTAGTCATCTCCCATGTCGATGACTAGAAAGTCTGTGAGGACATAGTGATCATCGATCTGTATGGGGACGTCCTTCACTAGTCCTTCAATGAAGCAGAATGTCTGGTCTGCCATCTGCAGCTGCGCATAGGTAGGCTCCAAGGGCATAGTATCATATAGATATTCATAAGTTACCTTGGCCATTATGTTGACGCCCGATCCAGTATCACAGACAGCTTTATTGAAGGAGCTTCTGTTGATGGAACATTGAATGGTTGGGACACCTGGGTCGTCTTTCTTGATTAGACATGGGGACTTGAGCAGGTGGTCATGCTCCTTGTGGACTGCAGTGACTATCCTTACTGTCTCCGTCTTCTTGGTCTTGTTCTTCTTGATAGGAGTCTTCTTCTTTTGCTTGTTCTGCTGCTGAGGGTGTGCTGGGAACTACAACACTCTGTTCTTGAAGAAGGTCTCTCTCTTGCCCTTGATGTTGAAGATGATCTTGGCAGTGTTAGAGTATATGATGGCTCCAGCAGTGTTCAAGAATGGTCATCCCAAAATAATGGGGGACCTTTCATCATTGTCTATATCCACTACCACGAAATCTGCAGGAACGTACGAGTTGCCCACTCGTACACATATGTCTTCTAATATTCCCCTAGGGAAGTGGAGTGACTGGTCTGCAAGCTGCAACCATATGGTTGTATACAATACAGGATAATTGAACAATTTCTCATATATCATCTTGGGCATGATGTTGATGCTTGCACCGAAGTCACAGATTGCCTTGTTGAAGTTGGTACTTCCAATGGAGATCGGAATGACCGGTCTCCCTGGATCGCCCTTCTTAATAGGCAGAGTTGAGTCAATCCATGACCCTCTTGATGGATCACTCCAGCTATCTCCTGCATTAAATATGTCTACAAGATTTGCAGTTTCTATCCCTTCCGGTTGTCCTGGCATTTTACCTTGGTCGGCGGAGGGAACAAAGTTGGCAAGCTGTTGTACCTGGGATTCTAGCATTTTGTTGAAGCTAAGCTGGTTCTTGATGGCATTGGAAAAACCATCCATTCTATTGCTAAGGGGCTTTGTCATTGGATGCTAGCTTCTTGGACAGGTTGTCCATCAACTTGCCTTGGCTAAGCACTAACTCTCTCAAAGGTGGCTGATTGTAATTATTGTAAGAGGAGTTATTACCTTGGTGGTTACCTGAATAGTTACCTGAGTAGTTAGGCCTCTATTGTTAATTCTAGCCTTGGTTCTGCTGAGGACGGTAGTAGTGTTGTTGTTGAGGTAGTTCACGTCCTCCTTCAGCTCTGAGCAGTTGGTACCTGTGTGCCCAGTCTCTCCACATTCTTCACATGTCATGCAAGCATCATGTATATGCATGACTTCTTTCTTCTCAGTGGCTCTCTCATCGAGCCTCTTCATCAGCAGGTCCATCTTGGCAGACAGCATGTCTACCTCCTTGAGCTGGTGCATTCCTCCACCTCTCTTGCGGGTCTGAGTTCTTTCTTCACTCCAACCTTGGTTGGATGCCATCTTCTCCACAAGAGCTGTGGCTTGAGGAATAGTGAGTGATAAGAATGCACCTCCAGCAGCAGCATCCATGGTCTCACGAGTGCTGTTGCTGAGCCCGTGGTAGAATGTCTGCATGAGTAGCCAGTTCTCCATTCCATGATGAGGACACTTGAGGATGTAGTCTTGAAAGTGCTCCCAAGCTTCTGGGACCGTCTCATCATGTTGTTGCTGAAAGCTTGATATCTTCCCACGGAGAGCATTTGTTTTGCCCATGGGGAAGAACTTCGCCAGGAAATTGGTGGGACATAGTGCCCACGTAGTATTCTTCTCCTTATTGGTGTAGAACCACTGCTTCGCTCTCCCCAAGAGTGAGAATAGGAAGAGACGAAGTAGTATAGCATCTCTGGGGACATCCTTGATGGTGAATGTGCTACAAATCTCCAGAAAGTGTTGGAGATGAGCACTAGCATCTTCATGGGCCTTCCCACAGAATTGGCTTGCTTGCACCATGTTGATCAGCGCAGGCTTGAGCTCGAAAGACTTGTCGATGTCTGCAGCTGGTCTAGTACGGATATTATCCATAGTGGGAGCTGAGAACTCGCGGAGTGACTTGTTCGCCATGGCTTCAAACGCTGGTGTCAAGTCTCGAACGAACGGTCGGTTTTCTGATTCCGACGAACTTTCAAGTTGAGATGATGATAACGATTGCTTGGTTCTCTTCAACTTGGCTCTGGTCTTCCTAAATAGTGCTTCTGGATTATCAAGGTAGTTGTCAGGAAGATCAGACTTTTTCATACATTACCCTGCATAAAATACATAGAATAGACAAAAGGCAAGGGTAAGGCTGTATGAGTAGAGAAGGGTGACAGCACTCAATCTCATTATCTAGTGCAGTGATACTCATTATCCATTGGCTTTCAACCTTCCACGGCAACGGCGCCAAAAATGCTTGTTGACATTTCTAACGCCACTTAGTGCTAGGTTGTCATCCCTAACCTGGCGCCAAAAATGCTGGTACTAAATGCAACTGCTTCTCTAGAAATGAATATGATATCCGCAAGTGCACAGATAATACCGATGTAGCATTTTAACCAGGAGTAATTCAGGTATCGTTATTTATATTTTACCACTGGGAAGAGAATGCACTGGATAATGAGCAATGAGCACTGGCACATGTGATAATGGAGAGCTTAACCTTGTCTTTATCTATCTTCTCGATACAGGGTAAGTGTCACATAAAATATAGAAATGAATAGTAATTGACAAAGGATAAATGAGAGCTTTTAGCCACATGAAATAATGATAACCATCTCAATATAGTACTCTAAGCTTATAACACTAGCATGGACTAGGTCGATCTAGGGTATAATCCTAAGTTATTCTAACTATAATGTCAAAGCAGACAATGATTAGTGCAAGAACATCTAGCAATCATGGCGGGAAAAGGTTATATCTATGCATAGTAATATTACAAGAGAAGATCAAGAACATAGCAATCACTTCAATGTAATAGGGATATTCTGCTAGACCTATACTCCGGAGAAGGAACATAAAGGACTCAACAGGACTGTCACTCCCGCGATCTACCTCATGATTCGAAATATAGGGTGCAATCATAGATAAATACGGTCTAGGCACCATGCCTACACAATATCTATCACTCACCCATTGGCCTAATGAGCAAGCGCTATACGATCCTATACATAAACATAATTCTAGTCCAACTATACTAAATATATAATCAAAGTAAACTAAGAACAATATAACTGAGAACATAATCAAGTAGAGCAAAGTCAATTCTGATATAATAGAATAGAATAAAGTACTATTCATAATAGCAAGAACAATGATGAATATTACAATAAAGTAGAGGGGAATTACCAAGAACTCTGACAGATCCAGACTCCAAGCTAGGCTTGATTCCCTCTAGATCTATTCCTATGTAGCTATGCTACTAAACTATGGAGCTCTAATTAAGATGGTGGCTCTGGGGCTCTGAATTCTTCGGATGAGAGAATGAACTCTTGAATTGAATGAATTATTAGGGTTTCTCCTGGGGTCAGGGGCTCTGAATATATAGCCTTCTAGGATGCACCACAGCCCTCGGATTAAACCAACATAATCGGACGATTTTTATTCATCCTCAAAGGCGGTGGAGGCATAATCCGCGAGACTCGTCGTGATTGGCTAAAGTGGGGAGGCGGCCGCCTCCAAGCCTGGGCGGCCACCCCTGGACACTGCCAGGTGTGCTCCAGCTTTGCAGGGTCACCTTCTAGAGTCTTCTAGAGTATACAATTTTACTCGATCGGTCTTTCTCTCTATGTAATCCTGACATGTGGACCTCCTTTGGTTCTTTTTCGATAACCCCCTGCAGAAATAGACAATCAAAAAACTTATGGAATTCTGTCAGTGTAACCCCTATATCTAGTAGGTGAACAAGTTTTAATCCTTTCTCTTGCTGCGTTGACGGTATAAAAAGGGTACTTATCTACCGTCAACAGTGTGCTCCACTCGGCATCCTGAGTTGGCCCATGTTGTGGTTTCACAGAGTTGGGCCAATTTGATGTGGGTGTAATTCAACCCCCTCTCGTCAGGGCTCTGGTTTGTCAGGCGACTGGGCCATCTCTTCTTTTCCTATGTTTTGCTCGGGCCAATGCCCTATTTTTAGTGTGTTTTCGTATAAGACCTGCAAAATATGTCACTTCACCAAAACTATGGAAATGGTTAGCTCAAAACCCGTATCGGTGTTGTTTTTGGTGAATTATATACTAAAGTTGGAGGTATAAAATATGAGATAAGGACCACCAACAAGTTCCCCCACACTTAGTCCTTTGCTCGTCCTCAAGCAAAGTTGTGAAGGACTAAAGTGGTTCATTCTCCAAGATGTTTACCTGTATACAGGTTATTCCAAGCTTCACCTGAACCCGTGAGCATTTCAAAGTGTCTACCAAATTATCTTGGGTGATTGAATAATGTAATAGCCTGGATTCAAATCATCTCACCTTACTCTTGCTCAAAAACTTGGGTTTTTGGTTTTGATAAAGAAAAGATAGCTTTGCTCCTCAAATGATTCACTCAATCGCTCAAAGTGTATGATCACCTCACCAAAGGCATTGTGGGAATGCCTCTTTTCATTACCTATCTCTAAGGCTTTTGGTTAGAGCTTTGGGTAGGTATGAAAGGTGGGCATACTTGCATCACATATATTGCTATGTCAAAAACTGAACCATATGGAGACACAAGTCATACACCTTGATTGAGATATGCAAGTGTATGGAATGAAAGATGATTCCTAATTCTAAATATTTTTGGATACTCCATACATTATGACTCTCTTTATTGGTGGCTGGACGATTTTGGGAGAGTATGGGCTATAAAGGATATATATATATATTTTTCCTTTTCTCTTTTTTTTGAACAAGAATCTTGAATTTCCCATTGATTTATTGATTGGACCCTTGTCCAAGTATTTTTTATGCCCCTTGGCATGGATTTTTTTCTTTCTCTTTTTTTAGCACAGCCCATAACTCTCTTTTGATACACGAATACCTTTGGAATGGAGGGAGATGTCATGATAAAATGCGTGGAGTAAATTTTTAGTGGCTAAGGAATGCGCAACCCTCAAGGTAAGAGTCGGCATTTTTATTTGGTGGATTGGTGCACAACTCTCAGGGTAAGAGTTGGCATTTTTGGTGGACGGAAGGGGTGCATGTTTGTGCGTAACTCTTAAGGTAAGAGTTGGCAATTTATTTGGTGGGCGCAAGTGAATCTCAATCGTGGGTGCATGACTATAGTCTTACATCGGTCGCAAACAATTTGACAAAGCTCAATGATCAAACAAGTAGCATATGACAAAAGGGTTTGTATGAATGAATCATGTCATATGGTTTTGGTAGGTGTTTCAAAATCATTGAGGAGCCTGCTATTGAATTTTTGATTTTGTAAAATAAATCCCAACTTCATCACAAGAGAAAGCAAGTTTTAAATCATCCTTCTATATCACATCATGCAATCACTTAGAGTAAAATGGGTCCCTAATAACAAGTTGCTCACAAGTCATAGGAATTTTGGCGAAGAATAAAAAGTATGCAAGTTTTAAACAATTGGTAGAACAGAAAGGGGCACCATATTTTTAGTTTGGATATATTTTATTCGAATTCTACTAAAAATAGAGAGAGTAAAAGTGCACAAACCAAGATTGATCATGCTGAACAATTGCACATCTTTTCTTGGAGGTGAGTGTGGTGCCTAGGGAGTGAGCGTGTCGCCTCCCCCACACCTGTTTTTGTACTGTCATTTTTATTTTACGAAAAGAGAGAATACAAAAACAAGTGTAGAAATTCTAACAAAATTATGATGTAATTATTTTGATTTTCTATATTTGTTAAAGTCAACTAATTTTATCACATCTATTATTTCATTAGAATTATATGAAGGCTCAAAAAAATTTTAAGTGTTGAACGTTTACCTTGAAAGTATTACCTTTGTCGTCCTAAATAGTGATGGCGCCATGTGATGATGTGCCGACGACGGTGTATGGTCCTTTCCATTTGCATCGAAGTTTTCCTTCACCGAAGAGCTTGACTTCGGAGTTGAATAATAAGACTATGTCTACTTCCTTGAACTCTTTTTGCTTGATTTGGTGATCATGCCATCTTTTGGTTCTTTTTTTGTAAAGCTTGGCACTATGTGATAAGCCTTTTCTCTCTTTCTTCTAGTTTAGAAATTTGCCTTTGTTGGTTTCTTCCGGCTAGTATTTTGTCCATGTTCCATCTCTTTATTGCTCAATGAGCTCTATGTTCGAGCTCGACCGGTAGATGGCAACTCTTCTCATAGACAAGCTGGTATGGTGAAATGCCGATGGCGGTTTTATAAGCTGTCCTGTATGCCCAAAGTGCATCAGGTAGCTTGTCTTTCCAACCTTTCCCCATCTCATCAACCATTTTCTGCAAGATATTCTTGATTTGTTTGTTTGAAGTTTTTGCCTGACAGCTTGTTTGAGGACGATAGGGTGTGGCTATGTTGTGCTTTGCTCCAAGCTCTTTCAAAAGTTGCGGAAGGTCTTATCAATGAAATGAGACCCTCCGTCACTTATGACCATTTTAGGTGTTCCGAAGCGAGGGAAGATCACTTCATGAAACATCCTTTTTGCATGCTTGGCATCAGTAGCTCTACACGATAAGGCCTCCACCCATTCAGATACATAGTCAACGACAACCAGGATGTACTCGCTGTCATGGGACTTTGGCAATGGTCCCATGAAGTCAATGCCCCAAACATCAAATATCTCGATTTGAAGGTTGTAGTGTAAGGGCATCGCATTGCGAGCAGTGATGCTGCCTTGTAGCTGGCACTTCCGACACCTTCTTATGAACTCTTTAGTGTCATTGTACATCATCGGCCAGAAGAATCCACAATGCCAGATTTTTGCTTGTGTGCGGAATACTCCATAGTGGCCTCCGT
Organism: Themeda triandra; assembly: GCA_018135685.1. NCBI lineage: Eukaryota > Viridiplantae > Streptophyta > Magnoliopsida > Poales > Poaceae > Themeda > Themeda triandra. The sequence continues at coordinate 1,297,617 of JAENPR010000077.1, read as the reverse complement.
ACGGTGCTGCATGGCATTTTTCTATTATTTGCATCCCTTCTGCCATTGGTACACACCTCCTCAGCAGTCCATCAAAACATACCCTGTACAGGTATGGGTCATCCCAAAGGTGACATCTACTCTCAACTTGGAGCTTCTTCCTGCCCTCCCCTGGTGGTACATGTCCTGCAACCATGTAGTTCACAATGTTTGCATACCATGGGTTGGAATCTGTCACCTTCAGTAGCATGTCATCGTGTAGGAAGTCTTTTACCTGCAGGTTAGTGACTCGCATACACGACAAATGACCTATAACAAAATTTTCTATTTCTTTTCTATCTTTTATTTTAAGGTCAAATTCCTGAAGTAGAAGAAACCATCTTATTAATCTAGGTTTAGCATCTTTCTTAGAGAGCAAGTATTTGAGTGCAACATGATCAGTGTAAACAAATACCTTTGCTCCAACTAAGTAAGACCTAAATTTCTCAATAGCAAAAATGACTGCCAAGAGCTCTTTTTCTGAGATAGAGTAGTTAAGTTGAGCTCCAATCAAAGTTTTGCTAGCGTAAGAGATTGTGTGATGCTTCTGTTGGCGGTCCTTATTGCTTATCTAACCCCGCCAACTTTAGTTCATAGTTCACCAAAAACATCTAGATAGGAGATTTATACTAATGAATTCCACAGTTTTGGTGAATTACTTATTTTGCATGGACATTCATGGAATATGTATATTTTGGGCCAAGAACTAAAGAAAAAGAGAATAAATATTTGAATTATAAAATTAGCCCAAAGCAAAACAAGGGAGAGAAGGAGAAAAAAGCCTAATCGATGTGCCAACATGACGAAACACCACATGGGCCATGTCCAGGCCCAGAGCACAGCCCACCAGCCAAGGTCAGTGGCCAGGGTCGGCACGCCTGGCACGGCCGCGCCGCTGGCGCGCGCGCCCAGGGGCTTGCCACCCGGCCCCACCTTCCTGGAGGCGGTACATTCAATGCACTTGAGGGCGGTGCGGTGGTGTTTCGGTAATTTGGGCGTCAGGAAACTGACCATCTTCACCTATTTAAGTGTGGCAGAACCTCCTACCACATGCACTAATCTTTGTCTTAACAGACCTCAGATGACTATGCATGTGTTCCACAAGACTTAATTAGCTCTGTCAAGTTAAACCCGAAATCTCCATGATTCTCCGAGCAAGGATCGATCATTACAAGAGACATTGCAATATACAATAGTTTTACAATAAAATAATATACATCAGAGTGAAAGCAGAAGTCTTACAAAACATAGCTTACAAACCTATAAGATTTAAATCTTACAAACCCTGAGTTAAGTTATTACAAACCATAAAGTAGTAGATAGCACTAGGATAACTTTATACAACACCTCAGACGTGGTGCTTGCCCAAGGCCAAACACTCTACTCGTCGTCACTCTCCGGACTCACCTGCAACAAGGGTTTAACAAACCCTGAGTACAAAAGTACTCAACAAGACTAACTCGACGAAAAAGGTGGAGAAGACACAGGAATGCAGGCCAGATAGGAACCAAGGTAAGGTCTAAAGCAAGAATCAAATCTTTTGCAGAAAAGCCGCTAAGAGTGAGTCCTTAACCTTCAGTTTTACTTTCCAGTCAAACCTATGGGGTTACTTATGCTAGACTAACTTAAGTAAAGCCAGCAGAACAAGATAATTCATACAACTCTCTTTTATCTCTACCAAAAAGTAGCCACCACTTTTATCTATGATGAATGGTCAGAGGATCAAGTCTCCATAATCGAGGAGCACGATGATTCTAATCGATTTACTCAGCTGAGGATCCCTAAGCACACGATATAAGTGGGACTCTAACCCATAATTATATCAACAATACCATCGGACATTCTAGAACTAGGCTCAGCTTCCGTGCCATCCGAGAATACTTGTACACCTCCAATCCGGGTTACGTCCCACGAGGGCAACTAGTATCCCCGCCATCTCGCCACTCCCAATGCACGGGCTCACCGTACTAGTCCTTAGATTATCCTAGGGTAAAGCTTTTCCATAGATATGTGAGTAGTTGCAAAGTCTTGTCTAGCAGGCCAAACAACGGCCGGTCCTTAACTGACAAGTCGGAAACACTACATCAACCATTTGATGCAAGTCACCCGACCAATCTTAATGATCATTAGCTACCAACTTTACGATTCAACAGGTGATACCAACTTCCATCATTTTGAAGTAACTCAGTTGAAAACCTACTTATTAAAGCAAGACTAAGCATACTAAGCATTTTCGAAATAAAACAGGTATCAAGGATGATATACAAGTAACAAGGTAGGTAATGCATCAATTAGGGTTTCACGTAACTCCTATTACTTAATGCATCAAAGCAAAAGCATAAATGGTAAAAACTTTATAATACAAGATAAGGTTTAAATGTAACCGGGGCTTGCCTTGATCAAGAGTGTAGATGAAACCGGACTCCTCAACACTAGAAGCACCGAAACCTGACTCCGAAACTGGTTCCTCCTTCGGATCGGTGTTACTCTCCTCGTACACGTGGTCTACATGATAATGACATGTATTTACATGATTGAATATAAATATAATGCTTGACAAAAATTAAATAAGATTAAATACAAGCGCAAACAACTAATTAAAGTGCCGAAGGTCATTAGGGTTAATGACCTAGGGTCATCACTCAAATCCAAAGTCAAACAACTAATTAATTACTAGGGAAATTAAACCCTAAAATAAAAATTTGTCAAATTAATTTCAAAAATTAAATTTAGGTAGATTATATCAAAAACGATTGCACCAATAAATTTTCATGATTTTTGGATAAATAAATAAATTACTAAAAATCAAGGAAGACTCACTTTTCAATTAAAAGGGCTAATTTTTGAACATAGCAAAACTACTCAAATTTGGCATTTTGAATTTTTCCTAGATAGAGAACATCACAAGGAACACACACAAAAATTTTTAGAATTTTTGGAGCTACCCATGAATTACTATGAATTTTGAAAAAAATAACATTTTCTGCATAAAAAGAAATGAAAAAGGAATAAGAAAAAGAAAAAGACTAACTGGACCGAATCCGGCCTGACTCGGCCCAGTACTGTAGACAACTCGGCCCAACAATAACAGGCCAGCCCAACAAGCTCGGCCGAGCTGGGCCGACGGCGGCGACGAGCTTGCCGGCGACAACTCGCCGGCGGCGAGGTTCTAGGTGGCGCGGCAGGTACCTCCGTGACCCTCGTGACACGGCGCACCTCCTAGGCTAGAAAACGTGGCGGTGGAGCACCGGTCGCACCCTCGCTGGCGGCCATGGCGGCTCGGCGGAGCGGCGACGCGGCGGTGGAGCTCGCCGGAGCATCTCCGGTGCCACAAACGCGAGCATAAGCTCCCTAGCTACACTCTGGACACGAGAAGCACACCAATTTGACTAACGCGCGACCCTAACAGCGGCCATCTTGTGCGCGGCGGAGCGGCACGACCATGCTGGCGGCGGCACCCGCGAGGCGACGGCGACAGAGCAGCTCAGACCGAGCCAGGGGCATGAGCGCGTGCAGGAGCTCACCGTGGGTACGATGCGCACGACGATGGGGATGAAGGATGGTCGGAGATGGGAGCTTGGTGGTGGCAGTGGCGTTGGCGGCAGATTCCGGCGGCAAGCCTCGCGTCCCGACGTGGCCTGTGCACCAAACGAAAGACCAAGGAGCGCACCGTGAGCAGCGCGTCAAGGTGATCATGATGGCAGGAGGAATTGCGAAAATGAGAAGGAACAACGGCGAACGGCGGTGGCGATTCCCGGCGGGTTGGCTCGCCGTCCGGGAAGAAGATGACGGGGTGCGGGCGAATGAGCGGGAGCGAGAGGAATTGGTGGCGCTAGTTGAATGCACGAGCTCAAGGCGGAGCTAATGGCGTGGTTTGCTTGGGCTATGGCGGCGTGAAGACGACGGCGTGCGGTGGCGAAGGTGAGCGGCAATGGCGGTGATGGCGTCGGCGTGCAGAGGAAAAGGGAGAAGGAGGGGGAGACGGGGTCTGGTCGGGGTTTAATGGCGCAAGGACGGCGGACGGGGTGAACGACACGCGGTGGGGAAGCTTCGCACTTGGCATTGCGTTGGCGACCGTGGCGACAGGCCGGCATGGCCGCCATGGCTTCGGCGGTGAGGGCGCCAGTGAGGAGAACGGGGGATGACGTCGGCAATAGTAACAGTGATGAAATTTTGCAAATTACTCCAAAAATTTGAACTAAAGTTGAAAAATTCCAAAAAGCAACCCTGGCTAAAATTTCATGCTCTACAATTTTCTCAACTGGACCATTTTCAAATTTTGAAAGGAAAATTGAATTTGAACCAAATTTTTAAAAGGGGACAAAAACCCTAGAATGAAATATATGAAATTACTTTGAATTTTTCTAAAGAACTTGAAAAACTCCAAAACTATGGAAAACTCAACTTTTCAAACTCGCACATTTTCTCCGAAAAGAGTTTTTCAAAATATGTATAATTTTTGAATTATGATTTGAAATTCAAAAGGGGACAACTTGTCGGAAAACCGTATTTTCAAAATTATTTGAAATTCTTTTTGAAAACTTGAAAACCTTTGTTCACCAACATTGTAGGTCTCATCAAGCCCTACAATATTGCTTTTTGGACCAACCCCAAATTCTTTGTAGATTTTGAACTAGAAAAAAGGGGGTAAAACGAAGTTTGTCGAAAACAGGGTTTTTGAAACGAAACCGGGTTTGATTCTGGCCGACACACCTCTAGGCTATCAAAAGCATTAACAAGCATCATCTTAGGGCACAATCAACCTAGAATATAAATTTTATTTTAGTGGATGCATAACAGGGTTGACCTAAGCATGAATGCTTTGCAACTAACATGATGACATGTCGGGTTTTAGTTGATATAACATCAGAGATGTTACAGCCCTTCCCCCTTAAAGAAATCTCATCCCGAGATTTAAAGCCTTGGGTTAGGTAATAGAAAAGGAAATGTGTCAAGCAACACATCTCAACAAGAACATAAGGAGAGGGGTTTTTACAACTCACACTAGACTAGTTATAACTCGTAGAGGGAATTATAACCTAGATAGAAGTATAGAACTCTGGGAAATGTTCTGACAGATACTCTTTGGATTCCCAAGTAGCCTCTTCTTCGAGTGACGATTCCACTGTATCTTGTACCACTTGGTTGTTTTGCTGCGAGTAACATGATCTTTCTGATCTAGAACTTTGACAGGATATTCTGAATAAGTCAAATCAGGCTCTAGTTCAATTCCTTCAATATCAACAACTTTGTCAGGTGGTTGGAGACATTTCTTGAGTTGTGACACATGGAACACATTGTGCACAGCTGACAACTGTTTTGGCAACTCCAGGCGGTATGCTACTTTCCCACAGTACCCAATAATCTGGAATGGGCCAATGTAGCGAGGTGCTAACTTGCCCTTAACTCTGAATCGAGTAACTCCCTTCATAGGTGATACCTTCAAATACACATAATCACCTTTAGCAAATATCAATGGCCGACGCCTCTTGTCTGCATAACTCTTTTGACGGGACTGTGCTATCTTCATATTTTTCTGTATCTGCTCAACTTTTTCTTCAGCCTCTCTCACAAGATCGACTCCAAAGAATCTTCGTTCTCCGGGCTCTGACCGGTTTAATGGAGTTCTGCACTGCGACCATACAACGCTTCAAAAGGTGCCATTTTTATGGTTTCGATAACCGTTGTTGTATGAGAATTCGCCAATGGTAGACATTCATCCCATTTCTCTGGAAAATTTAACACACAAGATCTCAACATATCTTCTAAGACTTGGTTAACTCTTTAAATCGACCATCTACGTTTGCGGATGATAAGGCGAACTATAAAGTAGATCACTACCCAATGAGTCACTCGAAAGATTTCCGAAGTTTGACATAAATTGAGTACCTCTATCTAACACAATGGTCTTTGGTACACCATGAAGCTTCACAATATTGCTCAAATATAACTTCGCATAGGTGGATGTAGGATATGATGTCTTAACAGGTAAGAAGTGAGCTGATTTGGTAAGACGATCGACAATGACCCAAATGGAATCATAATCCTTTGATACCTTGGGCAGACCGACTATAAAATCCATACTGATATCTTCCCACTTAGCTGTAGGAATAGGTAATGGTTGTAACTCTCCTGCTGACTTCAAATGTACAGCTTTCACTTTCTGACATGTATCACACCTTTCTACATAACCAGCAATTTTTATTTTCATGTTAGCTGTTGGCGCTCCTTATTGCATGCTTTTCACCGCCAACTTGTTATGAAAATAGTCACCAAAACTTAGTAATAGGGTTTTGAACTAATCATTTCCACGAGTTTTGGTGTTTCCATTGTTTGGCAGGGCTAAATACAAAAGCACACCAATTTGGATCAAAAATGGAGAAAGCCCAAAACCCGGACCAACTTTATCTTGGACTACATGAGTAGGCCTCAGTAAACAGGCCATAACTCACTCATACAGAGTCCGATTTGGGAAAACAAATATGCGTTGGAAAGCTTGTGACGAGGCCCACGTGCCTGCAAAATTTGGGCCTTAGTTGAGCTTCCCCTGGCGTGCTCGCGCCAGCCAGGAGGCCAAACCAGCCCAGTCTCCTCCAGATGGCCCATGACAATGTGTGAAGGTCGGTTCTGGGGTGCGTCCAGGTTCATTGTACCTGGAACCAATGTAGTGAGGTCGGTTTTGGCACTTTCCAAATGGGGAGGAGCATCTCCACTCTCCCAAGGCACCTCTCTAGTATAAATAGGGACATTTTTCTCCATTGGAAGACACACATTCTACACAAGAACAGCTCCACTCGCACATCATATACTTTGTAGTAGTGTCTCTCTAGGTGCTAGTGCCTAGTTGTATATCTTAGAAAAGAGGAAGAGAGAGGAGGGAAGAGTGGAGGCGGAGCCGGCTTGTCGGGTTCTCCTCTAGTTTGTACCCTACGGAGACGACTCCTTGCGAGTAATATCTGCATACTCTTTCTTTGCAATTCCTTAGTGATCTATTTAATTAAAGTTCAAATGCTTACTTGCTTGCTTGCAGGATCTCCGCTCGACCGAGTGCTTTAGTCCAGCTAAGAATTCGGACTAGAGTAGTAGCCTCTAGCGTAGACGTGGTGTCTGGGCTAGGGAGTTACCTGAGTTTGCGCCCAACCCCACGGATAGTTTGTGGTAGCCCCGGGGGTGATAGCTCCGATCGAGCCTTTGTATTCCACCACGTTCGGGTTGGTGTTCTCGTAGAGCTTTGGCGGCCTTCCCCGGTTACGTCTTCCCGCCTCTTTTCGAGAACCGGAAAGGTACCGGCTCCCGAAGTGAGTGAGTATAGTGAGCCGAGACTATAGTTATCTAGAGACCTTGGGTTGAGCCTAGAAAACCCTCTCGTCCTACAAAAACATCCTTCTACCTACTTCTCCTGGACGACCTTGTTCTCTCTAGTACACTTCCGTTCCCTGTGGAAAATACGATACCCTGAATACTTCTGGGTGAAAGCTACAACGGTACTCCGTGCGCTTGCGGATTTATCTGCTTATGCAAAGAAATACAAACAAGCGGGAGTTACCTGAGTTTGCGCCCAACCCCACGGATAGTTTGTGGTAGCCCCGGGGGTGACAGCTCCGATCAGGCCTTTGTATTCCACCACATTCGGGTTGGTGTTCTCGTAGAGCTTTGGCGGCCTTCCCCTAGTTACGTCTTCCCAGTCTTTTCGAGAACTGGAAAGGTACCGTTGCTCCGAAGTGAGTGAGTATAGTGAGCCGAGACTTTAGTTATCTAGTGACCTAGGGTTGAGCCTAGAAAACCCTCTCGTCCTACAAAAACATCCTTCTACCTACTTCTCCTGGACGACCTTGTTTCTCTCTAGTACACTTCATTCCCCGTGGAAAATACGATACCCCGAATACTTCCGGGTGAAAGCTACAACGGTACTCCATGCGCTTGCGGATTTATTCGCTTACGCTAAGAAATACCAACAAGTCGTCCATGTATCCTTTTTATTTATCTTTTTACCAAAATTTATATGCAACATACAACCACTATCACCATCACAACCACATGGAGTCCACTCCTATCAAAACTTTTTCGGTTCCAAAGGGCGATTCATTGGAACCTCCACCATCATCCCATCCTATTCTTACAAATGGCTATGAGATTCGCCCCGCTTTCATAGCCATGGTTCGGGAGCAACCCTTCTTTGGGCAACTAGACGAAAATCCCTATTCCCACCTTTGGGAATTCAAGCACTTGTGTTCTTGCCTAATTTTTTCGGCATGACACAAGAAACCATTAGATGGAAATTGTTTTCGTTCTCCCTTTTGGGAAGAGCAAAACAATGGTATGCTCATACCGTAGGGGGTGTTCAAGGAAATTGGGATGAACTTCGAGACAAATTTTGTCTTGCGTTCTTCCCTCTTTCTATAGTTGCCGCCCTTCGAATAGAAATTGTAACCTTTCGGCAAAAGGAGAAGGAAACTCTAGGAGCAGCCTGGGCTAGGTTCACGAATCTCATAAATACTGGCCCAAACCTCTCTTTGCCTAACCAAGTTCTCCTACTTCACTTCCATCTTGGTCTTAGCAAAGACGATGCTCTCCACCTTGATATAACTTCTGGAGGTTCATTCATGCACATGACCATTAGTGAGGGAAAAGCCGTTTTGGAGAAAATTCTTGAAAACACTCCCTACACTGGTGTTTATGATGAGCTTCTAGAAGATACAATGGAGTCAAGCCCCGACCAACAAGAGGAGGCATCAGCAACCGGATTTGAAATTCCTTCAAATCCCTCTCATAACCCGATTGCTGACAGACCTCCCAATGAGGGAACACATCACAGGGATGATGAATCTCATCCTTTTGTGTGCCCCTTTGAATTCGAGGACGACATTTTTCTTGATGCTGATTTTGGGAATACCATAGGGTTTCCCACTTCAACATCATCGTCTACCTTGAATTTCCAGTTGAGACATCAACAACACTTTCAAGACATAGAGGGAGGATCGGTTCATATAGAAGACCCTTCTATTCCTTCCCCCTCTATGCCAACACCCAATGTCTCATCGATTCCTGATCTTAGGGGGCAACTTATGCTGATCTCTGATATATCCATGACTTGTCCAAGTCCTGTGAAGGATTTGAACTGTCATGGAAGTGCTCCCCCTAAAACAGAAGATTTTATCGATGAGCATGGAAGTTATTTCCTAACTATACCATTCATTCCATGCTCATATGAAAAATCTCCTGGATCAATCTTTTACTCTGCCATGACTTGCAAGATCTACAACCCCTTCTTGCTCGCTGTTCATAAAATTTTTAAGAAGGTTGTTGTAGATGCTTTTGTCTATCATAAGTTTTGCAAGTCTCGAAATATTTTGGCATGAGTTTTTACGATCTCAGCCCACAAAGGTTGGTGATGGAGGGGAAACCACATCACCAACATTGGACTAGTTTCAAAAAGGTTTTCCAGGGACGAGCTTTGTCCTTAAACAAGCACTACCAGGAGATACCCCGGATTATCTTGAAAAAAATATATATATTTTGTTTTATTATCATAAAAAAATCTTTTCTTTTCAAATAAAAGCAAGGTCATGTTGTCAAGTTAGTGTGCACCTTCGGGTATCCTTGTCACTAACCATTTCAGGTCATACGACACTTGAAAACATGGAGCGACATCAACTACAATCAATATGCTCTTGAGAAGTGGAACACACTCACAAGGAGACTCTGACCCAACACACACTTTGACTTTTACACAAAAGTCCAAGTGTGGGGGATGACGGTGATAATCTTGAGTCCCACTCACACCGAGAGGCATCCAAAAAAAATTGATGATGGATGATGTTAGCTTTGCCTTGGTAAAAAAAAAAGACAGAAGAAGAAGGGAGCACCAAAGCACATCATGAACTGGTGGAGGAGCCTGTACAAAACTCGGTTTGATCACTTTCTTCCCACCTATTTATATTTATGCTCCCGCTTCTTTCATATTCATTCCCGCAAACCTAGTTTCCCACTTAGATTCAATTTTTGAAAAGTAAATATGAAGATAGCTTTTTGAGATTGACCGCATAATTGTTAGACCTTACATATCCTTCATGTTTGTGGGAAAATATCTAGGAAAAACATTTTGACTAAGTTGTTGTGAAGTGAGATATAGTTTTAGCATAGTTGTCCTACCTTTTCTATCGAAGTACTCGGAGAGTTTTCTTTTTGATAAAATGCCAAAAATCATAGTTTCACATACTCCTCAATGGTTGAAATACCTACCAAGGCCAAATACGACATGCTTATCAACAAGTTTACAAAACCTTTTTGTCGTATGCTTCTTACCGATTGTTGGGCCTTGTCACGGTTTGAACCTAATCTAGATTTGGGTCTTACACATACGGTTGAGATTCACTTGCACCCACCAAATAATTGCCGACTCTCACACTGAGAGTCGCGCACAACATACACCCCCTTTCACCGAGAATGCCAATTCTTACACCGAGAATTGTGCACCATTCCACCAAATAAAAGTGCCGACCCTTACCCTGAGGATCGCACACCCCTCTTTTAGATTGCAAAAACTTCTCCATGCATTCCATCATGACATCTCTCTCTCCTTCATCCTTTTTCAGCAATAAGTTATGGGCCATGTTCTTAGTTAAAAAAAAAAAGGAAAGAAAGAAAAGAAAAAAAGAGAAAAAAGAGAGACAAAAAGAGAGACAAAAAAATGAGAAAAAAAAAGAAAGAGAAAAAACACACAATTTTAGTTACTCTTTGATAGCCCATATTTCTTCATTTCTTCATCCCCCAATAAAAGGGAGTTAGTCATGATGCATGGAGACCCAAAAATACCATAAAAATTAGGAATCATTCTTCATCCATCCCACATACTTGCACATCTCAACTTAGTGTATGGTCTTTACCTTAACATGGTTTGGACGACTTGGCTATCCACAAGCGGAAAGTATGTCATTCCTTGTATGCCTACCCAGAACTCCATTCAAAAAATACTAGAGGTAGGATACAAAGGCAAAACATCAAAAGCCTTCGGTGAGGTTACCATACACTTTGAGCAATTCGAGAGTGCCATTTGAGGAATACATGTGAACTATGCTTTATTTGAAAAATCTCATAAAAACTCCAAGTCACTAAGATATGAAAATGGGATGAGATGGCTATGTTTCAGAGCTGTTCCACTTTTCAACCGCTCAAGGAGATTTGTTAGCCACTCCACATATCCCACAGGTATGAGGTATGTATTGGAATGACCTTTATGTCGGTTTCATATCTTGAATTGCTATGTTCATGTTTACCTTATCCTAGACTTTGCTCAGGACGAGCAAAGAATAAGTGTGGGGGAACTTGTTGGCGCTCCTTATTGCATGCTTTTCACCGCCAACTTGTTATGAAATTAGTCACCAAAACTTAGTAATAGGGATTTGAACTAATCATTTCCATGAGTTTTGGTGTTTCCATTGTTTGGCAGGGCTAAATACAAAAGCACACCAATTCGGATAAAAAATGGAGAAAGCCCAAAACCCGGACCAACTTTATCTTGGACTACATGAGTAGGCCTCAGTAAACAGGCCATAACTCACTCATACGGAGTCCAATTTAGGCAAACGAATATACGTTGGAAAGCTTGTGACGAGACCCACATGCCTGCAAAATTTGGGCCTCAGCCGAGCTTCCCCTGGCGCGCTCGCGCCGGGGCGCGATGCGCCGGCCCGAAGAGGCCAAACCAGCCCGATCTCCTCCGAGATGGCCCACGACAACGTGTGAAGGTCGGTTACGGGGTGCGTCCGGTTCATTGTACCTGGAACCGACGTTGTGAGGTCGGTTTGGCACTTTCCAAATGGGGAGGAGCATCTCCACTCTCCTAAGGCACCTCTCTAGTATAAATAGGGACATTTTTCTCCATTGGAAGACACACATTCTACACAAGAAGAGCTCCACTCGCACATCATATACTTTGTAGTAGTATCAATCTAGGTGCTAGTGCCTAGTTGTATATCTTAGAAAAGAGGAAGAGAGAGGAGGGAAGAGCGGAGGCGGAGCCGGCTTGTCGGGTTCTCCTCTAGTTTGTACCTCTACGGAGACGACTCCTTGCGAGTAATATTTGCATACTCTTTCTTTGCAATTCCTTAGTGATCTATTTAATTAAAGTTCAAGTGCTTACTTGCTTGCTTGCGGGATCTCCGCTCGACCGAGTGCTTTAGTCCAGCTAAGAATTCGGACTAGAGTAGTAGCCTCTAGCGTAGACGTGGTGTCCGGGCTAGGAGTTACCCGAGTTTGCGCCCAACCCCACGGATAGTTTGTGGTAGCCCCGGGGGTGACAGCTCAATCGGGCCTTTGTATTCCACCACGTTCGGGATGGTGTTCTCGTAGAGCTTTGGCGGCCTTCCCCGGTTATGTCTTCCCGCCTTTTCGAGAACCGGAAAGGTACCGCTGCTCCGAAGTGAGTGAGTATAGTGAGCCAAGACTTTACTTATCTAGTGACCTAGGGTTGAGCCTAGAAAACCCTCTCGTCCTACAAAAACATCCTTCTACCTACTTCTCCTGGACGACCTTGTTTCTCTCTAGTACACTTCCGTTCCCTGTGGAAAATATGATACCCCGAATATATCCGGTGAAAGCTACAACGGTACTCCGTGCGCTTGCGGATTTATCTGCTTACGCTAAGAAAAATATATATATTTTGTTTTTTGCGCCCAACCCCACGGATAGTTTTTGGTAGCCCCGGGGTGATAGCTCGATCGAGGCCTTTGTATTCCACCACGTTCGGGTTGGTGTTCTCGTAGAGCTTTGGCGGCCTTCCCCCGGTTACGTCTTCCCAGTCTTTTCGAGAACTGGAAAGGTACCGCTGCTTCGAAGTGAGTGAGTATAGTAAGCCGAGACTTTAGTTATCTAGTGACCTAGGGTTGAGCCTAGAAAACCCTCTCGTCCTACAAAAACATCCTTCTACCTACTTCTCCTGGACGACCTTGTTTCTCTCTAGTACACTTCCGTTCCCTATGGAAAATACGATACCCTGAATACTTCCGGGTGAAAGCTACAACGGTACTCCGTGTGCTTGCGGATTTATCTGCTTACGCTAAGAAATACCAACAAGAAGAGCTCCACTCCCACATCATATACTTTGTAGTTGTGTCTCTCTAGGTGCTGGTGCCTAGTTGTATACTTTAGAAAAGAGGAAGAGAGAGGAGGGAAGAGCGGAGGCGGAGCCGGCTTGTCGGGTTCTCCTCCAGTTTGTACCTCTACGGAGACGACTCCTTCGTGAGTAATATCTGCATATTCTTTCTTTGCAATTCCATAGTGATCTATTTAATTAAAGTTCAGTGCTTACTTGCTTGCTTGCGGGATCTCCGCTCGACCGAGTGCTTTAGTCCAGCTAAGAATTCGAACTAGAGTAGTAGCCTCTAGCATAGACGTGGTGTCTGGGCTAGGGAGTTACCTGAGTCTGTGCCCAACCCCACGGATAGTTTGTGGTAGCCCCGGGGGTGACAGCTCCGATCAGGCCTTTGTATTCCATCACGTTCGGGTTGGTGTTCTCGTAGAGCTTTGGCGGCCTTCCCCTGGTTACATCTTCCCAGTCTTTTCGAGAACTGGAAAGGTACCGCTGCTCCGAAGTGAGTGAGTATAGTAAGCCGAGACTTTAGTTATCTAGTGACCTAGGGTTGAGCCTAGAAAACCCTCTCATCCTACAAAAACATCCTTCTACCTACTTCGCCTGGACGACCTTGTTTCTCTCTAGTACACTTCCGTTCCCTGTGGAAAATACGATACCCTGAATACTTCTGGGTGAAAGCTACAACGGTACTCCGTGCACTTGCGGATTTATCTGCTTACGCTAAGAAATACCAACAAGCTTTCTGGAGCGTAAGCAGATAAATCCGCAAGCGCACGGAGTACCGTTGTAGCTTTCATCCGAAAGTATTCAGGGTGAAAGCTACAACGGTACTCTGTGCGCTTGCGGATTTATCTGCTTACGCTAAGAAATACCAACAAGCTTTCTGGCGCCGTTGCTGGGGAACGGTAGCTGTTCTAGATTCGAACCAAGTTCGTCCATGTATCCTTTTATTTTTATTTAACCACAAATATATCAACCACCACCCACCATATGGATTCCACTCCTATTCATAAATTTTCCGCACCAAAGGGCGAGTTCTTAGAGCCACCACAATCGTCGAAGCCAATCACAGCTTCCAGCTATGAAGAAACAAGGTCGTCCAGGAGAAGTAGGTAGAAGGATTTTTTTGTAGGACGAGAGGGTTTTCTAGGCTCAACCCTAGGTCACTAGATAACTAAAGTCTCAGCTTACTATACTCACTCACTTCAGAGCAGCGGTACCTTTCCAGTTCTCGAAAAGACTGGGAAGACGTAACCGGGGGAAGGCCGCCAAAGCTCTACGAGAACACCAACCCGAACGTGGTGGAATACAAAGGCCTGATCGGAGCTGTCACCCCCGGGGCTACCACAAACTATCCATGGGGTTGGGCGCAAACTCAGGTAACTCCCTAGCCTAGACACCACGTCTACGCTAGAGGCTACTACTCTAGTCCGAATTCTTAGCTGGACTAAAGCACTCGGTCGAGCGGAGATCCCGCAAGCAAGCAAGTAAGCACTGAACTTTAATTAAATAGATCACTATGGAATTGCAAAGAAAGAATATGCAGATATTACTCACGAAGGAGTCATCTCCGTAGAGGTACAAACTGGAGGAGAACCCGACAAGCCGGCTCCGCCTCCGCTCTTCCCTCCTCTCTCTTCCTCTTTTCTAAAGTATACAACTAGGCACTAGCACCTAGAGGGACACAACAGTTCCCCCACACTTATTCTTTGCTCGTCCCGAGCAAAGGCTAGGATAAAGTAAACATGAACATAGCTATTCAAGATATGAAACCGGCATAAAGGTCATTCCAAAACATACCTCATACCTATGGGATATGTGGAGTGGCTAACAAATCTCCTTGAGCGGTTGAAAAATGGAACAGCTCTGAAACATAGCCATCTCATCCCATTTTCATATCTTAGTGACTTGGAGTTTTTATGAGATTTTTTAAATAAAGCATAGTTCACATGTACTCCTCAAATGGCACTCTCGAATCGCTCAGAGTGTATGGTAACCTCACCAAAGGTTTTTCATGTTTTGCCTTTGTATCCTACCTCTAGTATT
The DNA here is from genome assembly GCA_018135685.1 of Themeda triandra. Taxonomy (NCBI): domain Eukaryota; kingdom Viridiplantae; phylum Streptophyta; class Magnoliopsida; order Poales; family Poaceae; genus Themeda; species Themeda triandra. Next base: position 1,282,460 of record JAENPR010000077.1, on the reverse strand, counting down.
TTTTAAGTGGAGTTCTGGGTAGGCATACAAGGAATGGCTTACTTACCGCTTGTGGATAGCCGAGTCAAAGTCCAAACCATGTTAAGGTAAAGGCCATACACTAGGTTGAGATGTGCAAGTGTGTGGGATGGATGAAGAATGATTCCTAATTTTTGTGGTATTTTTGGGTCTCCATGCATCATGACTAACTCCTTTTATTGGTGGATGAAGAGATGAAGAAATATGGGCTATCAAAGAGTAACTGAAATTGTGTTTTTTTCTTTCTCTCTTTTTTTTCTCACTTTTTTTTGTCTCTCTTTTTTTTTTCTCTCTCTTTTTTTCTCTTCTTTTTTTTTGTTTGAACGGGGATTTAAGATTTCCGTTTGTCTACTAGATTAGAATATCTAAAACTTATTTCTCCCTTTTTTCTTTTCTTTCTCTCTCTCACTCTCTCTTTTTCAACTAAGAACATGACCCATAACTTATTGCCTGGAAAAGGATGAAGGAGAGAGATGTCATGATGGAATGCATGGAGAATTTCTGGCAATCTAAAAGAGGGGTGCGCGATCCTCAGGGTAAGAGTCGGCACTTTTATTTGGTGGAATGATGCACAATTCTCGGTGTAAGAATTGACATTCTGGGCGAAAGGGGTGCATGTTGTGCGCGACTCTCAGTGTGAGAGTCGGCAATTATTTGGTGGGTGCAAGTGAATCTCAACCATATGTGTAAGACCCAAATCTAGGTTAGGTTCAAACCATGACAAGGCCCAACAATCGGTAAGAAGCATACGACAAAAAGGTTTTGTAAACTTGTTTAATAAGCATGTCGTATTTGGCCTTGGTAGGTATTTTTGCCATTGAGGAGTATGTGAAACTATGATTTTGGTATTTTTCAAAAGAACATTCTCCATGTACTTTGATAGAAAAGGTTAGATAGCCATGCCAAAACCACATCTCACTTCTCAACAACTTAGTCAAAATGTTTTTCCTAGATATTTTTCCCATAAGCATGAAGGATATGTAAGGTCTAACAATTATGCGTCCATACTCAAAAAGCTATAATCATAATTACTTTCAAAAATTAAATCTAAGTGTGGAAGATGCTTTGCAGGAATGAACATAATTAAATCAGGAGCATGAAAATAAACAGGTGGTAGGAAAGTGATCAAACCAAGTTGTGTGCAGGTTCCTCCACCAGTTCGTGATGTGCTTTGGTACGGTGCTCCCTTCTTCTTCTTTTTTTTAACCAAGGCAAAGCTAACATCATCCATCATCAAAAATTTTTTTGGATGCCTCTTGGTGTGAGTGGGACTCAAGATTATCACCATCCTCCCCCACACTTGGACTTTTGTGTAAAAGTCAAAGTGTGTGTTGGGTCAGAGTCTCCTTGTGAGTGTGTTCCACCTCTCAAGAGCATCTTGATTGTGGTTGATGTCGCTCCATGTTCTCAAGTGTCGTATGACTGAAATGGTTAGTGACAAGGATACCCGAAGGTGCACACTAACCTAACAACATGACCTTGCTTTTACTTGAAAAGAAAAGATTTTTTTTATGATAACAAGACAAAATATATATTTTTTTTCAAGATAATCCGGGGTATCTCCCGGCAGTGCTTGTTTAAAGACAAAGCTCGTCCCTGGGAAACCTTTTGAAACTAGCCCAATGTTGGTGATGTGGTTTCCCCTCCAACACCAATCGTTGTGGGCTGATCTGTATAACTCATGCCAAAACATTTCGAGACTTGCAAAACTTATGATAGACAAAAGCATCTACAACAACCTTCTTAAAAATTTCATGAACAAGGAGTAAGAAAGGGTTGTAGATCTTGCAAGTCATGGCAGAGTTATAAACTGATCCAGGAGATTTTTCATATGAGCATGGAATGAATGGGACAGTTAGGAAATAACTTCCATGCTCATTGATAAAATCTTCTGTTCTAGGGGAGCACTGTCCTTCTCATGATATTCCATATCCTTCGTCGGACTTGGATAAGTTATGGATATATCGAGAGATTGACATAAGTTGCCCCCTAAGATCGGAATAGATGAGACATTGGGTGTTGTCATAGAGGGGAAAGGAATAGAAGGGTCTTCTATATGAACCGATCCTCTCTCTATGTCTTGAAAGTGTTGTTGATGTCTCAAATTGGAATTTGAGGCAGACGATGATGTTGAAGTGGGAAACCCTATGGTATTCCCAAAATCATCATCAAGAAAAATGTCATCCTCGAATTCAAAGGGGCACACAAAAGGATGAGATTCATCATCCTTGTGATGTGTTCCCTCATTGGGAGGTCTGTCAGCAATCGGGTTATAAGAGGGATTTGAAGGAATTTCAAATCCGGTTGTTGATGCCTCCTCTTGTTGGTTGGGGCTTGACTCCATTGTATCTTCTAGAAGCTCATCATAAACACCCGTGTAGGTGTTTTCAAGAATTTTCTCCAAAATGGCTTTTCCCTCACTAATGGTCATGTGTGTGAACGAACCTCCAGAAGATATATCAAGGTGGAGAGCATCATCTTTGCTAAGACCAAGATGGAAGTGAAGTAGGAGGACTTGGTCAGGCAAAGAAAGGTCTGGGCCAGTATTGATAAGATTCGTGAACCTAGCCCAAGCTGCTCCTAGAGTCTCCTTCTCCTTTTGCTGAAAGGTTAGAATTTCTGTTCGAAGGGCGGCAACTCTAGAAAGAGGGAAGAAAGCAAGACAAAACTTATCTCGAAGTTCATCCCAATTTCCATGAACACCTCCTACGGTGTGAGCATACCATTGTTTTGCACTCCCCAAAAGGGAGAATGGAAATAGTTTCCGTTTAATGGTCTCTTGTGTCATGCCAGAAAAAATTAGGCAAGAACACAAGTGCTCGAATTCCCAAAGGTGGGTATAGGGATTTTCATCTAGTTGCCCGGAGAAGGGTTGCTCCCGAACTATGGCTATGAAAGCGGGGTGAATCTCATAGCCATTTGTAAAAATAGCGTGGGATGATGGTGGAGGTTCCAATGTATCACCCTTTGGAACCGAAAACATTTTGATAGGAGTGGAATCCATGTGGCTGGAATGGTAGTGGTGGCGGTATGTTGCATATATTTTTGGTCAAAATAAAATGAAAAGGATACACGGACGAACTTGGTTCGAATCTAGAACAGCTACCGTTCCCCGGCAACGGCGCTAGAAAGCTTGTTGGTATTTCTTAGCGTAAGCAGATAAATCCGCAAGCGCACGGAGTACCGTTGTAGCTTTCACCCAGAAGTATTCAGGGTATCGTATTTTCCACAGGGAATGGAAGTGTACTAGAGTGAAACAAGAACGTCCAGGAGAAGAAGGTAGAAGGATGTTTTTGTAGGATGAGAGGGTTTTCTAGGCTCAACCCAAGGTCACTAGATAACTAAAGTCTCGGCTGACTATACTCACTCACTTCGGAGCAGCGGTACCTTTCCAGTTCTTGAAAAGACTGGGAAGACGTAACCGGGGGAAGGCCGCCAAAGCTCTACGAGAACACCAACCCGAACGTGGTGGAATACAAAGGCCTGATCGGAGCTGTCACCCCCGGGGCTACCACAAACTATCCGTGGGGTTGGGCGCAAACTCAGGTAACTCCCTAGCCCAGACACCACGTCTAGGCTAGAAGCTACTACTCTAGTCCGAATTCTTAGCTGGACTAAAGCACTCGGTCGAGCGGAGATCCCGCAAGCAAGCAAGTAAGCACTGAACTTTAGTTAAATAGATCACTAAGGAATTGCAAAGAAAGAATATGCAGATATTACTCGCAAGGAGTCGGCTCCGTAGAGGTACAAACTGGAGGAGAACCCGACAAGCCGGCTCCGCCTCTGCTCTTCCCTCCTCTCTCTTCCTCTTTTCTAAAGTATACAACTAGGCACTAGCACCTAGAGGGACACTACTACAACGTATATGATGTGGGAGTGGAGCTCCTGTTCATATTTATGCTCCTGTTTCTATCGTATTCGTTCATGCAAATCAAGTTTCCCACTTGGATTTAATTTTTGAAAGTAATTATGATTATAGCCAGAAAGCTTGTTGGTATTTCTTAGCGTAAGCAGATAAATCCGCAAGCGCACGGAGTACCATTGTAGCTTTCACCCGGAAGTATTCAGGGTATCGTATTTTCCACAGGGAACGGAAGTGTACTAGAGAGAAACAAGGTCGTCCAGGAGAAGTAGGTAGAAGGATGTTTTTGTAGGACGAGAGGGTTTTCTAGGCTCAACCCAAGGTCACTAGATAAGTAAAGTCTTGGCTCACTATACTCACTCACTTCGGAGCAGCGGTACCTTTCTAGTTCTCGAAAAGACTGGGAAGACATAACCGGGGGAAGGCCGCCAAAGCTCTACGAGAACACCAACCCGAACGTGGTGGAATACAAAGGCCTGATCGGAGCTGTCACCCCCGGGGCTACCACAAACTATCCGTGGGGTTGGGCGCAAACTCAGGTAACTCCCTAGCCCAGACACCACGTCTACGCTAGAGGCTACTACTCTAGTCCGAAATCTTAGCTGGACTAAAGCACTCCGTCGAGCGAAGATCCTGCAAGCAAGCAAGTAAGCACTTGAACTTTAATTAAATAGATCACTAAGGAATTGCAAAGAAAGAGTATGCAGATATTACTCACAAGGAGTCATCTCCGTAGAGGTACAAACTAGAGGAGAACCCGACAAGCCGGCTCCACCTCCGCTCTTCCCTCCTCTCTCTTCCTCTCTTCTAAGATATACAACTAGGCACTAGCACCTAGAGGGACACTACTACAAAGTATATGATGTGTGTCGGGGACCTAGATTAGGGGGCCCCAAACTGGGCAGATTAGCGGCAAACAAACCAGCCCAATTCACCTCTAAACTCCCCAAAGAATTCACCAAGGAAATTCTAACCCTCCTCGTGTTGGGCCGGCATGCGAGTCAGGCCCACGAGAGTCACACGGCCACAAGGCCCACTTGCTCGAGCAGCAGCCACCTGCCCGCTGTTGACACCTCTAACACCACTCACGCTAAGTTGTCATCCCTAGCATGGCGCCAAAAGTGTTGGTATAGAAATTGCTCCTCTAATCAAGAAAAAATATGGGATCCACAAGCGAACAGATAATACACCATCGTAGCATTTTACCAGGAAGTATTCCAGGTATCGTTATTTATATTTAGCTCAAAGGAAAGAACTATGGACTTAAACAATGAGATGAACTTGCTAAACACGACTACTTATGAGTGATTGATTGCACAGTCACATACTTTGGCAGAGGGGTAAACCATGATAAATAAGTGAATATAAAGTAATAAGCTCAGGGTATAAATCACACAGAGATTAGATATAGACTACTCACAAAGGTAGGTTGACATCTGATTAGCACAAGAAATAGAAATCCTATGTAGGTTCTAATCTACTAAGATATTCATCTACTCCAACTCTACACTATCATATACAAGACAAAAGACTCTTCATCTATGTATAAGGATCATTGCTATAACAAGCCAAGACATAGCGGGACTTACTACGCAACTTTGGTTCGCTAGACCTACCAACGGGGATGGAATACGAGAGGACTCAACGGAACTGTCACTTTCGCGATCTACCATACGACCCGGCCAATAGGGTGCATTTGCGGTAAACGGCATCTAAGCACCATGCTTACATGAAATCTACCACCTAACCCCCGGGAAGAGAGCTAAGCGCTTTGCAAACATATACATAAACTTATTACCAATCATAACCATATCAAATGTAGAACTAGAATAAACTAGGAACATAATAAATAGAAACATAATGATATTTAGAATAAGTCACAAGAATAGATACAAGATAATACCAATTCTAATGATGAAGATCCGGAATTCTGAGCACAGGTGCCCGATTCTTCCTCTATCTAGTCTAAACCTATGTAGAACTTGAAGATCTAGAGTAACTATTCTAATTCTCGGTGGAGATGTCTCTCTAAACCCCCGGCTTTGCTTATAGCTACCTCGAATAATGAATTCTTGAATGAATTAGGGTTTTAGCCGGGGCCGGGGCTCGAATATATAGCCCCCTAGGATGCACCACAGCCATCGATCAAACCAACCTAAACGGACGATAATTATTGCTCCTCAAGGTCGGTGGAGGCGGGATCCGCGAGCCTCCACGGCCGGGTGGAGGTGGGCGTCGGCCGACCCAAGGAGGGACTCGGCCGACCCACCACTGCCCGTGTGGGTCCCCGCTTCTGTGGGTTCGCCTTACGGAGTCTTCTAGAGTATATAATTTTACCCTTTTGGTCTTTCTCTCTATGTAATCATGACATGTGGGCCTCCTTGGATGTTTTTCGATAATCCCCCGCAAAAACACATATTCACCAAAACTTGTGGAATTTGTCAGTTTAAACCCTAAGTTATTGGTGGTGAACAGATTATACCCCTCTTTCTCCCTCTGGTTGACATATAAAATTGATCATTAACAACCATCAACAAACTCCCCCAAGCTTACCCTTTGCTCGTCCCCGAGCAAATAGCTACGAAGATGGATCGGGAGTTGCTTTGCAATGCTTTCACGCTTAACAAACACACATGCTCTAAACAAGAATTCATCCCGAGACTAGAGTGAACTATCATAACTCCCAAACTTACTCATGTTTCCTTCAACCGTGGGGCTTTTACCCGCACTTGGGTCTTGAGTAGTTGAAAGACAAACAATTAAGTCAAGCACCGTTGTCTCATGCTGTTGTTCCACCTGCGTTCTCGAGTTTTTACAAGATTTTCAATAAAAACTCGAGTTCCTTAATACAACCCTTTCAAGTCTCTCAATATGTGGTATTTTTGGATCCTCTCTAAGGCATTGAAAGGAGATATGCCTTCTCTCTTACTCTCAGAATATGTGGTATTTTTGGTTCAAGGCATTTATAGATGAGCCTTTACTCTCTCTCTCTCTCACCCTACTTTAATAAAGGCTTATATGGAGCTCATAGGTGTGGAGAACTAATGCATTGGCATGATCGAACCATGGATCCGAAGGAACTCAACATACAACCAATTGGTGTGTGCATGTGTGGCTTTATATGTGGATGGTATATATAAAATAGAGAGAAATATTTGTGGGAGGAGAAGGGGTGCACAAAAGAATTATCAATGCTCCTTTATTTGGATAAAACTTGGAACTTCTTGGAACTTTGAACTTGGAAACTTGACAATGACTGTGCTCATAGATCTTCCTTTCTTTTTCTTTCTTTCTCTTTTTCTCTTTTTTCTCTTTTTTCTCTTTTTTTTTTTACAATTCTTGCAGCCCAAAAAAGGAATGAAATACTTCTTGAATGGAATACTTCTTAATCTTGACAACTTCACATCGGGAATAAATGGAACACTTGGAGCATTGATTTTAGATAAATGGCTAGCAAAAATAAACAAAGGGGATATTTTTGGGTGTTCACTCTCGGTGTAAGAGTAGAACAATTTCAATGGATAATAATAGGCTTTTTGTGGTGCGTACTTCCGGGGTAGAAGTAGCGGGGGTGCATGTGAGTGTGTGAAACCAGGATTTAGCCGTATGATGAGTTCATAAGGATACAACACAGCCCGACAAAGACGAGCCCTAAACAAATAAGGAGGCTTCCTATTCTAATGATCAAGTTTGGTTGTGGTAGGAATTTTAACTCTGTCATATAAGGAACTCATCATGAAACATTTATAATTTTCACAAATAAATCTCCGTAATTTAGTGGCACTTTGGAATACAATGAACAGCAGCTCAGACTATTATCATATCATGCCCGTCAACTACCTAAACTTAGCTTAAGCATATGCTCCCACAGATTTCAGGTGTAGAGTAAATCTAGTTGTCAAACAGTGTATCCAAATCTTGGGAGAACTCAAATTTAAAGCTAGGTACTTGCAAAGAATTAGAGCAGAGCAACTATTCATCATTTCCATCACGCAATCCTCAAGTCTACACATTTTTATTTATAGCAAACTGAATTGAAAACAAACTTGCACACTCTTTTTGTTTGATTTTTTTAATGCATAAAACAAACCAAAGAAAAATAAACAAACTGAAAACAAACAAACTGAAACAAAAGGAAAGAAATACTTATCTTAATAATTGGGGTCCTCCCCCAAGCTAGCCTTGCGGCGGTGGTGGTGGATAGTGGATGTGCAACAGGTCCACCAAGCCATGCAGCATGGAAGCGGCTTCTTCCTGGTTCTCTTGAATGGTGCCTAGTGTCTGGGTGGTGTTCTGGTTCCATTGGAGCTGGTCATTCCACCTCTGATCATGGCGATTCAGAGTGGCAGTGGTCTTTGTCTTGGAAGGCTACTTGTTCATCATAGTGCTTCTTGGGTGAAAATGAAACTGGTAGCATCGGAGTGGTGACGTGGCTCAAAGTCATGGTGGGGTTCTTATTCTTCATCGGTGGTACCAAAGGGGTCATAAGAGTATCTTGGTGGCTGTGAGGGTCCTGGCTCTGATGGTCCTGGCTCTGTTGTTCCTGGGGTGTTGTATGGTGGGTAGTAACCATAGAATGGTTGATGTGGTTGGCTTTGTGGTGGGTACACCCATGAGTTTAGTGAGTGGTGCTGAGGTACATTCCACTCATTGAAACTGGCATGTGCTTGGTTCTTCTCGGGCGGTTTCGGCACCACGCCAAACTGGTTCACAATTTCTGTCACCCTCTCCGAGCGAACTCTTCGAGGTGCTCTCTCATTCACCGGTTTACTTTGCAACTCAACATGATAATTTTGCACATAATACAAAGCCGATTCCGGGTTAGGTAACCGGATCACGGATCACCATATTTTGCATAATAAACATCATTCACTTTTTTCGCAAGTGACCTTGGCCAAAAGTATAGAGGTCATAAAATTCTCTATGATGTTCAATGTACTCAAAAGTAGCTCCCTCTAATAACTTCAAGCTTGTGGCAATGCGAGTGATAAGCGAGCAAATGGCCACACTTCCTACTTTGTAACCAGGGACACTCATCCAATGGTTTACTAGGAGATGGACAGGAGATACTTTCTGTTTCTTGACAGCCGCGTACAGCAACTGCAAGTCGGCTACTCTTATCTTGCTTTCATCAAATCATGGGAAAAAGGTGGCTCCTATCCAACGGTGCAAAAATCTAAGCATAGGATGCTCTATGGCTGCGGTGCGGTGCGCTAAGTGGTACGGAGCTCTAGAAATGCTGCTCCAAAACCTATGTGCATCAAAATCACCTAGTGCTGCATTTAAATCTATGAGGGCATCTTGAGGGAAACCTAGGAGGTCACTAAGGTTTCTCCAAGAGACAGAATATATTCCAGAGCAAACATTCTAAAATAAACTCCATTGTCCGTGTATCGAAGGGTGCTAAGGAATTCTATGGTCAAAAGCCTAATCCCCTTCTCGGAGGTTTGCAAAGGAAGTCCAACCAACTAGTGGAAAAATTGTATCGAATTCTTGAGCCATACCCGTCTCTAGCAGAAGTGTCGGATCGATGACTGGTGTGTGGATAAAACGCTTGTTCTTGAGCTTCTTGTATACATCCTTCTCCTGGGCGGTTCTCAGGGCGAGGTCGGATGTTCTCATTAGGACTCTCTGAGATGCTGGTGGTGGTGCAGGTGCTGCTACGGTGCTTCGGTGCTTCGGTGGTGGGTCGACACTCATGTCAGAACCAGCCACCGAGCTCTGGCGAGAGGCACTTCTTGTCCTGATTTTCCTGAAGGTTCCTGAGATCCCCTGCAAAATGCCCTTCATCCTGCAAGTATCTCAAAACAAACAAAAATAAACACTAGTGGAGAGAAGGATTAGCACAAGGTTAGTGGTTAGCCGTCCGTAGTCGGCGGTCCGGGGGTTAGTCGTTCTTCATGACAAAAAGTTCTAAACTTCGGGTCTTGATTTTGACAGAACCTCCCCTTGATTTTAGGTTTTCTTTATCCTATTTGGATAGCATCTCCACTAATTTTTTGTGATCATCTACTCAGCACTATCCCTTCCCTTCACTTGCTACTAAACTCTTGCTCACTCTCTTACTTCTTCTTTCTTCCTACTCTTCTCCTCTTCTCTAACTTTCTCCGGGAAACACGAAGTCGAGAGCGAAGGTTTGGCTAAAATTCTAGAATGTGGGTGGTGCAAGGAAGCCATGGGAGGAGGCCTATTTATAGAGGAGGAGGGGGAGAGTCGACCGACCCAATGGTGGGGTCGGCCGCCCACCCAGGGTGGCCAACATGGCTGCCCCTTCACATGCCATTGCGTGATCTTTTGTCAATCCAGAAATTTTGGTCGGTTGAGTGGTTTTGGCGGTGGAAAAGAGAGGATAGTGGAGGTGAGTGGAAGTGGATGAAATAATGTGATTTGATGTATGTGAGGTGTAGTCTATGACATGTGGGACCCATGATGAGGGACCCACCAAGCACTAAATGCCATGATAAACATTATAAACAATGCAGAAATTTAAATGAAGGTAAACTAATTTAAATGCATAAAATGATAAATTTTTGTGCCACCACAATTAAATATTTTTGACGGGTTGTCACACACCGTAAAATTATTTATATGGGGCGTAGAATTTTTATAATGCAATACTGGAAATAAATATGTCAAAGAAAATTATAAGAGATGCAATTTAAAACGCGGATAAATACCGAGTTACCTTCCGACGAGGATTTGGATTTTTAAAGTCCTCCGAATTGGACCTTCCAAAATATTTATTCCGCTGATGATCCCAGAGATGCATCCTCTGTCTCTGGTGGTTGTCTTGTCTGATCTTCTTCTACCATCTTCGTGGATTTATTGAGCTCCTGTTTTGATTTGAATGCAAATTGCTCTTCTTGCCCATTTATAATGAACTTGATTTCTCCCTTCCCGACATCAATGTGTGCATTGGTGGTGCTCAAGAAGGGTCTTCCAAGTATGAGTGACACCTTTGAGTCTGGATGCATGTCCAGTACTACAAAGTCTACTGGCATGAAGAACTCTCTTATCTTGACTGGGATGTTTTCAGCAATGCCCAACGGATAACGAACCGATTGGTCGGCTAGTTGTAGGCACATTGATGTTGGTTCAAGTGTAGTGTGGTTGAGCTTGTAGTAGACTGCTGTGGGCATCACACTGACACTTGCTCCAAGATCACAGAGTGCATTATTGAAATATTGATCTCCAATTGTGCAATCGATAGTGGGACATCCTGGATCTTTCTTCTTTTCTGGTAGGGCCGCACTACATTCTTCGGTTAGCTTGATCACTTCATTGGATGGTAGTGGTCTCTTCTTGTTAAGAATATCTCTTATGTACTTGGCATAAGTGGGGACTGTATGGCATCCAGCGAGAGGTATATTGACATATAACTTTTGAATTACCTCCCGAACTTATCAAACCGCTCATCATGCATTTGTGGTCCTCTCTTCCTCCTATGGAATGGTAGGTAGTTTGTATCTCGAAATTGTTGTCTTGCTTCCCGATCTTGTACTAGCTTAAATGCGATTCTTGTGGTAATACTTCTAGCTTAGGTTGAAAGTCTTCTTCTTCGCCACTAGTGGTAGCATGGTTGGCCTTTTTGCTCCTTTTGGATAGGGAGGATCTCGGTGGAACTCCCTCTTCTTGTAGTAATAGATCTCACCTGCTCGGGGTTAGTGGCAATAGGCAAAGCAATGGCCAATTTTGCTAACCTTTCTTCTATCTTTTTATTGAACTCTAGTTGATCATTAATGGCGGAGGAGAAACTATCCATTTTAATGCTTAAATTTTCCAAGATTTTGTCATTAGCGGCAAGCCTATCCTCCATAGATGAGTTGATCTTGGACTGTTGTAGTACCAACTCTCTTAAAGTAGGTTGCTTTGCATAATTACCTGACTGAGTACCTTGATTAATGGATGGTTGCACCCAATGTGGAACCTTTCTCACGATGGGACTTGAATTCTGCTTATATGTTGCTTCAATTGCTCTTTGATCTTTCTTGTACTTGGCCCTCTGGTCAAGCCAGTGGAGTAAGGCATCCATCTTGGTTGATAATGCATTCACTTCTTCTATTGCTTCTTCACTCTGATGGCAATCTTGAACATTGTCTTGGGACCAGCTTTGATTATTGCTATCTTCTCCATTCTTCCATTCCATGATGGGGACAATCTTGGATATATCCTTGCAAACGCTCCCATGCTTCTGACATGGTCTCCGTCTTCTGTTGTTGGAAGTTGGTAATCCTTCCTCTCAAGGCATTGGTTTTGCCTATTGGGAAGAATTTTGCTAGAAAGGCCTTGGAACACTTCGCCCATGTATTAATATCTTCTTTATTGGCATAGAACCACTGCTTCGCTCTTCCCACTAGTGAGAATGGAAAGAGACGAAGAAGTATGAGGTCTTCTTTAACTCCATCTATGGCGATGGTGTTTCCAATCTCCATGAAGTCCTGTAGATGTGTACTTGCATCTTCATGTACCTTTCCACTGAATTGGATAGCTTGCACCATGTTGAGACTTGGCTTGATCTCAAACTCCATATTATTGTGTATTCTTGGACCGGTGCGGATGTTCTCTATTGTTGGAGCAGAGAACTCCGAAGGTCTTCTCGGCCATCTTGATTGGTGACGAGCTTCCTTCTTGATTGAACCGACTCGATGATCGAGAGTTTTGAATGAATCGATTCAATCCCGCTAATACCCCGTATAAAATATAGACAAAGAAAAACAACGGGGGTGAACTTTGCCAAAGTAGAGGTGACTAGTGACAATCACTCATTTTCTAAGTATCTCGCTTAAGCAATTTTTCTCTAAAAGTTTATTCCGTCCCCGGCAACGGCGCCAAAAAATGCTTGCTGACACCTCTAACACCACTCACGCTAAGTTGTCATCCCTAGCATGGTGCCAGAAGTGTTGGTATAGAAATTGCTCCTCTAATCAAGAAAAAATATGGGATCCGCAAGCGAACAGATAATACACCATCGTAGCATTTTACCAGGATGTATTCCAGGTATCGTTATTTATATTTAGCTCAAAGGAAAGAACTACGGACTTAAACAATGAGATGAACTTGCTAAACATGACTACTTATGAGTGATTGATTGCACAGTCACATACTTTGGCAGAGGGGTAAACCATGACAAATAAGTGAATATAAAGTAATAAGCTCAGGGTATAAATCACACAGAGATTAGATATAGACTACTCACAAAGGTAGGTTGACATCTGATTAGCACAAGAAATAGAAATCCTATGTAGGTTCTAATCTACTAAGTCATTCATCTACTCCAACTCTACACTATCATATACAGCACAAAAGACTCTTCATCTATGTATAAGGATCATTGCTATAACAAGCCAAGATATAGCGGGACTTACTACGCAACTTTGGTTCGCTAGACCTACCAACGGGGGATGGAATACGAAGACTCAACGAACTCTGTCACTTCCACGATCTACCACACGACCCGGCCAATAGGGTGCATTTGCAGATAAACGGCATCTAAGCACCATGCTTACATGAAATCTACCACCTAACCCCCTCGGGAAGAGAGCTAAGCGCTTTGCAAACATATACATAAACTTATTACCAATCATAACCATATCAAATGTAGAACTAGAATAAACTAGGAACATAATAAATAGAAACATAATGATATTTAGAATAAAGTCACAAGAATAGATACAAGATAATACCAATTACGATGATGAAGATCCGGAATTCCGAGCACAAGCGCCCGATTCTTCCTCTATCTAGTCTAAACCTATGTAGAACTTGAAGATCTAGAGTAACTATTCTAATTCTCACGGTGGAGATGTCTCTCTAAACCCCGGCTTTGCTTGATGGCTACCTCGAATAATGAATTCTTGAATGAATTAGGGTTTTAGCCGGGGCCGGGGGCTCAATATATAGCCCCCTAGGATGCACCACAGCAATCGGATCAAACCGACCTAAACGGACGATAATTATTGCTCCTCAAGGTCGGTGGAGGCAGGATCCGCGAGCCTCCACCTGATTGGTGGAGGTGGGCAGTCGACCAACCCAAGGAGGGAGTCGGCCGACCCACCACTCTGCCAGGTGGGTCCCCGCTTCCAGGGTTCGCCTTCTGGAGTCTTCTAGAGTATATAATTTTACCCGTTCGGTCTTTCTCTCTATGTAATCATGACATGTGGGCCTCCTTGGATGTTTTTCTGATAATCCCCTGAGAAAACACATATTCACCAAAACTTGTGGAATTTGTCAGTTTAAACCCTAAGTTATTGGTGGTGAATAGATTATACCCCTCTTTCTCCCTCTGGTTGACATATAAAATTGATCATTAACAACCGTCAACACCCGCTCGAGGAAGAAGTGCGGAAACCGCTCGAGCGAGCGACCGCTCGAATCGGTAACGGAAACCGCTCGAGCGGGCGACCGCTTGAGACAGTGGCGGAAATCGCTCGAGCGAGCGACCGCTCGAGTCTATCTGCAATAATTGCCAAATCCAGGGCACGCACATGGCTACAGGGCTCGAATAGTACCACAGCCCATCCGCCTGCCTAACTCCATGGCTACAGGGCTCGTAACAGTGGACCGTACGCAGGTCGCTTCCACCATTACGCTGCCCACTCCCTGGATTCAAGGATGGTAGGCGCCACTATTGCGCCATGCCACGCACTATGCCACGTGCAGCGCGCCCTTCAAACACCCTGGTCAACCCCCCCGTACCGCCGAGCATGTCGCCCCGTCCCATCGCTCGGGACGTCGACCCCTCGAGGCAGTCCTCAACCACTCAAGGAAGGACGGCGGACGCGACCTAAGCTTGGGACGCGCAGTGCCCTATCATTCCCACCTCGACGGCCATACAGCGGGGTTCCCGGGCGCACGTGCTTGTCTACGCCAGCGCTGTACCTCGACTACGTCAACCCACGACTGAGAAGGACGAGCAGGCCATCATTGGCCACGCTGCTACAGGCTCGAACCGGTCCAAAGCATGAATCCGCAGGCTTGAACCGGACCAAAGGGAGCATCTACAGTCTCGACGACTCAACATGGCGCCCGTACCTCGACGTCATGCCCACGACAGCCCTAACCACCGTGTAACCCTGAGCCTCCCCTTGGCCTATAAAAGGGGACGCCAGGGCCTTGTATAGGGCAAGGTTTCACACACACGTTCCCACATTTTCATACGTTTATTCACTGCTAAGTCCCGCTTGTATTCACCCCTGTACAAGCACTTAGGTGCAAGATAATACAAGTCTCCTCCCCCCGCTGGACGTAGGGCTTTCTTTTGCCCGAACCAAGATAAACCACTTGTGTTCTTCTTGTGTCACCATCCGGATTAGGGAGCACGCATAGAAATTTACTCGTTGGTGTTATACCCCCCGGGGTACGAAACACCGACAGTTGGCACGCCAGGTAGGGGAGCCGCGTGTTTCGCTCGATTCCCGCCATTTTTCGGATGGCAGCACCCGCTTCCTCGCTTCCGTTTGCCATGGTGATCTGGTTTGGGAGTTTACAGTTCGTGTCGCTCGGCTCAAGCTACGACATGGCTCTGCTCTCGATCGGAGAACCAACTGGGGGACGCGCGTCACCTCCATGTGCTGGTGGAGTCGCACGTAGGCCACGCCACCATGGCTCGCCGCCAAGGCACAGGCGCCACCCCGGCACCCGGCCTGCGTCGCCGGCCACACGGGGGCTTCGAGCACGCTGCTCGCGTACCCTCCCAGTCGGACGCCGTTGCACACCCAGCAGGGATGCCGAGTGCACGGCAGGGGGCAGCGCGTGGGCAGGGGGTTCTCGACGCAGACCTTGGTTTCACGTCACCGAGAGAGCCCGGCGTGGCCCCTTGAGCACGGGCACGGCCAACGTTGCCCAACCTGTTGCCGCACGGGCTCTACCTAGCATGTCACAGCCTCCAGTTTGGGCTCACCAACGCCGCCACTACGTATGCCAACGAGATTCGGACGGCCATGGGACCGCAAGAGGGGAGCCCCGGCCCCCTCCTGCGTGCCACCATGGACTTGGAGATTGTATGGCCGGCGTCAGTAGACCACGGGTTTGACAGAGCACCTGGCTCGCAACGCCGCAACACGGTCGGGGATATGCGCCGCTGGATCGAGGAAGAGAGCACGGGGAGGCCCTGGACGCCGTCCAGCGCTAATCCAGACTCCGACGACTCGGGCTCAGGATGCTATGACCCGGCTCATGAGTGTTTTCATCTCGACGGCGACGCCCCGTCAGATGAGGAGACCAGAGATGGCTACAACGAGCAAACTAACGAGGAAAGACTGGCTAACGCCGTCGACCAGGCTGAAGAGGCTCGAGACACGGTGCTCCTACACTCTACGCGCTACCAGCAAAAGCTGCGGCAGTATCACGAGAAGAACGTGCGCAAGAGGGATTTTGAGGTCGGCGATCTCGTACTCCGTCGACGCCAAGATAACAAGGGGCGCCACAAGCTCACTCCTCCTTGGGAAGGCCCGTTCATCGTGGTTGAGGTGCTGAAACCGGGGACGTACAAGTTAGCCAACGAGAATGGCTCGACCCTCACCAACGCATGCAACATCGAACAGCTACGTCACTTTTTCCCCTAGGCCAAGATGCCTTGTACATTTTTTCCGTTTAAATGTACCGCTAGTATGAATGAGTAAAGGATTTGCAAGCTAATTTCCTGTCTTCTCGTTCACACGCAAGGTGGGCTTGACTTTGTTTCCACAAAGTCAAGCCCCTGAAGCTAGACCAGGGGGACCTCCCTGAAGTCCTCGAAAAAACGCGCCTAGTTTTTTCAAAGATGCTCGACGCACTCTTTTTCCTCCCCGCCTCGAAATTTTTCTTGTAAAAACTAAGTATGAGCGTCACCTCGAGCCCGTCGAGCCGTGACGACCGAGCACAGGGTTTCCCATGCTTCCGAGCTACGGCACCCCAACTCATCTCCCCTCGAAGCGGTTCGAGCGTAGCGCTACCACTTAGTTAAAAAAGAAAAAAAAAAGGGGGCAAGGAATGAAAGACAACTTGGAGCACAGAGAAAAAACTAAGAGCGCAATAGCACGAGTCATAAACATTATGTTTAAAAGGCCACTCGGGCCATTTCACAATCAGAATATTCATTTTCTTACAAGGGCCTTGTTGCCCAGATCTCGGCTTGCAGGCCGGTTGAAAGCTACTGCATGGCGGGAGGAAGAACGAGCGCCTCGAAGCTCTGGCCCAACTGCTCTCCAGGCCCCTTGGCATCGGCAAGGAGTTGCTGATGTCGCGGGATCATGGCTCCCTCCTGCTCACCCTCAGCATAGGTGAAGCCTCCAGCAACGGCCTCCATCCCGCTCCGAGCATCTTCCCTTGAGAGGGCGAACCCGGAGTAGAAGATGGCGAGGCTCCGACGCGCGGCGAAGACGAGGGCGTGCCTAACTCAGTCCCACAGGGAGAGGCCAAAGGCAAAAATGAGAGTAGCATAGCCACGTCCAGCGTCAGGCCCCTCGACGTCCACCATGGGCTCGAATCCCCAGCGCTCGCTAAGGGTGTCGATGGCGCCGCAAATCCGAGTCCGGGCATCCACCTCGACGGCCAACGCCCTCTCAGTGGCTTGGAGTGCTGTGCGGGTCGAGGAAAGATCAGCCTGGGCGAGCTAGAGAGCCGTCCACGATGCGGCCAAATTAGCCTCAAGCCGTGAAAGAAAAAATCCAAGTCAGTAATTAAAAGAATCCAAGTCGGCAAATAACACGAGCGCCTCAAGCACGTTCGAGGACTCAGCCAAGAGCGACTCAAGCATTTACCTGCGCAGCGGGTCGACAATCCTTGCTCACGCTCGAGCGCGCTCGTAAGCTCGGCCTGCTTCCCCTTGAGATCGCGGCCGAGGTCGCGCTTCTCCACCCGCAACTCCTCGAGGGCCCTGCCAATAGTCTGGATAGCAAGATCTTTCTCCGTCATCGATTGATGAAGATTGATCACCTCCGTTTGAAAGTCGCCCGCCCGCTTCTTCTCCGCCTCGAGCGCGCTCGCCAGAGCCTCTTTTTCAGCAGTCTCTCGGGTGACCGCCGCTTGCAGGTCCTTTGCATACGACTCGGCGGCGGCCTTGTCTTTTTTGAGCTGCTCCGCTTGCTGGCACTTGGCCTTGTAGCTCCTTAGCGTAATGGCCGCATCCTTCTTGAGCTGCTCGAAGACTCCTTGCAGCCGCTCGTGCTCTTGCCGAGCGATCTCCGCCTCCCGCGCGGCTTGAGCCAGCTTATTACGGGCCTCCTGCTGGGCCGCCTCTACTTCTTGCGCCGCTCGAGCGAGCTCGTCTTGAGCCCTTCTGGCGTCTTCTTTGGTGGCGTCCAAGGCGGCGTTGGCCTCTCGGAGGAGTCGGGCAGACCGGTGCAGCTCTGCCTCAGCATCCCGCCCCATGCGCACATATCGCCGGATCTCATCCTCACTCTCGCGAAGGGCGCGGATGTGAACCGACTTGGCGTATGAGCAGCTCTGCGCCATCTAAATCATGAAAGAGAAAAATCAAACACAAACGACGATAAGTCTGAACAAAAAAAAAGGGCCATGCTCGAGAGTACTCATAGAAGAAAGCCGGGGCAGGTCCTCGGAGACGAGTGACAAAGCAGCCTTCAGGGCATGCTCGAGCCACTGCCGGTGCTCCTCAGCCTCCATGTGCACCTCGAGCTCCTTCTGACCGTTCATCACGATCGCAGGAGCCTCGTGGTCGAGGGGGTCGGGGAGCACCAGTGGCGGCCTTTCCCATAGAGGGAATTCCTTCCGCATCTCCTTGTCGACGGAGGAGTGGAGTCCCCTCACCGCCTCCAAATCGATGCCCGCCGTCACCACCCGCTCAGCCAGGGTCGTCGGGCGTTGCGGCTGGCTCCAGGAGGAGGACGCCTCTTGGGCGAGCGCCAGCGCCTCGATCCGCCTCCGCTCCTCGATGGCAACGTCGGTGGGCTCGGTGCATCCAAAACCGACCGTCCGCATGTGGCTGTCGATAATGGCGGATGCCGTCTGCTTCCTCTGGGCCTCCTCCCAGTGGTCGGCCTCGGACATGACGGTGAACTCCACCTCACCCGTCGTCGAGTCGGGCACGAGGTGGGGCACCATGCCCTCCCTCAACCACTGCTGTGGTAGCGGCGCCTGGTGACAGAGTTGCTCCTCCCCCTGCACGCCGCCCTGCTGCTCCTCGCCCCCTGCGGCGGCGGGCTCTTCCACCCGATGCTCCCCGTCATCCCGCGTAACGGCAAGCTGCTCTGCCCGCTTCTCCTCCTGCTCAACGGCAGGGTACTCCTCCGCCTGCGCAGCAGCGGGGTGCTCCTCCAGCGCCCCTTCTCACACCGTGACTTCAGCCTCCCCCTGCTCGATCAAATGCGCTTGGGGCACCTCGACTTGCGGATCGACGGGAGGGCCGGTCTCAGTATTATGAGGGGGTAGGAGCCCGGCCAGGCTAAGGCTCGGAAGCTTGACCCACCTCCTGCATCTCTACGTCCTCCACCGGCCGATCGGTGGCCGATGGCGCCTCCTCCTCCTTCTCCTTATGCTCCTCCTCGAGCTGGTGCAGGCCGATAGGTCAGGAGGTCTTGGGGCCCGAGCTCGGGCTCTCGTCTTCGAGCACGATGGGCTGCTGCTCTGATCCGGCCCCCGACACCGGAATAGTGGTCGTCGGCTCTGGCGCCGCTGCTTCCTCACCGCCGGTCACCGTGTCACTCCGCATGACTGACGACGATGACGTCTCGAGCGGGGAGACGGTCGAGGCCGTGGTGGTGGTGGTTGCCTTTTCTCCCGCCACCGCGAACACGGCCCCGGCACCTGCACGAGACGCAGCCGCCATCAGCTTGCCACGCCTAATTGCATCCCTGGCCCACTCTAGCCAATCCGGAGTAGAAGAAGGAAGGGTCACTCCACCTAACATTGACGGGGTGCCGCTCGACCCTCCCGTGACCTTTAGCCTCTTGGTAGGCAGCATGGGGGGAGGGACGGCAGTGACTGCAGGGGGCGCTTGGCTCTGGAAGAAAAAGAAAAACAAAAATTCACTATGACAAAACACCCACACGCGAGCAAAAGAGTGCAATAAGGGATAGGTCGACCAGAAGACTTACCCTGCGGTTGAGGTAGCGCTGCTCAAGCCATCCGGTTTGCTCGAAGCGCTCGGGGGCTTCTGAGCCTCAGGCGCCCCCCTCGAGTCCCTCGAGGACTTGGGGGCCTTGAGCCCACCGCTGGTGCCGCTCGGGGGCTCTGACACCTTGGCGGCCGCCCCCGTTCTCACCGACTCCTTGGCCGGGTCGGGCATGGCGTCCCTTATGGGATCCTGGGTCCTGCGGGTCGAGGTCCGGCGGTCGCTGGAAGGAGCCCTCGCCGGGCTACGCAGAAGTTGAAGTGCGCACATTTGCAGCCTGGTGCTGCCGGATGTGCACGCCCGTTGAAGAAGAATGGTGGCGGGAGGAAGAGTCCCACCGCGTCGGAGATGGCGCCCGCCTGCCATGGCTAGAGTGGCGGGGCGACTCCTCCCGCCGCCCTGCTTGAGCCGGCGACGGCGTTCGAGCACCGCGGCTCGATGACTCCTCCTGCTGGCCTGCCTGAACCAGTGATGAGTCGTCGCGCAGAAGGCCTGGTGCCAAAGTTAGCTCCTGCACGCGAGAGCGAGGAGGCGTCAGGGCTCGAGTGGCAGTGGCGCCATCGCTGTTGGTCGCCTCCTCATCTTCCCCGACATCATCACCCTCGTCCTCGTCGGTCGACTCGAGACTAGAGCTCCAGTCGGTCGGGTCCGTCGCCAGACGCATTTCACGCGCCCGGCGGTGCCTAGCCTTACGCTTCTGAGTCTCCTCTAAGTCACGAGCTTTCTTTGCTCTCTCTTCCCTTTTCGAGAGCACGGTGGCGTGTTCTCGTTCGCCCCTCAGGCGTCTTACCTCGCGGTCGGGCGCGTCCTCCTTCACCGGGGGCCTCGACTCCGCGTGGTCGTTGATATTCTAAAAAAAAAAAGAACAGGCCTCGATAAGGATCGCTCGAGTAAAAGAAATGACGAAAGGGGATCTTGAAAAAACTCACAAAGCCCAGCAGGTTGAAGGCCGGATGCATGCGGAAGAGGCCAACTTGGTTCTCACCGAAGTTCCTCCCGCTGTCAATCGCGTCGCGCACCCGAGCCACGATTGTGGCGACCGGGAGGGGCGCGTCCGACATCCTGCTAGCCACGAGCGCCGCAGGATCGGCGTCCTCCGTCATCTGGTCGAGCCGTAGCGTGCGCTCGGCGAGCGGGAGCACCCGGCGGCTGTGGAACTCGGCAACGACGTGCGCGATGTTGAAGAAGAGGTTGCCGGACCTCCGGTTGCGGAGGCTCGAAATAGCGTTGAGCAGGGAGTCCATGCAGGGCTGGCGAGCCTGCGGCTGGCCGTGCATCCAGTTGAAACCGGGCGCGGTTAGCACGGCGCCGGTGTACTCTGGGAAGAGGCCCTCCTCGTTGCGGAGGCAGAACCACTCCCGGTCCCAGCCGGCGTTGTTCGACGCCCACGCATCGGATATCCAGCACTCTTTCTTCTTCAGCTCGATCGAGTAGGAACCCGCTCGAACGTAGTGGCGGACCTTCGGTTTCTTCTTCTTCTCCTCTTCCTCCTCCTCGTCACCGTCATCACCGTCGTCGTCGACGGCCTCCTTGTCTTTCATCGCCTTGGTGAAGAGCGTCGCCTTAAAGATGTGGGTGAACAGGTCCCACTGTGGCGCCATACCCAGATACCCCTCACACACGGCGGCGTAAGTAGCCGCGTGCGAGATGGAGTTGGGGTTGAAGTGCTGGAGCTCAACCCCGAAATGGTGGGGAGCGCCCGCATGAAGCGGCTCGGCCGCGCACCAAGTCCCCGCCGGTGGAACCTGATAAAACTCAGGATGTAGCCCGGCGGGGGATTGGGCTCGAAGTGGTCGTCGTCCGGCACCCGCCACTCCAATGTCCCCGTCACCGGATTGGGCGGAAGCAATCCGCCATTGACCAGGTTGATCAGCATCGTCTCGGTCACCGTGGACCAAGGCCAAGGAAGCGCCAACTCCATCACCACCGGCATGGGAGGCTTGGCGGCCTCCTTGCCTTTGCCCTTGCCTTTTCCACCGGCGCCCTGACTAGAGCTCTGACCCGTCTTCCTGCCTGACCTCCCCATGTCGGCGACGGGAGCGGGACTGTGGAGCAACGACGGCGGCGGAGCATGAGGAATGGTGGCGCGGGGAACGGTGGCGCAGAAAGCAGGCACGGTCATGGGCTAGAGTGGCGGCGGGTCGCGGGCGCGGCGGCGGTTTGTGGATGATGACAGGCGGATTGGATCTAAAGCGGCGCAACCGGCGACGTGAGCGGCAGGAAGGGCGAGAATGCAGGGAAGAAGAACCGGGAGCCCACTCTTCCAAATTTATAGAGCTCAATCCGATCCGCGTAAATCGCATCTGACGGCCCAGGTTGCACCATCCGACGGCTGCGCGCCCCCGGCGGACTCGGCTAAAAACGGTAACCGCATTTATTGCCCTGACAAACCGCCACCTACCTCCACTTACAGGGCGCACGCATCGTGAGACGGAGCGGAACCGTCACCAAGACACGATCATCATGATGCGCCGGTTTCCACCTAAAAAGGCGCACCGCTTGCAACGGACGAATGCGCCTCGAACAGGCGCGGTGATGGGACGTCTCGACAGACGGTTCCTTACAAAGTAAGAAAACCAGGGACCCCGGTCCCACAAGTAAGTCTCGAGGGAGCGGAGGTTGACCCACGGACGGGTTCGAACAGCCGCCCTCGAGCACCCGAGTTAGGGGCGCCTATGGGAAGGAACCCTCGAAAGGTTCCGCTCGAGAACGAACCCTCGAACCCAGATGGCGTGTCCAAGGCGGGGCACTAGGTATCCAAGAGATCCCGTCGACGGGAGGCACTCGAGCCGCTGGTCCCCTCGAACGGGGCCGGTCCTCTAGAAACTAAGCACCCAGCTCTAATGAGAGCGCCCCCGGGCCACGAAGCCGTCTCCCCTCGAAAGGAGGCGAGCTCTCACTTGGATTACCTGCTACCAGCTCACAGGGACGCCTGATGCTCGCTTAAACGTGAGTAGCACCAGACTTCCCACCACTTGGATCTGATCCAAGGGAATTCAGCGAGGAGCTGGATTATGACCCAAGCTCGGCCGCTCGAGGCACGGGGGCTCGAGTCATACTAACAACCTCCCTCGACATGGGAGGAGTATGGGACGCTCGGGGGCTCGAGAAACCCTTGAACACCCTTCCCTTGTGCTACTACAACTCCAGTTAACATCATCTTTACTCACGACGAGTCATTTTAAAGCCCTCAGAGGAATGCCTCATTCCTCTGGGGCCTCGGGGGCTACCCCCGCGGGGGACGCTCGCGCGCCCCCCACGGAAAAAACAAGACGACATAACCCCAATCCTAGGTACTTCAACTCCACTTCATGATCCCTTGGTTGAAGTTCCACAATCAAACAAGGGCTCGGGGGCTACTGTCAGGGACCTAGATTAGGGGGCCCCAAACTAGGCAGATTAGCGGCAAACAAACCAGCCCAATTCACCTCTAAACTCCCCAAAGAATTCACCAAGGAAATTCTAACCCTCCTCGTGTTGGGCCGGCATGCGAGTCAGGCCCACAAGAGTCACACGGCCACAAGGCCCACTTGCTCGAGCAGCAGCCACCTGCCCGCTCGAGGAAGAAGTGCGGAAAAACCGCTCGAGCGGGCGACCGCTCGAGACAGTGGCGGAAATCGCTCGAGCGAGTGACCGCTCGAGTTTATCTGCAATAATTGCCAAATCCAGGGCACGCACATGGCTACAGGGCTCGAACAGTACCACAGCCCATCCGCCCTGCCTAACTCCATGGCTATAGGGCTCCTAACAGTGGACCGTACACAGGTCGCTTCTACCATTACGCTGCCCACTCCCTGGATTCAAGGATGGCAGGTGCCACTATTGCACCATGCCACGCACTATGCCACGTGCAGCGCGCCCTTCAAACACCCTGGTCAACCCCCCGTACCGCCGAGCATGTCGCCCCGTCCCATCGCTCGGGACGTCGACCCCTCGAGGCAGTCCTCAACCACTCGAGGAAGGATGGCGGACGTGACCTAAGCATGGGGCGTGCAGTGCCCTGTCATTCCCACCTCGACGGCCATTTTCGGGGTTCCCGGGCGCACGTGCTCGTCTACGCCAGCGCTATACCTCGACTACGTCAACCTACGACTGAGAAGGACGAGCAGGCCATCATTGCCCACGCTGCTACAGGCTCGAACCGGTCCAAAGCATGAATCCGCAGGCTCGAACCGGACCAAAGGGAGCATCTACAGTCTCGACGACTCAACATGGTGCCCGTACCTCGACATCATGCCCACGACAGCCCTAACCACCGTGTAACCCTGAGCCTCCCCTTGGCCTATAAAAGGGGACGCTAGGGCCTTGTATAGGGCAAGGTTTCACACACACACGTTCCCACATTTTCATACGTTTATTCACGGCTAAGTCCCGCTTGTATTCACCCTGTACAAGCACTTAGGTGCAAGATAATACAAGTCTCCTCCCCCCGCTGGACGTAGGGCTTTCTTTTGCCGGAACCAGGATAAACCACTTGTGTTCTTCTTGTATCACCATCTGGATTAGGGAGCACGCATAGAAATTTACTCGTTGGTGTTATACCCCCCGGGGTACGAAACACCAACATTGTGCGAGTGGAGCTCTTCTTGTGTAGAATGTGTGTCTTCCAATGGAGAAAAATGTCCCTATTTATACTAGAGAGGTGCCTTGGGAGAGTGGAGATGCTCCTCCCCATTTGGAAAGTGCCAAACCAACCTCACAATGTCGGTTCCAGGTACAATGAATCTGGACGCACCCCAGAACCGACCTTCACACGTTGTCGTGGGCCATCTGGAGGAGACTGGGCCGGTTTGGCCTCCTCGCTGGCGCGGTCACGCCCCTGGTGCGAGCGCGCCAGGGGAAGCTCGGCTGAGGCCCAACTTTTGTAGGCACATGGGCCTCATCACAAGCTTTCCAACGCATATTTGTTTGCCCAAATCGGACTCCGTATGAGTGAGTTATGGCCTGTTTACTGAGGCCTACTCATGTAGTCCAAGATAAAGTTGGTCCGAGTTTTGGGCTTTATCCATTTTTGATCCGAATTGGTGTGCTTTTGTATTTAGCCCTGCCAAACAATGGAAACACCAAAACTCATGGAAATGATTAGTTCAAAACCCTATTACTAAGTTTTGGTGACTATTTTCATAACAAGTTGGCGGTGAAAAGCATGCAATAAGGAGCGCCAACATTAGCCCACCAAAATCTTTGTTTCAAATCATGGTACATCTTGGTGCTTCCTGGATGAATTGAGAACTTAGTGTTATGTGTTTCATCAAGGATTTTCTGTCGTAACTCAGGGACTTCTGGTACAACCAACCGATTTTTGAACCATACAATACCTTCTGTATCAATTCTAAAACAAGAATCTTCATGTTTACTAGCCTTCGCCTTAATCTTATTCTTGATACATTCAATTCCCTTATTATTTTTCTGAGCATCAACAATTTGATCTCTCGATAGTTGTCTCAATAGTTAGATTAGACAAAGCGCCTTCTTGAACTATCTCTATGCCAAGTTTCTCAATTTCATGGCACAATGAAATATCCGGAGGCTTCCTTTGTCAAACGGTTCTTTGATTCTTTCGATCGAGTGCATCAGCGACCACATTCGCCTTACCAGGATGGTAATGCACCTCTAGGTCATAATCCTTGATTAATTCTAACCATCTTCTTTGCCTCATATTCAGCTCATCTTGTGTGAAAATATATTTCAAACTCTTGTGATCTGTATAAATATGACAAGTGCTGGCTAGCAAATAGTGACGCCATATCTTCAATGCATGGACAACTGCCGCTAACTCAAGATCATGAGTTGGATAATGCTCTTCATGTTGCTTAAGCTGTCTTGAAGCATATGCTATAACTCTGCATTCTTGCATCAATACACATCCAATACCAGTGCCTGAAGCATCACAATAAACATCAAACAGCTTCTGGATATCTGGCTGTGCTAAGATTGGTGCAGATGTCAACAACTTCTTCAAGGTCTGAAAGGCTTTCTCACATTCAGGTGACCAGATAAACTTGACTTGATTCTTCAACAATTCAGTGATAGGCTTGGACACCTTTGAGAAATCCGGGATGAACCGACGATAATATCCTGCCATTCCCAGAAAACTACGAACTTGATGAACTATTTTTGGAGGTTTCCAATCAAGTACATCCTTTACTTTACTAGGATCTCTGAAACACCCTCTCTGCGACAAGACATACCCAAGAAACTAAACTTCTTTGAGCCAAAACTCATATTTGCTGAACTTAGCATACAAGCGATGTTTCCTTAAACGCTCAAGAACAATGCACAAATGTTTCGTATGTTCCGCTTCATTCTTGGAGTAGATCAGAATGTCATCAATGAATACCACTACAAACTGATCAAGCTCTAGCATAAACACTGAGTTCATAAGATATGAGAAATGAGCTGGTGCATTGGTAAGCCCAAAGGACATAACTAAATATTCATATAAACCATATCTTGTAGTGAATGCAGTCTTCGGAATATCTTCAGGGCGAATCTTGATTTGATGGTACCCAGATCTGAGATCTATTTTGGAAAATACCTTTGCTCCTGCCAACTGATCAAAAAGTAGATCAATACGGGGCAAAGGATATTTATTCTTGATAGTCACTTCATTCAACGGCCGATAATCTACAACCAATCTCAGAGTTTTATCCTTCTTCTTCACAAAGATAGCTGGGCAACCCCAAGGTGAACTACTATTCCTGATAAAACCTTTATCTAACAGCTCTTGCAATTGAATCTTCAATTCTACCAACTCTGGTGGTGCCATCCTGTACGCTCTTCTAGATATAGGAGCAGTACCAGGTTTCAAATCAATCACAAACTCAACATCTCTATCGGGAGGTAATCCGGGTAACTCTTCCGAAACACATCGGAAACTCTCGGACAATTGGAATATGCTCAATTTTCATTCTTTGAAATAACATTAACTACCTCAACCTTTCTCTTGAGAGTTGGGAAATGTATAAGAAGCTTGGACTTGCTATTAGGTAAGTTGACTCTCACAGATCTATTGAAAATATCTATCACCGCTCCATGCTGACTCAGCCAATTCATTCCTATTATCACATCTATTGTCTGCCCTTTCAAGATTATCATATTGGTGGGGAAGATATGTCCCCCCAAATCTATAGGTACATCACGTACCATCTCCCTAGTACACATTCGCCCTCCCGGCGACTGTATAAATAACTCTTCACTTGTTTTTGTTATAGGGATGTCATGCTTCTTAACAAAAGTACCATTCATGAATGTATGCGATGCGCCTGAATCAAAAAGCGTAACTGCAGGATGATTGGCAACAGAAAACATACCCAACATGATAGGTTCACCATCAAGAATTTCTCCAGCTTGAGTGAGGAAAACCCGTCCTGTCTTCTTGTCATTCTTGTCCTTCTGAGCATTCTGGTTACCACCTCGATTCTGATTCTGCTGCTGCTGTT
The DNA here is from genome assembly GCA_018135685.1 of Themeda triandra. Classification (NCBI taxonomy): domain Eukaryota; kingdom Viridiplantae; phylum Streptophyta; class Magnoliopsida; order Poales; family Poaceae; genus Themeda; species Themeda triandra. The sequence continues at coordinate 1,255,087 of JAENPR010000077.1, read as the reverse complement.
GCTGTGGAGCAGGAGCTCTTGGAACACCATAACCATACTACCTCGGATACGGGCAGTCCCTCGAGAAATGGCCAGGCTTGCCACAATTATAGCATGGGTAGTTGTAGTTTGGTGGAGTTTGGATACGAACACCAGGGGCATTCGGTTATCGTGGGGCTGGAAGAGCCGCAGCAGGACGGAAAAATGTCTGCTGCCTAGGTTGGAACTGGGGTGGACGATAAGGGAAACGACCATGATTCTGAGGATGGTAAATAACTTTACGCGCTTTGCATTGCCACTAAAGGAACCGAGAGAAACCACTCTTCTTCTTTTTCAACTCTTTATGCTTGCGAGTCTTCTCTTCAAATGCAATGGCGATGTTCACAGTCTCTTGAAAGGTAGCATTGGGAGATCCAGTGAGCATCACCTGAATCTTAGTGTTCAGATCTCTGATAAAACACTCCCTCTTCTTGCGATCAATATTCACATGTTCTGGGGCATACTGAGATAACTAATTGAAATTCCCCACATACTGTATAACAGAGTTATCACCTTGCTGTAGTGCCAGGAATTCCTCTAACTTGATCTTCATCAAACCGTCAAGAATATGATGAGCTCAAAAAGCTACAACAAACTCATTCCATGTCACACGGTGTCCATCCTGTTGTTCTGCAAGAAAATTTGCCCACCGAGGCACCGGCCACGGCCCCGAGTCATGTTGAAGCGGCAAACACGGAGCTTCGATAGATAGTGCAATCAATCAGACTAAACTTCTGCTCCATATAGTGCGGAGCCAATCATCAGCCTTCATGGGATCATCAACCTTAGAGAAGACTGGAGGACGAGTATCAGTGAAATCCACATAAGTAGTTTCATCCCTGTTGTTACGGCCATGATTACCCTGCCTTGCATTCTGAGCCAATATAGTGGTTGCATTGACAAGTGTAGCTAACACCTCTGCCAGAGTGGGCGGAACTAGCGGTGGTGGAGGAGCATCTTTCGCATGTTCCCCATGTTCCGGTGTGCCAGGCATCTGTTATATAAACAAACCAGCCTTATTCACATGATTTATTGAACTAGAAAACAATTACATATTACAAGTACACACCCTACTTATAATACATTATTTTTGTTACATTAGTCTGCACCTCTGCAAGACTTCCCACAACTACTAAGGTTCAAGAACAAGGGAAAGGGATATATTACATCACTTTCTGCCTAAACTTTCTACTCTTCCTCCTCATAATCCTCCACTGCGACAACCTCTTCCTCTTCCTCCTCTTCTGGCTCATCTATGATCATCTCAGGATCTTCCTCTGGATCTTCTTCTTCCTCAGGATCCTCTTCATTCTCATTGTCATCTTCCATTTCATCCTCAACAATGACCTGCTCATCAACAGGTGCCATTTCTTCGGGATCTTCTTCCTCCATCATATCCGGATCTTCTTCCTCATCCGGACCCATGACAAAGCCAAGATCATCCCGTGTGACCATTCGCTGATAACTGGATCCAGCAGATTATTCAACCTCTGACACTCATCATCAGCATCATCAACATATTCTTCTAACTCTGCTACATATTCCTCTAACTCTTGAATGCGCTCATTAGCCTCATGCATTTGCGCCCGAGCATGATTCTTCTGATTCTTGGCGTGCTTCAGATGACGCTTGAGCTGACCAAACTGATAAGCCTCAGTAATGCGATCATTTTCTGCCCTCTGTAGTTCTGCTCTGAGCCTGCATATCTCAGCTTGGGGATCTAAGTTGGAACTGCCACTGCTCTCCCCAATCTCATACCTTGGAGCTAACTGATAGCGGGGCACTCCCTGAGGTCCGGTACTCTTGCGAGGAGTCTGCTTGGTACGGCCATCCAAAAAGAATAGAAAGATCATAAGGATAGATAGATGGGAACTGAAAGCTAGCATGAATAGGATTGATACTACTTAACCCAAACCACATTAAGATGGAAGGTAATTAAAACAGGTTAATTAAGCATGATGCATGAACGACTTACGATCTAAGCATAAAAACATTAAACTAAGCACATACTTAAAGTAAATTTTATAATTAGGGCAATAATACATGCTATCCACCACAAAGATTTTCAAATATGCCTATAGGAGAATAAAGAATGGAACATAGGTAAGTGATAAGCAATTTTGGACTCAAAATAGTCATATTAAGTTTTATGGATCCAAAAAATTTTGAAGTTTTGCAATGAACACTACAATACTCTAGAATAACGATCCGGCTCTGATACCAGCTGTGGCAGAACCTCCTAAGTAATGTGGCCCACATGCACTAATCCTTTTCTTAACAAACCTCAGATGCCTATGCATGTGTTCCACAAGACTTAATTAGCTCTGTCAGGTTAAACCCGAAATCTCCACGATTCTCCGAGCAAGGATCGATCATTACAAGAGACATTGCAATGTACAACAGTTTTACAATAAAATAATATACTTCAGAGTGAAAGCGAAAGTCTTACAAAACATAGCTTACAAACCTATAAGTTTTAAACCTTACAAACCCTGAGTTAAATTATTACAAACCATAAAGTAATAGATAGCATTAGGATAACTTTATACAACACCTCAGACGTGGTGCTTGCCCAAGGCCAAACACTCTACTTGTCGTCACTCTCCAGAACGACCGTCATGCAACAAGGTGCAAAGCACACCTGAGCATGAGACTCACCTGCAACAAGGGTTTAACAAACCCTGAGTACAAAAGTACTCAACAAGACTAACCCGACAAAAAAGGTGGAGAAGACACAGGAATGCAGGCCAGATAGGAATCAAGGTAAGGTCTAAAGCAAGAATCAAATCTTTTGCAGAAAAGCCGCTAAGAGTGAGTCCTTAACCTTCAGTTTTACTTTCCAGTTAAACCTATGGGGTTACTTATGCTAGACTAACTTAAGTAAAGCCAGCAGAACAAGATAATTCATACAACTCTCTTTTATCTCTACCAAAAAGTAGCCACCACTTTTATCTACGATGAATGGTCAGAGGATCAAGTCTCCATAACCGAGGAGCACGACGATTCTAATTGATTTACTCAGCTGAGGATCCCTAAGCACACGATATAAGTGGGACTCTAACCCACAATTATATCAACAATACCATCGGATATTCTAGAACTAGGCTCAGCTTCCGTGCCATCCGAGAATACTTGTACACCTCCAATCCGGGTTACGTCCCACGAGGGTAACTAGTATCCCCGCCATCTCGCCACTCCCAATGCACGGGCTCACCGTACTAGTCCTTAGATTATCCAAGGGTAAAGCTTTTCCGTAGATATGTGAGTAGTTGCAAAGTATTGTCCAGCAGGCCAAACAACGGCCGGTCCTTAACTGACAAGTCGGAAACACTACATCAACCATTTGATGCAAGTCACCCGACCGATCTTAATAATCATTAGCTACCAACTTTACGATTCAACAGGTGATACCAACTTCCATCATTTTGAAGTAACTCAGTTGAAAACCTACTTATTAAAGCAAGACTAAGCATACTAAGCATTTTCAAAATAAAACAGGTATCAAGGACAAAACCAAACTCCTCAACACTAGAAGCACCGAAACCCGACTCCGGAACTGGTTCCTCCTTCGGATCGGTGTTACTCTCCTCATACACGTGGTCTACACGATAATGACATGTATTTACATGATTGAATATAAATATGATGCTTGACAAAAATTAAATAAGATTAAATACAAGCGCAAATAACTAATTAAAGTGTCGAAGGTCATTAGGGTTAATGACCTAGGGTCATCACTCAAATCCAAAGTCAAACAACTAATTAATTACTAGGGAAATTAAACCCTAAAATAAAAAGTTGTCAAATTAATTTCAAAAATTAATTTTAGGTAGATTTTATCAAAAACAGTGCACCAATAAATTTTCATGATTTTTGGATAAATAAATAAATTACTAAAAGTCAAGGAAGACTCATTTTTCAATTAAAAGGGCTAATTTTTGAACATAGAAAAACTACTCAAATTTGGCATTTTAAATTTTTCTAGATAGAGGACATCACAAGGAACACACACAAAAATTTTTAGAATTTTTGGAGCTACCCATGAATTACTATGAATTTTGAAAGGAAATAACATTTTAAAGCATAAAAAGAAATGAAAAGGAATAAGAAAAAGAAAAAGACTAAGCTGGACCCGAATCCGGCTCGACTCGGCCCAATCTTGTAGACAACTCGGCCCAACAATAACAGGTCGGCCCAACAAGCTCGGCCGAGCTGGCCGACGGCGGCGACGAGCTCGCCGGCGACAACTCGTCGGCGGCGAGGTTCTAGGTGGCGCGGCAGGTACCTACGTGACCCTCGTGACACGGCGCACCTCCTAGGCTAGAAAACGTGGCGGCCGAGCACCGGTCTCACCCTCGCCGGCGGCCATGGCGGCTCGGCGGAGCGGCGACGCGGCGGTGGAGCTCGCCGGAGCATCTCCGGTGCCACAAACGCGAGCATAAGCTCCCTAGCTACACTCTGGACACGACAAGCACACCAATTTGACTAACGCGCAACCCTAACAGCGGCCATCTCGTGCGCGGCAGAGCAGCACGACCATGCCGGTGGCGGCACCCGCGAGGCGACGGCGACAGAGCAGCTCAGACCGAGCCAGGGGCATGAGCGCGTGCAGGAGCTCACCATGGGTACGATGCACACGACGATGGGGATGAAGGACGGTCGGAGATGAGAGCTTGGCGGCGGTAGTGGCGTTGGCGGCGGATTCCAGCGGCAAGCCTCGCGTCCTGACGTGGCTTGTGCACCAAATGAAAGACCAAGGAGTGCACCGTGAGCAGCGCGTCAAGGTGATCATTATGGCAGGAGGAATTGCGAAAATGAGAAGGAACGACAGCGAACGGCGGTGGCGATCCCCGGCGGGTTGGCTCGCCGTCCGGGAAGAAGATGACGGGGTGCGGGCGAATGAGCGGGAGTGAGAGGAATTGGTGGCGCTAGTTGAATGCGCGAGCTCAAGGCGGAGCTAATGGCGTGGTTTGCTTGGGCTATGGCGGCGTGAAGACGACGGCGTGCGGTGCGGAGGTGACGGCAATGGCGGTGATGGCGTCGGCGTGCGGAGGAAAAGGGAGAAGAAGGGGGACGGGGTCGGCCGGGGTTTAATGGCGCAAGGACGGCGGACGGGGTGAACGACACGCGGCGGGAAGCTTCGCGCTCGGCATTGCTTGGCGCGACCGCGCGCGACAAACCGGCATGGCCGCCATGGCTTCGGCGGTGAGGGCGCCGGCGGGGAGAACGGGGGGGATGACGTCGGCAAAACGATAATGGTGATGAAATTTTGCAAATTACTCCAAATATTTGAACTAAAGTTAAAAAATTCCAAAAAGCAACCCTAGCTAAAATTTCATGCTCTACAATTTTCTCAACTGGACCATTTTCAAATTTTGAAAGCAAAATTGAATTTGAACCAAATTTTGAAAAGGGGACAAAAACCCTAGAATGAAATATATGAAATTACTTTGAATTTTTCTAAAGAACTTGAAAAACTCCAAAACTATGGAAAACTCAACTTTTCAAACTGCATATTTTCTCCAAAAAGAGTTTTTCCAAAATATGCATAATTTTTGAATTATGATTTGAAATTCAAAAGGGGACAACGTCGGAAAAGCGTATTTTCAAAATTATTTGAAATTCTTTTTGAAAACTTGAAAAACTTTGTTCACCAACATTGTAGGTCTCATCAAGCCCTACAATATTGCTTTTTGGACCAACCCCAAATTATTTGTAGATTTTGAACTAGAGAAAAGGGGTAAAACGGAGTTTGTCGGAAACGGGGTTTTTGAAACGAAAGCCGGGTTTGATTACGGCGGACACACCTCTAGGCTATCAAAAGCATTAACAAGCATTATCTTAGGGCACAATCAACCTAGAATATAAATTTTATTTTAGTGGATGCATAACGGGGTTGACCTAAGCATGAATGCTTTGCAACTAACATGATGACATGTCGGGTTTTAGTTGATATAACATCAGAGATGTTACATTAAGCATGTCCATTCTCCCTCTCACACATCATGTAATTTTCTATTTTTCTTCATTCTACCTCCCTACTTCCACAAGTCTACACAAGAGGAAGAGTAGAGCCATTACACCTAGCTTCTAGCTAGAATAGAAGTAGGGGAGTGTGAGAGGTCAAGAGCGGAGCAACCCTTCTCGAGTGTTCCCGGAAGCTAGCCTTCCACGACGTGGAGTGTCGGATTTGTCGGCTTCCTCCTCGCTTGTACCTCGGCGACGTCTTACGCTTGAAGTAAGAGGTTCATGTTTACCTATTGGTACGTTTCTTCTTGCAAAGTTACCTTTGTCGTTATTCACTTGCTGGTTCATCGACCGTCCTTGTGGCGGTAGTTCTAGTAGAGGACTCCTGATAGAGACGGATGTTCCTGGCCAACGCTAGAACTGTAACATTAGCGTAGACATGGTATCTAAGGTAATAGTTGCCTTCGTTTTCCTTGTACTCCACAGTTGAGGTGGTAGGCGGCAGGTGGTGACAGCCCTATCCATCCCTTGTAACCCCCACGTCCGGGTACCACGTAGAGCAACAGGCCGGCATCGCCTGCCAGACCAGGTGTGACTCGACGCCCAAAGTAAGGGAGTAATGACCTAGCTACCTTTCTCTAAGGATTCGGCCAATAGAAAACTTCCTAGTTATCTACTCTCTCCTCAGGGCAACCTAGTTAAGAGAAAAACCTGACCATACCGTTCTTCGTGAAATTTACGATACCCTGTTTATCATCGGGTGAAGTGCTACAATGGTCTTTTTGTGCGCTTGCGGAATTTGCTGCTTTCGCTAAGAAATACCAACAGCTTCTTGCCTTTGGTTTGGCCAAGGGCCACCCCAACAGTGCAGTCACTAGCATTACACAAGATCTCAAAAGGTAGAGACCAATCGGGAGGCTGGATCCTGATCGGTGCTGAGATGAGTGCTTGCTTAAGAGTGTGGAAAGCTTTCAAGCACTCATCTGTGAAGTCAAAAGGTACATCCTTAGCTAGTAGGCTTGTGAGGGGTCTAGAGATTTGAGAAAAGTCTTTTATGAATCTCCTATAGAACCCCGCATGGCCTAAGAAGCTACGGATTCCTTTGACATTTACTGGGGGAGGTAGTTGCTCAATAACTTCTATTTTAGCCTTGTCTACCTCTATCCCCCTTTCGACACCAGTGCCCAAGGACAATGCCCTCGTGGACCGTAAAATGGCACTTTTCCCAATTAAGTACCAAGTCATTTTCTTTGCACCTTTGCAAGACTTTCTCTAAGTTTTCAAGACAATGATCAAAAGTTTTTCCATAGACTGAAATCGTCCATGAAGACTTCCATGATTTCTTTAATCATGTCTGAAAAGATAGACATTATACACTGTTGGAATGACGCGGGTGCATTACACAACCCGAATGACATTCTACAATAGGCGTATGTTCCATACGGACATGTAAATGTCGTCTTGCTTTGATCATCGGGATGGATGGGAATTTGATGATATCCTGAGTACCCATCGAGGAAACAAAAGAAAGAATGTTTCGCTAACCGCTCCAACATTTCATCAATGAAGGGAAGCGGGAAGTGATCTTTCTTAGTTGTCGCATTGAGTTTTCGGTAATCAATACACATTCTCCATCCTATGACAGTTCGTTGAGGAATAAGCTCGTTCTTATCGTTTTCAACGACTGTCATTCCTCCCTTCTTGGGAACCACGTGGACAGGGCTAACCCAGTCGCTATGTGGCACGGGATAGATGATCCTGGTGTGAAAAAGTTTTAGGACTTCCTTCTTCATGACTTCACGCATCGCGTTATTAAGCCTACGCTGAGGCTCATGTGTAGGTGTACTAGAAGGGTCTATGGGAATGCGATGGGTACAAAGTGTTGGGCTTACCCCTTGAGATCTTCCAAGGAATACCCAAAGACCATCTTATGCTTTTCTAGAATGGTGATGAGTCGGGCAGTCTCCTCATCACTAAGCTTATCGCTAATGATGTCAGGAGTTTGTGAATCAACATTCAAGAAAGCATAACATAGTCCTGTGGGTAGGGGTTTAAGCTCAACTGGAGGTCGTGTTGGTTTTTTCTCTTTGGGTAGGTCTAAGGTCTCGCCCAAATCATCCTCCTCTTTTATGAAGAAATTGGAATCTTTTTCTAAGGATGATTCAGGTGAATCAAAGGGTAAAACCAACATGACGTCCATAGGCAGGTCGGGAAGAGGTTCAGCCACTGAGTTTTTGGCTCGAGTGACTTGGATGGAGAAAGATTCTCCTCCCAACTTTACAACCAAATCCCTTATTTTTGGTGGGTCAACAAAAAGCTTCTCTAGGGGATGCCCTATCATGATGTCAAAATCCTTGATCTCAAAAACATGAAAATCAAGGGCCATTTCGACATTATCATGATGCACTGTTATGTTGTGCAAAATTCCACATCCTTGCAAGCTGGAACGTGGGGCAATTCTGAGAGATTTGTTTGTTGGAGCAAGGGGTTCATCACCTAAATAGGTGAGCGCGAAAGATAGTGACATGCGATTTGCTTCGACTGTGGGATTGTAGAGCACATCCACCATGATTCTAAACAGTTGGCATTGGATGGTCAAAGAAGGGGTGTGAATCTGAATTTCTTCAGAAGAAAGCTCTGCTTCTTCTACCCATTCACTGCTCAATATAGAAGTCAACTCCCTAATGGATTCCTTCAGAAATGCTTTATCTAGAGGATCACAAGGAGTGACATGAACTGGTGGTCTCTTTTGGCATGGATACTTTGAGGTGTTACCAAAATCTTCATGAAACTCATCCTCGAAGTAATGAAATTCCGAAGGGTGGAAGTCTTCCTTTGGAATTTCTGGTTCGGGTGAGGGTCTCTGGCAGGAAGGTGAAGGTTCAACCTCGGCCGAAGAGATTTCCTTAAGTTTTAGCTCGGGCTCTACACGGAGGGGTTCTAACAGAGGAGTGTTCTCTAGAATGCGATCTAGAAGGGCCTCTCCTTCCGCTACGGTTTTAGGTGAAAACAAACCTCCGGCGGCAATATCGAGCTGTAGGGCAGATTCCTTGCAAAGACCTAACCAAATGTGTTGTAACGACACATGGTTTGGTATAGACAAGTCTGGGCCAGAACGCGATAGGCTTGAAAATCTATCCCAAGCTGCACCTATTGCTTCCTTCTCTTTTTGTTGAATGTTGAGAATCTCTTGTCATAGGGAAGCAATTTGAGATATAGGAAAGAATGCGAAACAGAATTTGTTCCTCAATTCTTCCCAATCTTTGTTTACCTTCCCAACGTTATGGGTGTACCATTGTTTTGCCCTCTCATCAAGAGAGAAGGGAAACAACTTCCACCGTAAAGTTTCATGTGACATGCCCGAAATGGTTAGGCATGCACAGAGCTGCTCAAACTCCCGTAAATGATGATATGGGTTTTCATCATCAAATTTCGAGAAGGTTTGTTCCCGAACCATGGCTATAAAGCCAGGGCGGAGTTCATACCTAGAAGCTGTGATTGGCTTCGATGATTTTGGTGGCTCTAAGAACTCGCCCTTGGGAGCAGAGAATTGTTGAATTGGTATTTGCTCCATTGGAAAGAAGATTTTTTTAATAAAAGAAAAAGAAAAAGACAAGATACATGGGATGAACTAGGTTTGGAGATAATTACAACAACCGTTCCCGGCAACGGCACCAGAAATGCTTGTTGGTGTTTCTTAGCGAAAGCAGCAAAGTCTGCAAGCGCACGGAAATACCGTTGTAGCACTTCACCCGAAAGTATTCAGGGTACCGTATTTTTCACAAGGAACGGAGTGTAAGAAGTCTCTTAGCTAGTTCTCCCAGAGAGGTGAGATGAAAAGTAGCTTAGGTGGTGAGGTTTTCTAATGGTAGAGATCTCAAGTGAAGGTAACGTTGTCTCTATACTCTTACTTCGGGCACCGGATAACACTTGGTCTGCCAAGCGTTGCCGGCCCACGGCTCTACACCGCATCGGACATGGGGGATTACGAAGGATGAACAGGGCTGTCGCCACCTGCCTCCTACCCCTCAACTATGGAGTGCGAGGCAAACGATGGTAGCTCTAGCCTAGACACCACGTCTACGCTATAACTACTACTCTAGCGTGTCGACAAGGCTTACCCGTTCCCGGGGTCCTTCTACTAGAGCACCCATCACAAGGACGAACAATGAACCTGCAAGAATATAACAAACAAAGATAACTTACTCAAGAACTTAGTACCAAAAGATAAACACGAACACTTACTCCAAGTAGTAAGATGTCGCCGAGGTACAAGCGAGGAGGGAGCCGACAAGTCCGGCACTCCAGCTAGGCTTCCCGGAACACTCAAGAAGAGTTGCTCCACTCTTTTCTCACTCACTCTCTAAGCTTGCTCTACTCTCTTCTCTCTTGTGTATTCTAAATATTGGAATGGTGAAATGAGAGGGGTGAGAGCCTCCTTTTATAGATAGAGTGGAGGGGGCTATTTGGAAAATCCCCTCTTAATTACCCCAAACCGACCTCCCAACATCGGTTCTGGGTACAATGAATCTGGACACACCATGAAACCGCCTTTGGAATGTCGGCATGGGCCTGCAGGAGGAAGCTGGACCAGAACGGCCACAGGGCTAGCGCGCCCACTCCTCTGGCACGGCCGCTCCTGCTCCAGAGCCAAATTGGCCCAATTTTGGTGGGTGTGCTCCACTCGGCATCCTGAGTTGGCCCATGTTGTGGTTTCGCAGAGTTGGGCCAATTTGACGTGGGTTTTAGTTCAACCCCCTCTCGTCAGGGCTCTGGTTTGTCAGCGACTGGGCCATCTCTTCTTTTCCTGTGTTTTGCTCGGGCCAATGCCCTATTTTTAGTGTGTTTTCGTATAAGTCCTGCAAAATATGTCACTTCACCAAAACTATGGAAATGGTTAGCTCAAAACCCGTATCGGTGTTGTTTTTGGTGAATTATGTACTAAAGTTGGCGGTATAAAATATGAGATAAGGACCGCCAACAATGCCAAACAAGTCTTTTTCTTGAACTCTGTCTTGCAGTCCTTTCATACTTCCACTAGTCTAAAAGCAAATTACAACAATCTTTTATTGTTCCCATCAACATCCCTGAGGCCAAGGTCTCCCACCTTGCCAACACTTTTGGCTTCCAACCTTGCCAACACTTTTGGCTGTACTATTGGGTCTTTACCCTTTACATATCTAGGCCTCCCTCTTGGTATCACGAGACCAAAAATTGAAGCTGTCTCTGCCAACCTTCCATTTGTGTGCCTTGGCTCTCCCAAAAGGGGTTCTTAAACAGATTGATAAGTTTAGAAAGCACCGTCTTTGGAGAGGCTTTGACGTCAACTCCAAAAAGTCACCAAAAGCAGCCTGGGAAATGGTTTGTACTGCAAAGGAGGATGGAGGAATCAGAGTAATTGATCTAAAAAGACATAATGAAGCCCTCCCGCTAAAAAACCTTGACAAGTTCTTCAACAGAAAAGACATTCCCTGGGTTTCTTTGATTTGGAAAAAACAGTACTCAACTAGCAAGCTACCAAATCATATTAAGAAAGGCTCTTTCTGGTGGAGGGATATCCTCAATTTGCTTGACAGCTATAAATCCTTTTCCTTGGTTCAAGTGTAAGATGGTCAGTCTTGCTTGTTATGGGAGGACAAATGGAACCAGCCACCCCTCAACTTTAGTTCCCAGAATTGTACTCTTTTGCTAAGAAAAAATCTCTAACAGTAGGGTTGGTTTGAATAGCAGCATCTTCACAACCTTTTCAGTTTACCTCTTTAAACTGAGGCCTTTCAGCAACCGGAGCTTATGCAGACACTCAAAAAATGAGACGGTGCTTGATGATCAACCTAACGTTTGGCAAGCAGCTCGGGGACAATTTTCTGCCTCTAAAGCATATAGACAAATCATGGACCGTAGACAACCACCTATGGCCTTCAAATGGCTCTAGAAGACATTTTGCCAACCAAAACATAACGTCTTCTTCTGGTTATTACTGAAGGATAGATTGAGCACTAGAAACATTCTAAGAAGAAAAAGAATGCATTTACCTTCTTACAACTGCGTCCTCTGTTAGGGTGCAAATGAGGAAACCGTGGAGCATTTGTTCTTAGGTTGTTAGTTTTCAATCCAATGCTGGGGGCTCATTGGTGTTGACTTGCAAAACCAGACTAACATTCTAGATGTTATTGAGCTAATTAGAAATCAGCCCAATCAACCTTTCTTCATGATAGTGGCAATTCTTATGTGCTGGGTTATATGGACCGTGAGAAATGACGTCATTTTCAAAGGTCTACCTCCTAACTTGGCAACGGTCAAAGAAATTTTCACAAGAGAACTGCATATATGCTTTTCCAACGGGCAAGGACTAGAAATCAGATTGTTTTTTACTTATGGATCCAGAATTTGTTGTAATCTTCCTTTCTTCCTTTATTTTCTTTGTTTCTTTCTTCGTTTCTTAATGTTGTTGTGCTCCCTTGCTCTGCTATTTTTGTTGTAAGACTTCTTTTTTCTTAATATCTCACCTGTAGGGCTCTCATACCCCTCCAGTTTAGTCAAAAAAAATGAAAGTGTCATCTAGTTTTTTTTGTTAAAGCTACTTTGAAATAAACGTGTCTTCGTCCCAACGGACTCTGTCACGTTCCATTCCTCTCTACCTCAAATTCGTGCTTTTTCCCTCCATGTCTGTTCTTAGCAAGGGAGATCATAATACCTATGCACTGATGATGAGCCAAGACATCAATGAATACGAGGAGGACTAGAAAAGGGAACACGAAACATGAGTTAATAAAGTTTTTTTATAGATAACTATTATATAGTTCGGCTCTTATATAGCCAAATACTTGGCTTTATAATTGAGGTTGCTCGTGGTAGTTCACTTGATCTGTCCGTGCCACCGGTGGTTAGAGCAAGTTGTTGGCAGTTCTCCATGCATGCATGTCGGGTGGAGACATACACTCAATACACCAGTAGCAAGGACAGGGTCTCGTTGTACATACTACATGACCATGAGCTCTTAATAACCTTCCTTTAATTGATTCTCGAGATTCCACGAAACTTAAAGGCAAATATAATAACGGTTTGTAAGCTAGATAAATACTAAGGTGAAGAAGAAAAGGAAGAACAGAGGGGGAAATGGGTTGTAAGTTTACAAGGCTATGACCTGTCAACACTCTTACAAAGCCGGGACTTGCAAATCCTGGCTGCTCCTTTCAGTTCAGTTGAGATCCAAACAGTAATTAGATCATTGCCAAACAGTCATGCACCTGGCCCAGATGGCTTCAATGGCACTTTCAACAAGAGGTGCTGGCATATTATCAAGGAGGATTTTCTCAGGTTCTTGAATGATTTCAACTCCAATGTGATTGATATAAGTTGCCTAAACTCTTCCCATATTGCTCTGATCCCCAAGAAATCCAATCCTTGCACTGTGGAACAATATAGGCCCATTTCTCTTCTGAATTACTCTCTTAAATGCCTGTCCAAACTGCTCTCAACCAGACTGCAATCAGTCATGCCTCAGCTGGTTCATGCCAACCAATATGGGTTCATTAGGGGCAGGACAATTCAGGATTGCCTAGCCTGGGCTTTTCAATTCCTGCATCTCTGCCACCATTCTAAGAAAGAAATAGTTATTTTAAAGTTGGATTTTTGAGAATGCCTTTGACAAAGTTGAGCACCCAGTTATCCTTGCAGTCCTAAAGTACAAAGGCTTTCCTGAGAAATGGATTCAGTGGATAGACATGTTGCTAAAATCAGGCTCCTCCTCCGTCCTTCTCAATAGTGTCCCAGGGAAACCTTTCAAATGCCTTGGAGGAGTTAGACAAGGAGATCCCCTATCCCCTCTCCTTTTTGCTCTTGCAGCTGATCTACTACAAACAATCATTAATAGGGCTTGGATAGGTGGAATTTTAAAACATCCAATCAATAATGATTTTGGAGGTGATTTTCCTATAATTCAATATGCAGATGACACTCTTCTCATAATGCCTGCTGATGGAAGGACCCTTTTCAACCTAAAATGCTTGCTGAGATCATTTTCTGATAGCACTGGGCTTCATGTCAATTTTCAGAAATCCTTTATGGTTCCAATTAACATAGGTGATCAGAGCCTGAATCATCTTGCCAGCACCTTTGGTTGCTCCACTAGCTCAATGCCTTTCACTTATTTGGGTTTACCACTAGGGACAACCAAGCCTTCAGTGCAGGATTTTGCCCCCCCCTGTTGCAGAGAATAGAGTCCAGGCTAATTGGGATCAACAAAATGCTATCCTACCATGGTAAGCTTCTCCTGGTTAACTCAGTGCTATCTGCTATGCCGACATTCTACATGTGCACCCTGCTTCTTCCTCCCCAAGTTGTGGAACAGATTGATAAATATAGAAGATACTGTCTTTGGAGTGGAGGAGACATTACAAGAAAAGGCACCTGTCTAGCTGCATGGGAACCAGCTTGCAGACCCAAGGAAGAAGGTGGGTTAGAAATCATTGATATCCAAACACAGAATAAAGCTCTCCTGCTTAAATTCTTGGACAAGTTCTATAATCATGCAGACATTCCTTGGGTTCAGCTGACTTGGGAAAAACTTTACCTAAACAAAAATTGTCCTCCACATGCTAGGACACCAGTTGTCATGTACGGGCGTACGTACATGAGAAGGCGCCGCGCAAGGGACAGCCGTCGAGCGGCCGAACGCGCAGGGCGCGAGCTGGGCGAGCCCGCGGACGAGGCCGTGACGTCGAGTGGCTAAGGCGCAAGATTTGTTATTAGTTTCCTTTATTGTCGGATTGATTAGTTTCCTTTTGCATGAGTGAGCCGGTTGGCTATTTGTATTCAGAAACTCTTCATTGAGAGATCAAGCAAGAAGTTAAACCCTAATCTCTCTCTCTCTCCCTATCGCTCTCAAGCACGAGCCGCCGTGAGGGGCATAACCTCCGCGATCGGAAGACAACGGCGGGGAGACTACGAACTCCGTAGTCGAGGCCGCCTACCCTAGATCACTACGCCCTTGACAACCTCGGTATCGCGATCCAATCGATCCTCGTCGTCATCCGCCGCCGCGCCGCCATCTCCGACCGCCCCAAACCCTACCTCGCCACCGCCGCCGCCATCTCCCGCCGCCGCGCCCGGCTTCACCCACCCCAAACCCTAGCCCTCCACCACCACTACCCGCAGCCGCCACCTCCACCTCGCCCACCATGGCCGAGCCAACCCTAGCGGAGATCATGGACATGCTCAAGGCCATGAACTCCAAGATCACCACCGTGGAGTCCGACATGGCCGCCATGAAGGACAAGACAGAGTCGTCCTCCGGCGGGGGCGACGACCGCCGCCACGACGGCGGGCGCGGTCAGGAGTTCCACCCCAAGCACAAGAAGTGGGATTTCCCCCGCTACGACAGCACGACCGACCCCATGCTCTTCCTCAACAAGTGCGACGCATATTTCCGTCAGCACCGCACCACGGCGGACGAGAAGGTGCACATCACCTCGTACCATCTGGACGAGGTCGCGCAACTATGGTTCAACCAAGTCCAAGAGGACGACGGCACCCCGAATTGGGCACACTTCAAGGAGCTCCTGAACGTGCGGTTCGGTCCACCTCTCCGTTCCGCGCCGATGTTCGAGCTCACCGAGTGTCGGCGCACTGGGACCGTGGAGGAGTACGCCAATCGGTTCCAAGCCCTCCTACCTCGCGTCGGCCGTCTCGAGGAGACGCAGCGTGTCCAGCTCTTCACCGGCGGGCTGCTACCCCCGATCAGCAACGCCGTCCGTCTTCATCACCCGACGACCCTCGCCGAGGCCATGAGCTTGGCTCGTTAGGTCGAGCTGATGGAGGCCGAGCGCCCGGTGCCGGCTCCCCATCGGCCGCCAGCGCGCGGGGCCCCGGCCGCACCCGCCAGCGCGTGGGGCCCCGGCCGCACCACCGGCCCGCCCCGCCCTCCTGGCGCCTCAGCCCATCCTCGCGCTCCCGGCACCACCAGCGGCATCGATACCGGGACGCGCCGAGGGTCCCCAGCGGCGGCTCACACTCGAGGAGATGGCTGAGCGGCGTCGCCAGAACCTGTGCTTCAATTGCAACGAGCGCTACTCCAGGGCCACAATCGCTTCTGCAAACGCATCTTCTTCATGGATGGCGTGGAGATCGACGACGCCGGGGAGGGTGTCGAGGCGGCGGCGGACGAGACCGGTGCAAAGGAGGCGCCCCTGTTCTCCCTCCACGCAGTCGCCGGCGTGGCCGTGGGCGAGCCGATCCTCCTCCGCGTGTCACTGGGCGCGACTTCCCTCGTCGCTTTGGTGGACACGGGCTCCACCCATAACTTCATTGGGGAGGCCGCCGCGACCCCGGACCGGGCCGCCCATCCGGCCCCGACCACGTCTCACGGCGACGTGGCGAACGGTGAGAAGGTGACGTGCCCCGGCGTGCTCCGCAACGCTTCGATCTCCATCGAGGGCATGACGTTCGACGTCGACCTCTACGTCATGCCCCTCGCTGGATACGACATGGTGCTCTGCACCCAATGGATGGCACCCTTGCGTCGCATCGCCTGGGATGTCGTTTCGCGCGCGTTCTCCTTCCAGCATGCCGGACGGGACGTCGTGTGGACCGGTGTGGCGACGTCGACCGCCCCCACTGCCCACACTGTGTCTGCCGACAGCCCGCTCATGGAGGGCCTCCTGGACGAGTTCGCGGATGTCTTCACCGAGCCGAAGGGGCTGCCACCGCCGCGGGGCCACAAGCACGGCATCATCCTCAAGCCGGGCTCCGCTCCCGTGGCCGTGCGCCCCTACCGTTACCCGGTGGCGCACAAAGATGAGCTGGAACGTCAGTGCGCGGCTATGATGTCGCAAGGAATTGTTCGCCGCAGCGACTCCGCCTTCTCATCACCGGTCCTCTTGGTGAAGAAGCCGGACGGTTCATGGCGTTTCTGCGTGGACTACAGGGCGCTGAACGTGCTCACGGTGAAGGACGCTTTCCCGATCCCCGTGGTAGATGAACTCCTCGATGAACTCCATGGTGCCCGGTTCTTCACCAAGCTGGACCTGCGCTCCGGGTACCACCAGGTCCGCATGAAGGCCGAGGACGTCCACAAAACGGCGTTCCGCACCCACGACGGCCTGTATGAGTTCCTGGTGATGCCGTTCGGCCTCTGCAATGCCCCGGCAACATTCCAGTCGCTCATGAACGATGTGCTTCGCAAGTTCCTTCGCCAGTTTGTACTCGTTTTCTTTGATGATATTTTGATATACAGCCACACATGGGCCGACCACCTCCGACATATCCGCGCCTTCCTCGCCGAGCTGCGACGCCACCGCCTCTTTGTCAAGCGCTCGAAGTGTGCCTTCGGGGTCTCCTCCGTGTCCTACCTGGGGCACATCGTGTCGGCAGAGGGGGTGGCGATGGACCCCTCCAAGGTCCAGGCGATCCACGACTGGCCCTCCCCCGCTCGGCGCACGCGGTCCGGGGATTCCTCGGTCTTGTGGGCTACTACCGCAAGTTCGTCCACAACTACGGCGAGACGGCGGCTCCCCTCACCGCGCTCCTCAAGAAGGAGGGTTTTGCCTGGACAGAGGCGGCCGCCTCTGCCTTCGAGGCTCTCAAGGCAGTGGTGACAACGGCGCCGATGTTGGCGCTTCTCGACTTCACCAAACTCTTCGTCGTGGAATGCGATGCATCCACGCATGGATTCGGCGCCGTGCTGGTCCAGGACAAGCACCCGGTGGCTTTCTTCAGCAGGCCGGTCGCGCCCCGCCACTACGCCCTCGCGGCCTATGAACGGGAACTCATCGGTCTTGTGCACGCCGTGCGCCATTGGCGGCCATACCTTTGGGGACGTCACTTCAAGGTACTCACTGGTCACTACAGCTTGAAGTATCTCCTCGACCAGCGGCTTGCGACCATTCCCCAACACCACTGGGTCGGTAAGCTGCTGGGCTTCGACTTCGAGGTGGAGTACAAACCCGGCGCCCAGAACGCCGTCGCCGATGCCCTCTCGCGTCGTGACACAGACCGCGAGCTGGAGGAGGGCGAGGTGCTCGCGCTGTCTACGCCCCGCTTCGACTTCGTTGATCGCCTACGCCAAGCACAGGTGGCGGACCCTGCTCTCCACGCCCTCAAGGACGAGATCCTCGCCGGCACACGGGGCCCGCCATGGGCGGTGCGGGATGGCTTGGTCACCTACAACAACCGCCTCTACATCGCGCCGTCCATGCCACTACTCCAGGAGTACATCGCGGCGGTCCACGAGGATGGCCACGAGGGTGTGCAACGCACCTTGCACCGCCTCCGACGCGACGTCCACTTCCCCAACATGCGTCGCCTCGTCCAGGACCATGTGCGGTCTTGCGCCACTTGCCAGCGCTACAAGTCGGAGCACCTCCAACCCGCGGGTCTCTTGCTGCCCCTGCCGGTGCCGTCGTCGGTGTGGTCCGACATCGGGCTCGACTTCATCGAGGCGCTGCCCAAAGTCCGGGGCAAATCGGTCATCCTCACCATGGTGGATCGCTTCAGCAAATATTGTCACTTCATACCCCTGGCTCACCCGTATTCTGCAGAGTCCGTGGCGCAGGCTTTCTTCGCAGAGATAGTTCGCCTCCATGGGATGCCCCAATCCATGGTGTCGGATCGCGACCCCGTCTTCACGTCCACATTTTGGCGCGAGCTGATGCGTCTCATGGGCGCCAAGCTGCACATGACTACGGCCTTCCACCCCCAGTCGGATGGCCAAACGGAGGCGGCTAATCGGGTGATCACCATGTACCTTCGCTGTTTCACAGGTGATCGTCCTCGTCAGTGGCTCAGATGGCTGCCTTGGGCGGAATATACATACAACATGGCGTACCAAATGTCCCTCCGCGACACGCCGTTCCGCATCATCTACGGCCGCGACCCACCTACTATTCGGTCGTACGAGCCTGGAGACACGCGCGTCGCGGCGGTGGCCAAGTCCATGGCGGAACACGCCGAGTTCTTGCAAGACGTGCAGTTTTTCCTGGAGCAAGCTCAGGCCGTCCAGAAGCGCTACTACGACAGGCTACATCGGGCCGTCTCATACAAGGTGGGCGACTGGGTTCTTCTTCGCCTCCGCCACCGCCCGGTCGCCTCACTAGACGCTGCTGCCACGGGGAAGCTCAAGCCCCGCTTCTTCGGCCCGTACCAAGTCACGGAGGTGATCAACGACGTCGCCGTGCGCGTGGCTCTGCCGCCCCGGGCGCGTCTCCACGATGTGTTCCACGTCGGGCTGCTCAAGCGTTGGATCGGCGACCCTCCGACTACACCGCCTCCGCTTCCTGTCGTCCACAACGGTGCCCTGCTGCCCCAGCCAGAGCGCGCCGTGCGTTCCGAGGTGGCCCGGGCGTTCGCCGTGCTCGTCCGCGGCAAGGCGAGCCGGCCTCTGCTGCCACTCGGGAGGACCTCGACGATTTCCGCACCCGCTTCCCAACATTCCAGCTCGAGGACGAGCTGGTCGTCGAGGGGGGGAGAGATGTCATGTACGGGCGTACGTACATGAGAAGGCGCCGCGCAAGGGACAGCCGTCGAGCGGCCGAACGCGCAGGGCGCGAGCTGGGCGAGCCCGCGGACGAGGCCGCGACTTCGAGTGGCTAAGGCGCAAGATTTGTTATTAGTTTCCTTTATTGTCGGATTGATTAGTTTCCTTTTGCATGAGTGAGCCGGTTGGCTATTTGTATTCAGAAACTCTTCATTGAGAGATCAAGCAAGAAGTTAAACCCTAATCTCTCTCTCCCTATCGCTCTCAAGCCCGAGCCGCCGTGAGGGGCATAACCTCCGCGATCGGAAGACAACGGCAGGAGACTACGAACTCCGTAGTCGAGGGCCGCCTACCCTAGATCACTACGCCTTTGACACCAGTAGGCTCCTTCTGGTGGAAGCAGGTGCTAAAACTGCACACAGATTTCAGAAGACTGGCTACTTGCATACCAAGATGTGGGAACTCAGCCTCATTCTGGTCTGATCTTTGGGATGATCAATGTCTACAGGAAATGTTCCCCAGGCTCTATTCCTTTGCCAAGAAGAAAAGCTGCTCGATCTGGTTCTTCTTTTCCAATGATGTTGAAAATAATTTCCATCTGCCACTCTCAACTCAGGCTGTAGATGAGCTTGTGGAACTTCAAAATCTTTTGACATCTGTCGACAGGTCTACTGAAGAAAATGACAGTTGGACCTACATCTGGAACTCCATCACGGTTTACAGCTCCAAAAGAGCCTACAAGTTGCTGCAAGGTACTGAAGTGGCCTCTCCATTATTTGCTTGGCTATGGTCTGGGGACAATCTGGGCAAACACAACTTTTTCTTTTGGTTACTGTTTAAGGACAGGTTAAACATCAGAAATGCTTTGAGAAGAAAGCACATGCATCTACCAAGCTACTCCTGTGCAATATGCAATACCAACCTGGAAGAAACAATTCTGCATTTGTTCTTTGACTGCCCTTTCAGCCAGTCCTGCAGGGATGCCATAGGAATTACATGGAACCTAAATCTGCCGCCCCTGGACATGGTCATAGATGCTAGAAATAACTTTGGGAGTCCCATTTTCAGGGAAATATTCATAGCTGCCTGCTGGTCGATTTGGTGCTCAAGAAATGGCCTGATTTTTGATGGGAAAGCATGCAACCTAAACTCATGGAAGATTCACTTCAGAGAACAAATTGGTTTGATTTGCATCAAAGCCAAGCTGAGCCGTGCCGGCTATTTTAAGTTGTGGTTAGAGAATATAGTGTAGCTCTTGCACTCCTCCCCCCCCCCCCCCCCGGTTTTGCACTACTCATGCGCTTGTAAGAACTTTTCTTTATATTCAATAAAAAAAAAAGGTGGGGGGTTTCCCCACCGAGCCCCTCAAAAAAAATCGTCTTAAGCAGAAGAACCGAAAGGCTCCGTGAGAAAGATAAGTGGACCATATATTAACAGTTAAAAGGTAACTATTTTATGAATGAACTGAGAGACTGAACATGCCGCCAGAAAGCCGACTGCTTGCTCAAAGTGGCGCGTCGGGCTCACACGGGGTGGAGGCATCAATCCTGCTGCAGCTCACCACGACACTGAGGCTTGTTGCCCAGTGCCGGCGTGCCGCCTATAAATTTTCACGCAGCCCTTCGCATGTCCCGCACTCACCTTGGCACCTTGCTCTGCCCTCTGCGGCTCTGCGCCCCTTAGCAGCTGCAGGAGAGCATGGCGCTCACTGGTCGCCTCCTCGGGACAGCATTTCTGCTGCTCCTGTTCTCTCGTGCAGGTATGTAATCGTACACGTCATGGGAAGGAATGTACTGTATATATGCTGATGCTGATGTTACGGGTGTATCGTGTCAGTTTTGTGCGTGTCCACTAACTAATAACGGTACGCTGTGTGTGCACTTTATTGCAGAGGCCGCGGGCGAGGTAGGCGTGAACTACGGGAGGGTGGCGAACGACCTGCCGAACCCGGCGTCGGTGGTACAGCTGCTCAAGCAGAACGGCATCATCATGGTGAAGATATACGACACCAACGACACGGTGCTGAGGTCGTTCGCCAACACTGGCATCAAGCTCATGGTGATGATGCCGAACGAGAACCTGGCCGACGCCGCAAGGAGCCCGGCGTACGCGGCCCAGTGGGTACAGGACAACGTGGCGGCGTACTACCCCGCCACGCAGATCCATGCCGTCGCCGTGGGGAATGAGGTGTTCGCCGACCCCAACGTCGACAACATGAACCTCGTCCCCGCCATGACCAACGTACAGGCGGGGCTGGCGAGCCTGGGCCTCGCCGACGACATCAAGGTGTCCTCGCCGATCAAATTCGACGCTCTCAAGGCGCCGTGGCCTCCGTACGACGACAGGTTCCGTGACAACATCGCGCAGCCGGTGATGAAGCCCATGCTCCACTTCCTGCAGAGGACCGGCTCATACCTCGCTCACCATCAACGCGTACCCGTTCTTCGCGTACTACGATGATGCTCAATCTCAACACAATATTGCCCTTGACTTCGCCCTGGGGAACACCAACCCCGGCGCGTATGACGACAAAGGCAACAGGTACGTACGACTGCCTCCTGGACGCCCAGCTCGACGCGACGCACTACGCGATGGAAGATTTGGGGGTTTACACTGTGGCCGCCTATCTCGGGGAGAGCGGGCGGCCGCCCCATGGGATTGTTAAAGGGAAGCCGCCGCCGCATGGACGTCCGACAGGAATCCGACACGGCGGCAGGAGGGTTCTCGACACCGGTGACGCCGGTTCGCCGGCCTCCATCCCCAACGCCCGGGCATACAACAACAACCTCATCAACCGCATGCTGGACGGCAGGACGGGCACCCCGCACCGCCCTGACGCCAACATAGACGTGTACATCTTCGCCCTGTTCAACGAGAACAACAAGGGCGACGGCGCTGACGACGTCGAGCAAAACTTCGGCCTCATCTACCCGAACGAGACCAAGGTGTACGAGTTCAGCTTCCAGGGCAACGGCGGCCCACCAGGTCCGCCGACGGAGAGCTGGTGCGTGGCGAACGCGGCGGTCGGGGACACGCAGCTTTGGGAAGCGCTCAACTATTCCTGTGCCAACGGCGCGGACTGCAGCGCCATTCAGCCGGGCGCGCCGTGCTTCCAGCCCAACACCATGGTCGCGCACGCCTCGTACGCGTTCAACAGCTATTACCAGAAGAATAACCGGGCAGCCGGGAAATGCAACTTCGCCGGCGCCGCATCCGTCGTCTACCAGGATCCCGGTAAGTGAACGAGATCGCGAGTTTTACATTCTGGCCTAGTTTGATTTGATTGTTCACCGAGGAGGCATACATGTACGTAGGCCTCTGCGCTGGGACGGCAAGCTGGTGCGTGGCGAAATCAGGGGTCGGCGACGCACAGCTGCAGCAGGTGCTGGACTACGCATGCCACAACGGCGCGGACTGCAGCGCCACCCGGCCCGGTGGAGCGTGCTTCGAGCCCAACACCGTGGTCGCCCACGCCTCGTACGCGTTCGACGGCTACTACCAGCGCAAGGGCCGGGCTAGCGTGAACTGTGATTTCGCCGGTGCCGGCTCCGTTGTTTACCAGCAACCCAGTGAGTTCCACGCTGATTTGCATTGGATATTATATACTTACTCATCATGTTGTTACCTTGCTGCCGGCCCCCAGTTTGTTGCCTGAGCCTAACCGGCCGGTGTTTATTCTGTTGTTTACTGCAGAGGTCGGAAACTGTCTGCTTCCATCGAACGGCTGATCAACTGGACAAACAAAGCTACAACAGTGACGGCTTGAGGCGATGATGATGTTAACGTCTTGATCAGGAATATATAATCAGTATAAAGGATATCTGGGGTGGCGATAAAATGTACGTCATTCTGTACGGCAAACTATAATAAACTAGGTAAATACTCCGCGCGTTGTTGCGGGAATTTTGAAAATGATATCTTGTGTGAATGACATATGTATAAATTCGATGAGAATTGGAGTATTATAATGGAATTGTATGTTGCATGCACGTAGCAGTGGAATAAAAAAGGATTAAACGTAAATCACTAAAAAAAAAGTAGATGAAGGAATAGAGAGGATATTTATTAGCATGCTTGAGTTAATGGTAACGGACTTATGGGTGGATGATGATATGGTTGTGTGCCTCTAGGATCACGTGGCTTCACAATATTCTAGAAAAATAGGTAGTGGACATTAGCTTTATAGAAGTTTAAGATTAATAAAAGCCGGCACCTGCATATCGACCGCGGATGCTCCCTCTCGACCTTTGCTACGTGTCACCTTTCAGCCCAAACTACAGTAAATTTGTGGTCTAAAGTCGAATCAATGTGTCATTTTTTATAGTTATTCTGACCCGACGGACGATCGAGGATCACAGAGACCTGAATACTGCGACCTTAGCACCAAAACTCCTCTATTTATGAGCCGTCTGGTTGACTGAGAAGACTAATCCCTACTGCGAACCGAAGAACACAAGAACAAGATAAAACCAAACGCAAGAGTATAGTGATAATTATGGATGTATGATTAACTTGAATGTGCGGCTTCCACAAACAGATAAGGAAGGCTATTTAAAGACAAATTGATCTAAAGCCTTCCTTATCTGTTTATATATGGCCCTACACGTTATATGGCCCAACGGTCAAAAGAGCGGTGATACAAGACCCTTGTGTTTGGTTGTGGGTTCAGTGGGTTGGAGTGGCTCCAACCCGCGTTTTGGGAATAACTCCAACTCTTGATTTGTTTGGTTGCGAAGGATTGAGATTGGGTCGGATCCATCCCATTTTCTGTTTGGATGGAGGGATTGAAACAGAACCCGGATATGGTCACCTTTACACTGGAATGGTGAGGTTACCCTCAACCCCGGTCAATATGGCTCCACCTGTCACAAGCACAAACAGGGGCGGCGCTTTGACCGGCCGCAGTTCGCCGGCGGCGAACTTTCCGACGACGAGACTTGCACCATCGGACTCGTATCGTCAAGACGCATCCATTGGGATAGGTCACCGGAATATGTTTCAACATCTATACACGGTAGTACCAAGGGGCGCCGCCTAGGCCTACCGGCCCTCCCCGACGAGCGAGCGCGTGAGCCGCGCCGCCGCCGCCATGGTGGTCGATTGGAGTCCTGCGTCGCGCTTCGATGGGGTTGGGCGTCGCCTCAGAGCAGAGGGCGTATCGGGGCCCTGGCGCGGCGCGCGAAGGCCCACCTCCCGGTCCCGGCCTGTCCCTGCTCCGGCGCCGCCACCAGGAGTGGCGATTCGCAGCGTCAGGCTGCGGAGCAGAGGTGCCGCCGACCAGACCCCGCGTTGGCTCCGGCGCCCGACCCCGACCCCGAGGCGTAGCAACTGTCCGCGAGGGGACCGAAGCGGGAGAAGGCCTCCGCGAGCGGGGCGCCGTCGGCATGCAGCGGGAGGGGCCGGTAGGAGCTCCGCCACGACTTCTCTTCTTGGCGGGCTGCATCCATGGGGAGGGCGCCGCCAGTGGGCGTCCCTGGCCGGCGGCCAGGACGGGATGGGGACCAGATGAGGAGGACGCGCGGTGGAGCCACGCCGCCGCCCACAGGTTGGTGACAGGAAGCCACGCGAGCTGTCAACCCGAGCGGAGCGGCTCCGTCCGCCACTTTTCGACGGATGGAGCCAACCCGCATCTTACAGGAATATTCCTCTGGGAGCCAACCCGACCCACCCCAAACCTCCATCCAAACAGCCAAAAAATGGGTCGAACTCGCTCCGGCTTGCTCCGCTCTCCAACCAAACACAGATCTGGCTTGTTTCGATGATTCCCATTGACCCCAATGTAACTTTGATCCCAAACCAAAGCTAGTTTATGCTCCAAGTATGGGACAGTTTCAGTTTTGGAGCAGTGATGCAATGATAATACTACATGTGAGACAGAGACGAAGAGAAGATGGTTTGTGTCATTGGTATATGGTATGGTCGAAACAAGTTAAAAGGTGATACCTAACTACCCAAGCTACATTAAACACCATTGCCGGGCCGTCAGAAAAGTTTGAATTTTTTGGTTGGCTTATTATTATTCTTAGCGAAATTTATGGAAACCCATTTCTGCATGCCAATTTGGGAACTCAGAGAGAGTTCAACATGTTAACCAAAATGATTAAGTTTCAGCTGTATTCCATGTGCTCAGTTCCAGACTTTGATCCTATCTAGGATACAGTTCACTGAGTGTAACCACATTCACAGAGACGTCCTGTTCCAACATGAAACGAGACCGGTCATATACATAGCTGCTTTGACCATCTGACCGTGAAGCTGAAGGTGATTCTCTACCGAAGAAGAATGCAGGCTGCGCCGGCGGCTGGAGCTCTATGCTATCCCTGGTTAACATGAACACTACGGCTGATATGTCAGGCCTATCGTCAGGTTCCGGCTGGACACACAGCAGACCAATGTGGATGCATCGCAGCGCTTGGCTTCGAGCAAACACATCCAGCGGCCAGCGAAGCATTTGCGATATAGTCCCTTTCTTCCAGTGATCCCAGACCTGTTAGATGACCAACATCATCAGTTTATAATTTGTCAGTAGAAACTAGAGAGGGCTTCCAGATTCAGATACGATGGTACTAATCCTTTAGTGCTTAAATGCAGTAAAAAAGAAACGGAAAACAAAGCTAACCCGGCACTTCACTTACATCACTAACGAGATTGACAGTGCTGTGGTCATCAGAGCTGCAGTTGCTTCTCCTGCTCACGATCTCAAGGACCAAAACGCCGAAGCTAAAGATGTCGATCTTGGTGGTTCCATGTTGTCATCGAGAAGAATGTTATTTTCCTTCAGGTCCCGATGGACGATCCTCGTGCTTGAGTCCTCATGGAGATACAATATCCCCTTGGCAATTCCAAAGATGATGTTGTACTGTTGCTCCCAGTTAAGTGCATTTCCTTCTCTATCATCTGTTGTGCTCAAATTACTAGCTTATATTAGGTGTTATTGATAAGTAAATACGGGCAAAACAATATAGAAACACCTTACTATTAGACAAAGTTCAAAAAGAATATGAACTGTCAGTTTTTTCAGTAATACCGTGTAAATTAGTTTATCTGATATCAAGCTAGTGATTTTATTTCTCCTTTTTCATAATTGTGCTCCCTCTGGTCACCAAAACATGTTGTTTAGGGTAATATTCGATCTAATAACCTTAAAAGGTACAAACACCAATAACTATTACATTATTCAGTTTGAAACATTAAGTTATATATCTATATTGAGATCTCATGTATATTTGTGTTCAAAATGCTTACGAAATCTCTCTAACTGAAGGATTTTAATAATATATACTAGAGTAAATTAGTGGCCAAAGATATGCATCGAAGACATTCAAAGTCAAATATGTCAAGTTTTTTTTTTTTTTTTTTTACCATAGGGGGCGCAATTATTTTTCCCATCACACTCATCTATCAGTAGGTTCACTAGAGTCTAAAAATTCCCAAGGATTCATGAAAAGCATCGGAGCAGTGTAACATTTTATTTACCATGACCCTGACAATGGAATTCTGGATATGCATCTGAAGAGGTGAATGAAGAGGGAAGTACCAAAAAGAATGCTGTCAAGGCTCCCGTTCTTGATGTATTCATAAACTAGCAGTGTATCATTATGATGCGAGCAGAAACCCTGTAACCCAACAAGATTCTTGTGCTGAAGCTCTGCCAATACCTGCACCGCATTTTGTAGCTGATCCAACCCAGACCCATCTTCCTAAAAGTTTCTTGACTGCTATCTCTTGCCCATCTGACAGTATCCCCCTGAAACAGATCGACTTTCAGAGAAGGCATGATGTACTAGAAACTTTTTCCCTGAGTTCTCACTCGATTACCTACCTTGTACACAATACCAAAAGCACCTTCTCCAAGCTTATTTTTCTCTGAGAAATGTTCAGTCGCCTCTTCCAGTGTCAGCAAATCAAAGATCGTGCATTGAGCTCTCCCTATCTTCTTCAGTGCTGGTGTCATATGACAAGAATTTATGTGAGGAAACCGAAAATACAGGCTCATAAGAAAAACCAATATTGCTAGTTGCTACTCACGGTGATCATTTTTCTGCACTTCAATCCTTAGCCTGAAGCGAATAAAGAATAAGACCAAAAGAATCAACATCAACACAACAACACAGGCTATGCCTGCAGAGATTCCTGCTACGTTGATTTTCCTCCCTGCATACACCAAACCTGAATATCAAGTAGGAAAGGATGCAATTCTAACGTAGTACCGAGTTGAACTATTTTGAGTTTGACCAAATTGATATCAATATTTACCAAATATAAATGCCATTAGATTCGTCATGAAATAAAATTTCATAGTATACATGTTGCGTTACAAATATCTTTTCATGATGGAGGGAGTACTTGATGTTGAAATTCTGGCGAAAGTTTAGTCTGATGTGGACTACATCATTTGATGAATTTTGAACATGTTTGAGAGCTACCATGGTGACTGAAAGAAATTTGTTTGGAGGAAAACAAGAATCGAATGCCCAATTCCTACGTGGTTCAGACCTGAAGAATGGGGCGTGGGCGTGGCCGTTGGAGGTGCCGGCGGCGCCGGAAGCTGCAGCATCGCCCGGCCGGCGTAGAACGGCGACACGCTATACCTCAGGGAGCACCACACATGGAAAGCGTTGTTCTCGAGGGGCCGTCCGCTCAGGTACTGCGCCGTCACCCTCGACTTTAGGTCTCCGAGGCAGCTCTGGCACTGCGCCGGAGTCAGATCCGGCACGCACTGCGCGAGCCCGTAAAGCTTAGGGTCGAAGTCCATCTCCCCCGTGGCGAAATACTTCCTCGTCGCGTTGCTCGCCGCCGCCGCGCGGTCGACCAGGGCCGTGAAGATCCCCGTGACGGCGGCGTCGAACCAGGCATCTGAGGCGTTGACGCTCCCAGGGCCCGGGTCAATCGAGGGATTTGTAACAAGTTCACAAATTTGTAAGGCACGCGCGCCTCGTAGCTGCAAGAAAATCTTATTGGGTTATTGCTGTACAAAATTGGAATCTTGGAGCCATACTGCATACTTCAATTCTGAGATGATCCACGAGGAAGTCGAGGAACTGGATGCCGGCGAAGCGAAGGGTGCAAGCGTCCTTGTAGACGGTGGCGCCCTTGGTGACGGGGCAGCGCTGCTGCGCGTCCCGGAACGCGGCCGCGACGCAGGAGGAGCAGGAGGAAGCGTTCGTGTCCCCGCGGCAGAGCGCCATCCCGTTGACCTGGTCCGGCGGCGCACCGACGGCGCCGGTGGCGTACCCTGCCGGCGAGGCGGAGGCGGAGGAGGAGGCGTTGGCGGGGAGCGCCGCGCCGAGGAGTCTCAGGTTCGCCTGGAACGTGCTGTTGTCCGCATAGGTGGAATCGTCGCAGTAAACCTCCTGGGTCGCCGCGGCCGGCGGTACCGACGGCAGAAGCAGCGCGAGTGCGGCGGCGGCGGCGGCGGCGACGACACAGCGGCCGGCGAACATCGCCAGCGGCAAAGGACGGGCGGCTGCTTTTCCTTCGCCAAGGAAAGACGACTACCAGAGTATACCAACCGTCTTGGCCCCGGCGAGCGGCGACGGCGGCTGACTGGCGGTAGGAAGCGCCATTCTTTGCATTATTTTACTCGGCGGCGTCGGCACAAGTGGAAGGTATTTGGCAACAACTGTTAAGAAATAAATACATTAAAAACAAGATATTAGGAAGTTGTGAAAAAAGACCGATGAATTTATATTTTTGGAAAAGCTTAATGAATGTTAAAGATTCGTTTATGAAACTATGACACTTTGCTGTCAAAGATGGGTCACAGACTAGATTTTGGGTAGATACTTGACTGGGTAACAAACCTCTCAAAGAAGTTTCCTGCGTTGTTTAATACTGTGAGAAGAAAGCAAGATTCTATTGCAACAGTAATGAGTACTCCTATACTAAATATCTATTTCCGTAGAAATTTAGTGGGTGCTAACTTATTAAACTGGAATAGAATTGTTGCATCTTTACAACATTTGAACTTACTACAGGAAGGGGATGTGTTTGTTTGGAATCTCAAGGCTTCTGGGTGTTTTACAGTCAAGTCTATGTACGCTGCTTTAATTAACAATAGGGTGAGAGTGTCGCAAGATATTTGATAAACAAAACTACCAATGAAAATAAAAGTTTTTATGTGGTACCTAAAAAGAGGTGTGACTTTAACCAAAGATAATTTGGCTAGAAAGAATTGGCCTGGAGACACTTCGTGTGGCCTCTGTCATTCCCTAGAGACGATTCACCATCTCTTTTTTGATTGTTTTTATGCCAAATTTTTGTGGCGCTCTATTCATATACTTTTTAGGATTTCACCACCCAACAAATAACGATCTGTTTGATATTTGATCCGAGAAAAGTGTAATAAAAAGTATAATACATTGTTATTAACAGCAGCGTCAGCACTACTGTGGGCAGTATGGCTAACTAGGAATGAAATAGTTTTTGACAAATACAAACCCAAATCTCTTTTGCAGGTACTGTTTCGAGGGACGCATTGGCTTCGTCAGTGGGCCAGCTTACAGCGGCATGAAGACCGCAAAGATCATATGATCGCTGTAGCTCAACACATTGAGACGGCGGCTTTACAGTTCTTCGGCTCAAATGGTTGGCTGTCTTTTAGACATGTTGGGTTTACTTAGTCAAGAACTTTTTTAATTCAGTTAGTCATGAGACTTTTAGTGTGCTTGTGTAATCAGACGTATCGTGTGTGTCGGGAGTTTGTAATAATTGGCCTGATTCTATCTTCGGATGGATGAAGCCGGATATTTGTTATATCCTTTATAAAAAAAAAAATTGGAGAAATTTCTAATATCCACACACAATAGTCAATTTCATGAGTCTTTCAAAATTTAATTTCTTGACCCACATATCAATGACTCGATTAGCTCTACGGCCTTGTTTAGATTGCAAATATTTTGAACCCAAATTTTTTCATCCAAAGGGGTTGAAATTCTGACATCCAGAAGGGTTGAAATTTTTTCAATCACTGTTTGCCCTGCCCAAAGCATTAATTGCCCAAAAGACACAAGTGCCCCTATTAAATGCATTCGAAGGGCTGCATGCAAGTGCTGCCTGGCTCGCATGCAAATGGCATGCATGCAGCCACAACAAAGCACCATGCTTCCAGCTGCAATGCATTAGGCCGAACCCAAATATTATTAACATATTTGAATATTATTACAATCCGAATATCATATTATAGTCCTCATAAAAGACAGTCCTCAAACAATATTATTACAAGTCATCAAACAACATTATTACAAGTCCTCACACAACATTATTACAAGTCCTCACACAACATTATTTAAGTCCAAGCCGCAAACAAACAGATACAATTCACAACTTCTCAAACATAAACATGTATCAATATCTATTAAACAGCCTATTCGCAATGCTGTCACGAAAGGCATTCATCTGCTCACGGTCTGCGCTATCAGGGGCAGGTACAGTTTCTGGCTGATCAACATAGGCTTCGGGGTGCACAAAGTTCACATTATGATCTAGGTGCTGGAAGTCCACATCAAATTGCCCACTCAAACTTATGAAGTTATGCAAAGCAACACAAGCAACTATAATTTGTGTTTGTGTTTGAGGAGGATAGGCAGGGATGCTCAACAATATGCGCCACTTCATCTTCAAGACGCCGAAGGCCCTTTCAATCACGTTTCTAAGATATGAGTGTGCATAATTGAACATCTCTTATTTACCTCGAGGTTATCCGGCGTTTCGGAAGTCTTGAATATGGTACTTCGTTCCCTTGTAAGGAGCAAGGTACCCGGGACGGTTTGGATAGCCGGCGTCCACCAAGTAAAACATGCCTACACCACCAAGTACCTGTAATTGTTAAATGTTTCAACCACCATTAGTTCAACATACAAATCACAGACGTAGTTCAACAAACATGCATCACAGACAGTACACGAGGTTCATGATACAAACACAGGACAAATGCATGGATAAAAGGGTCTAGTTGCCGACCCCGGCATAGTGGTTAATGATGGCCAGCTTTCCTTTTGTCCCCGACTTGATAAACAGTCTCATTGCAGCTTCATTTTGGGTGAGCATGAGGACACCAATCCACTGCTTGTCATTATCCTCTGTCACCCCAGCCTCCTTAGCCAGCGGCAGCACTAAGTCAATGTTGTTCATTTTGTCATCCTTCTTCTGTACAGCTTCCTGCCTCTCACTCCAAATCTCCTTCATTGCTTCAGTCCTGGTGTCCAGACTGATGGTCAAGTTCTTCATGCCTGTCTCCATCCTCACTGCTGGACTCCTGGACCTCTTGTTGGGACTAGCAGCAGTGCTGCGGGTGCTGATGCTGCTGTAGCTTCTCTTGCTGCCAGTGCTCTGAGGGGTACGTGTTGGGAATATGCCCTAGAGGTAATCATAGAGATGATGATATTCCTCTTGTATCCATGATATGTAAAATGTGTCCATTGAATATCCATTAAAGACAACTTGTATTGATTGGCAATTATGTGAATTGTTTGTAAAACTCTTTTACTTGTATGGTTATTCTATATTCGTCCCTGGTCGGAGTTCATGTGAGGACACACATGAATATTAGACTAGCACATTATTAGTTGATGACTATGTTTCACAAGTCATGGACATGGAGATGTCGAACTAATAATGTGGGCACATGTATGACATGTAGGCTGGACCCGACCCGACATGAGATTGTCTCTATACACATCATATACGTTATGTCCTTCGACTGAGATTGTTGTATGTGCTCGAGATGTGTATCGACTTGCTTAGGGACCCGACAAACGCTACTCCGTTACTTGGGTAGTTATAAAGGATGTCTTCGGGTTTGTCGAGAAGCATCTTTTGAGACATAGACAATCAAGATGGGACTTGCCCCTCTCTATTGAGAGCGATATCACTGGATCACTCAAGTGATTGGATCAACAAATGCATGGCCGTGCTTGGGTTAAGTGTTAACCCACGAGTTGAACCAAATATCATGAGGCAAGGGAGTAACTTGTATATGGTCGTAGTGGTTCGTCTGATATGATCATTTGCGTACGCATAGGAGTTGTCATGCCTTGCTAGAGGCCGCTGTCAGCTATTGGGCGAATAGGAGTATTCGGCCCATGTCTATGTGTGCGTGAACCCATAGGGTCGCACGCTTAAGAGGCTGGAAGCCTAATTCGAGTTGGACTCGAATTAGACAAGGCTTAGGTTTTCTAATGCGCCTCCAACTCGGGGGCACATGAGAGACGCCTATATAAATAGAGGGGAGGGGCGCGGCCAAACACAACAAATACAATCCATGCCTTTGGCAGCCGCCGTCGCCCTCCACGCTCTCGCCTTCGCTCCTCGCGGACCTAGCAGTCCGGAGGCGCATCGCTTCTCCCTCGTACGTGTGTGACACCTCGGAGGTGCTGCATCTGGAGCACGAGGACGAACCGCACGAACCGCAAGTGGTGGGAGGAGTTGCTGGACGACCACGCAACTGCACGGCACTGCTGCGACGCGTTCGACTACATCGAGTCATCTTCCGCTGCATCTGCGCATCTAATGGTAATCCCGTAACCTGTAGCTAGCAGTAGATCCTGGGCAATGAGGTAGAAAAAGTTTTGTTTTCTGGCTAGCATAGCACCCTCATAACCCTACAGTGGTATCGGAGCTATACTGCGTCGTTATAGGTTCTGGATGTCGCATATGTGATATGCGCGGTTTTAGATGAGTCTCTGATCTTGGTTCATGATCTTGCCGCGTTGGTCTTGTAACGATCTACTCGTACCGGTCGGAATTCCGCCATCCGAGTTAAGTGATACATGTAAATCCAATCACGGTGAGTTAGAGGTCAATCAGATTGATCGAATTGAACCCTAGGTCAAGTGCCGAGCGCATGTGATGCGCGGCGGTGGCAGATTGGATCAGCCACCGGGCGCCGGGTTGCTGAGAAAAGTTCTGTTCGTAAAACAACCGTAACTTTTTAACCGTAACTCGGATTGAGACGATTCTTAAACAAAAGTTGTAGAGAAAAAAATTTTACATCCACCCCAAACCTAATGGTTTGGCCCGAGCCAGATTTGCGAAAAACAGCTTGGAAGATAGAGTTTTTCGCGATTTACTTTTAGTAGTCGAAATCGGTTAACTCTGTTTTGCAGGTTTTGATGACTGGTATAGCCCTTATAAACAATGGGCTATACTAAGTCATATCTGTGTTTATACCATTCTTACCATGTTCTACTTTCACATGCTATAATGTTTTTGTCTACATTCGTGCGGTAGTGAAGTAGAACGATCCTCAAGAAATGTTTAAGTTTGTGCTCCCCCCAAACCTTGCACTTGTCATTGTCTTGTACAATCGATGGTGGGTCTATGAAATTAGGGTGCCATCAATTTTACTTGACTAAGACAGGTTCGTATCGGATACTTACTGCGAAGGTTTGGTTGCTTAAACAAAGTCATCCTAACGGTTAGGGACCTTGGAGCATGAGAAGTTGGTAACCCAAGCATAGAGATGCTATCCAACAACAAGAGTCATATGCGATATGATTAGCAAAGAGTTGCTTACCGATCTATCATGTCTTCTAGCGGTGATGCTAAAGCTCACTAGTCGACTTGCTAGTTGTGGGTCTTGAATCACTAAGTTTCAATCGAGGGATATTGATTTTAGTGGGAGTAGATCATATTTGATATTATTTACTCTATCATGGATATTTTGTCTTAGTATTTTGCATTACTTATGTTGTAGATTAAATGGCGTCTTCTAAGCAACCATTTACTTTGCGTTCGATTCTTGAGAAAGATAAGTTGAATGGAACAAATTATGCGGATTGGATCCGCAATCGAGAATTGTTCTCGGTGAGAAAAAGGAGGAATATCTAGACACCCCTTACCGGATGAGCCCGCCGATGTGCTTTAGAAAACTGAGGGCGACATTAAGAAGCGTGTCGGTGGCCAAGTGTTGGCGATCCCGAACAAGCCTAACTTTAAGAGAAAGAAGGGCAGGGGAAGAAAAAGGGCAAGGCTAAAGATGAGATCTCCAAGCCGCTCCGCCCGCCCCCAAAGCTGGACCACCGGCGATGCTAAATGTTTTCATTGTGGTAAGAATGGTCACTTTGGAAGAGAAAGCGCAAGGCGTACTTGGCGTCCTTAGAGAAGGACGGCGGTAGTAAAGGTACTCCCGCTCATAAGCTTGTTGTTTATGTTACAGACATCTTCCTCACTAACTCTTATATCAATTCTTGGGTATTTGATACCGGATCGGTTGCTCATATTTGCAATACGATGCAAGGAATGATAAGAAGTAGAAGCGTGAAGAAAGGAGAGGTTGATTTCCGCGTGGGCAACAATGCAAGAGTTCTTTGCGTTGAACGTCGGGACGATGCAACTTCACCCGCCATCGGGATTTGTCATGGAATTAAATAATTGTTATTTTGTTCCTAGTCTAAGTCGAAACATTGTGTCACCTTCATGTTTGATGAAGGATGGTTATTCATTTGCGAGTAAAGACAATGGTTGTGTTATCTCGAAGAATGATATGTTTGTGGCTTTTGTATCCATTGTGAATGGATTATTTATTTTAAATCTTGATGATGCACACATACGTAATGTTAATGCTAAAAGGCCTCGGCTTAATGAGTTAAGTCCTACATATATGTGTCATTGTCGTTTGGGTCATATAAGTAAAAATCGCATGAAGAGGCTCCATGATGATGGACTTCTAACTTCGTTTGATTTTGAATCTTATGAGACATGTGAGGCTTGCCTTTTAGGCAAGATGACCAAGATGCCTTTCTCGGTTTTCCCGAGAGAGCGTCTCGACTTATTGGAACTAGTACATAGTGATGTATGTGGACCAATGAGCACGACGGCTAGAGGCGGTTTTCAATACTTCATAACTTTTACGATGACTTTAGTAGATATGGCTATGTCTACCTAATGAAGCATAAGTCGAAACATTTGAAAAGTTCAAAGAATTTCAGAATGAAGTAGAGAACCAACGTGGCAAGAAAATTAAGGCCTTGCGATCGATCGTGGAGGCGAATATTTGAGCCATGAGTTTAGCAATCATCTTAAGAGTTGCGGAATTGTTCCACGACTTACGCCACCCGGAATGCCACGAGAGAAATGGCGTGTCGAGCGGCGTAATCGGACTTTGTTGGACATGGTTCGGTCTATGATGAGCCGATCGGACCTACCTTTATCGTTTTGGGGATATGCTCTAGAAACGGCCGCTTTCACATTGAATAGAGTACCATCTAAGTCCGTAGTTAAGACACCATATGAGATATGGACTGGGAAGAGTCCTAGTTTGTCTTTTCTAAAAATTTAGGGTTGTGAGGTTTATGTCAAACGGCTTATATTAGATAAGCTAACACCCAAATTGAACAAGTGTTTTTTTGTGGGATATCCAAAGGAAACTTTAGGATATTACTTCTACAACCGCTCAGAGGGCAAAGTGTTTGTTGCTCGAAACGGTGTGTTCTTAGAGAAAGAGTTTCTCAAAAGAGAGAAGAGTGGACAAAAGGTGTATCTTGAAGAAGTTCAAGATGAGCCGATCGAGAAGGACTCTACGAGTGATGCTAATGTAGCGAGAACAAGTTGAGATGCCCGTGGCCACGAAACACCTCCACAACCACGAAGATCGGCAAGACTTCGCGAATTGCATGGGGATCTGTTATTGTTGGACGATGACGAACCTGCAACATACGCGAAGCTATGATGGACTCGAGATTCCGAGCAATGGCGAGTGCCATGAGATCCAAGATAGATTCCATGGGAAATAATCAAGTTTGGAACTTGGTTGACCCGCTGATGGTGTTAGACCCATCGAGTGCAAATGGATCTATAAAAAGAAGAAAGATATGGACGGAAATGTTCACGTCTATAAAGCTCGACTTGTCGCAAAGGGTTTTCGGCAAGTTCAAGGAATTGACTACGATGAGACATTCTCTCCAGTAGCGATGCTTAAATCTATCCGGATCATTCTAGCAATAGCTGCCTATTTCGATTATGAAATTTGGCAGATGGATGTTAAAACAGCCTTTCTAAATGGAAATTTGGAAGAGGACGTGTATATGATACAGCCCGAAGGTTTTGTTGATCCAAATAATGCTAGAAAAATATGCAAGCTTAAGAAATCTATTTATGGGTTAAAGCAAGCATCTCGAAGTTGGAACATTCGTTTTGATGAGGTTGTCAAAGGGTTTGGCTTCCGTCGGAATGAAGAAGAGCCTTGTGTTTACCAAAAGGCTAGTGGGAGCGCCGTTGTATTTCTAATCTTGTATGTGGATGACATACTATTGATTGGGAATGACATTCCTATGTTGCAATCAGTAAAGACATCACTTTGAATAATAGTTTTTCTATGAAGGATTTGGGAGATGCAGCTTACATCTTGGGCATTAAGATCTATAGAGATAGGTCGAAAAGGCTAATAGGATTATGCCAAGATACATATATTGACAAGGTGTTGAAACGGTTCAACATGGAGCAATCCAAGAAAGGGTTCTTGCCTATGTCACATGGTATGCGCTTTAGCGACAAGCAATGTCCTTCATCAGATGAAGAGCACAAATGCATGAGTAAGGTTCCATATGCTTCGGCAGTCGGTTCCATCATATATGCCATGATATGTACTCGCCCGGATGTCTCATATGCTCTAAGTGTTGCGAGCGGTACCAAGACAATCCTGGTGAGAGTCCTTTGGGCCGGTTAAAAACATCCTTAAGTACTTGAGAAGAACTAGGGATGAGTTCCTGATCTATGGAGGTGAGGAAGAGCTCGTTGTAAATGGTTACACCGATGCTAGCTTCCAAACGATGTAGATGATTCACAATCTCAATCGGGTTTCGTGTTCATGGTAAATGGTGGTGCGGTAAAGGCTGGAAAAGTTCCAAGCGAGGAGACGGTGTCCGATTCTACAACGAAGCCGAGTACATTGCGGCTTCGGAAGCTTGCAAAGAAGGTGTTTGGATGAGGCGTTTCCTCATTGATCTTGGTGTGTTTCCTAATGCGGCTAGCCCATTGAATCTACATTGTGACAACAATGGGGCGATAGCGCAGGCTAAGGAGCCGAGGAATCACCAGAAGAACAAACATGTACAGCGGAAATTTCACCTCATTCGACAGTTCATCAGTGAAGGTGAAATAAAAATGTGCAAAATACACACGGATTTGAATGTAGCAGATCCGTTGACAAAGGCTCTTCCACAGCCTAAGCATGAGGCGCACATGAGGTCTATGGGGATTAGACATATTAGAGATTAACTCTAGTGCAAGTGGGAGACTGTTGGGAATATGCCCTAGAGGTAATCATAGAGATGATGATATTCCGCTTGTATCCATGATATGTAAAATGTGTCCATTGAATATCCATTAAAGACAACTTGTATTGATTGGCAATTATGTGAATTGTTTGTGAAACTCTTTTACTTGTATGGTTATTCTATATTCGTCCCTGGTCCGAGTTCATGTGAGGACACACATGAATATTAGACTAGCACATTATTAGTTGATGACTATGTTTCACAAGTCATGGACATGGAGATGTCGAACTAATAATGTGGGCACATGTATGACATGTAGGCTGGACTGACCCGACATGAGATTGTCTCTATACACATCATATACGTTATGTCCTTCGACTGAGATTGTTGTATGTGCTCGAGATGTGTATCGACTTGCTTAGGGACCGACAAACGCTACTCCGTTCTTGGGTAGTTATAAAGGATGTCTTCGGGTTTGTCGAGAAGCATCTTTGCGAGACATAGACAATCAAGATGGGACTTACCCCTCTCTATTGAGAGCGATATCACTTTGGATCACTCAAGTGATTGGATCAACAAATGCATGGCCGTGCTTGGGTTAAGTGTTAACCCACGAGTTGAACCAAATATCATGAGGCAAGGGAGTAACTTGTATATGGTCGTAGTGGTTCGTCGATATGATCATTTGCGTACGCATAGGAGTTGTCATGCCTTGCTAGAGGCCGTCGGCTATTGGGCGAATAGGAGTATTCGGCCCATGTCTATGTGTGTGTGAACCCATAGGGTCGCACGCTTAAGAGGTGGAAGCCTAATTCGAGTTGGACTCGAATTAGACAAGGCTTAGGTTTTCTAATGCGCCTCCAACTCGGGGGGCACATGAGAGACGCCTATATAAATAGAGGGGAGGGCGCGGCCAAACACAACAAATACAATCCATGCCTTTGGCGGCCGCCGTCGCCCTCCACGCTCTCGCCTTCGCTCCTCGCGGACCTAGCGAGTCCGGAGCGCATCGCTTCTCCCTCGTACGTGTGTGACACCTCGGAGGTGCTGCATCCGGAGCACGAGGACGAACCGCACGAACCGCAAGTGGTGGGAGGAGTTCTTCGGACGACCACGCAAGCGCACGGCACTTGCTGCGGCGCGTTCGACTACATCGAGTCATCTTCCACGCATCTGCGCGTCTAATGGTAATCCCGTAACCTGTAGCTAGCAGTAGATCCTGGGCAATGAGGTAGAAAAAGTTTTGTTTTCTGGCTAGCATAGCACCCTCATAACCCTACAGTACGGACATCTTCTTCATCACCACTGCTGACATACTATGGGACATTCCTGCGGCTAGGAACGTAAGCAGTTTCCCCTGTCACTGCTACGCCAAGGAACATGCGTTCCAAAAGCTCAATCTAGTCTGGCATTGTACCCTTAAGCTTGTTGTCCTACAAAACAATAATTTGAAAAGAACGTGCTTAGAATTTGTTAACTAAACCATGATTACAGAACAGAATATTGTAACAGAAGCATGAATCCAAAACAAAATTAGGTTGTACCTTGTCGTTACTGTTCCACCATTCAGTTGAAGCACTGACGGACCCATCTGAATTGCGCCCCAAGCCTGTCTCCTTGTTGACGTTTCTTAGCGCAATCACCAAAGATAGATAAAAAGTCTACCCCGGCAATGACGCAAGAAAGCCTGCTGGTATTTCTTAACGTGTGCAGAAAGATTCCGCAAGCGTACGGAAAGTACCGTTGTAGCTTTCACCGGAAGTATTCGGGGTATCATATTTTTCACAGGGAACGAAGGTATTTCTCCTAGCTAATTCGTCCAAGGAACAACACAAGGGTAGAGATAGAAAGGGTGGTAGAGATGGATTCCTATAGCTTCTAGGTCTCAAGGTTAGCATCGCCATACTTCTACTTATTTACTTCGGGCATCGGATAACACTTGGTCTGCCAAGCGTTGCCGGCCTACGGCTCTACGTCGAACCCGAACGTGGGGGATTACGAGGGACGGACAGGGCTGTCACCACCTGCCGCCTACCACCTCAACCGTGGGGAACGAGGCAAATGAAGGCAGCCTCTAGCCTAGACACCATGTCTACACTAGCGACTACTACTCTAGCGTCGTACAGGGTGACCCGTCTTTAACAGGGCCCTCTACTAGAGCATCCGCCACAAAGACAGACGACGAACCCGCAAACAAGCTTGGTATAGCTCAACTAAACGTAAGACACAAAAGACTATAGATAACACGAACACTTACTTAGCCAAGATCCCGCCAAGGAGCCAAGTAGTTGCTCATAGAGGTACAAGCTCGGGGAGATACCGACAAGCCCAGCGCTTCTCCGCTCTCTTCCCTCACATCTCTCTCTCTAACTCTATAGCTACTAGGGCATAGCCCTTTGGAATGAACCTCTAGTGTGGTGCTCTTTCTCCCTTGAATGGTCTATTGAATGAGGAGGAGGGAGCCTCCTTTTATAGGTGGAGAGGAGGGGGCTCTATGCAAAAGGGTCATGCCCATATAGAAAGGTCCAAAACCGACCTCTAGAGGTGGTTTCGTACCTTCCATGTACAAAGCACCAGCAAAACTGACCTCCACACATCGTCATGGGCCATCTGACCAAAACTAGGCCTGATCGGGCACCAAATAGGCGCGCCCGCGCCTGGGGCGCGTGCGCGCCAGGTGTAACAACCCTAAAAATTACCAACACAAAAATTGCAACTACAAAATTTTTTAGGAAATTATCCCATGATTGATGAGTGACATGTAGCAATCCCCACCACATTGCATTTATTTTTTTTATTAAATTGTTAACCCTAGGGTCGCAAAGCATATAATTTCATTTATTGTATTTTACCTCATGTGGTGATTTGGGATTTTATTTGGATTTTTGTAGTGATGTTCAACTCCCTAAATAATTAATTACACAAATTAATTGGAGGAACAAATATGAAACCAAAATAGAAAAGCAAAAGAATAAAAACGAGAAAATGGAAAGGCCAATCGGCCCATAGCCTCGGCCGGCCTGCTCTACCCCCCTCCTCTTTCTCTTTTTCTTATCCTTTTCTTTTCTCCTTCTCGGCCCAGCCCAGCGCCACACCTCCCCTCCTTTTTCCGCAGCCCAGCCAGCCAGGCCGGCCCAGCAGCCGCGCGGCGGCCCACCAAGGCCGAAGCCGGCCTCGCGCAGCCCCGCGCCCGGTCGCTGCCATGCGGGACCCGCGCGTCATGCTCCACCTCGCGACCCCGTCGCCGCCCGCCGCAGCCGGAAGAACCGCGCCCACGCCACCGCGTCGCGCGCGCCCGCGGAGACCGCTCCGCGCACTCCGCATCGCCGCCCGCTCGCAACTGCCCCCTCGCGGCCGCCTACAAGCCCCGGCCCGGGACCCGCTAGGGTTTCCCACCTCCGCCGCCGCTTCACTGCCGCCGCCGCTGCTCCTCCGCAGACGGCCGAGGGCCACAGCCGTCGCACCGCCGAGCCACCTCGCGACGCCGCACCACGGTGAGCCGCCGCCGCCCCTATCTTCCCCTCTCGCCGGACACGCCGCCGCCTCCGCTCCAAGTGACGCCGCCACCGCTTCACCGCGCGGCGCACCGGCGCTACCACGCCACCGCCACCGCCGCCGCGCCGCTCTGCCGCACGGTCCCACGCCGGAGCCGCTGCGCGGCCGGAGCACCGCTGCCGCGGCCTGCGCCGCCGCCCCGCAGCCCGCCGTGCCGTGCGTCGCCATGCCGCCGGCTGCCGGGGCGAAACAACGAGACGGGATTTGGGGGAAGAAGGGTGAGGAGAGGAGAGAGGGACCGGCAGTGGACCCCACGTCCACCCACGCACCCGTGCACGCGATCCACCGTGAGCCGAGAGGGAGGAAGAGTGAGGTGGACTCGGTCCCACCGTAGACCGCGTTGTGGTCCATGGACCACAAGGCGCGGTCCACCGTGAGCCGGTGCACCACAATCCAAACCCGGGCGGACCCGGACCGACACGTGGCGGCTTCACGGGCGCCACGTGGCGGGCCCGGCCGGCCCGGTCCGGCCCGCCGGGCCGGACCGGCACTACCCGAGGCCCGCTTGGCCCACACGCGTCGCCGCGTCGCAGACCCCGCCACGTCAGCATGACCCCACAGCGCACGTGGCCCACTCACGTGTCGACACGTGTCGCGCTCAGATTAATCCCCTGTTTTTTTTCTTTTTCAGAAAATAGAATAAACTTCAAAAATTCATAACTAATTCATACGACCTCCGAAAAATATGATCTTTATATGTAAATTCATCTAAAATCGAGCCCAATCAAATGATATATGTTTTGAGTGCATTTGGATCTTTTTGCTGTTCATTCGTTCTTTGTGCTCATCTATAGGGGTCGCTTCCGCGACCAATATATTGCGTTTCAGAGTCGGAGGAGGATCGGATCGACGACGGCCGTGAGTACGGGGAGGAGCTAGGTGACGACTACTCGAAGGTGCCACATCCCACCCATTTCCGTAGATCCCATTACGCATGGCAAATAATAGAACTGCTAGTGCTTTACATTTCTGTTGAAT
The DNA here is from genome assembly GCA_018135685.1 of Themeda triandra. Taxonomy (NCBI): domain Eukaryota; kingdom Viridiplantae; phylum Streptophyta; class Magnoliopsida; order Poales; family Poaceae; genus Themeda; species Themeda triandra. The sequence continues at coordinate 1,212,883 of JAENPR010000077.1, read as the reverse complement.
ATAACTGCGCTATAGGATTGCATGGTAGTATATTATATACTTGGTGACCTTTACCTTGATTAACCTTTCACCCCGCTCACCCGTTAGGATAGATGCACGCTTATTTTATTTACTTGTTATTTTACTTCACGCATTATATCGACGATGTGATGATAGTGGTGAACCCGGGGAATGGATGTGTTGGACCTGGGGACTATGGTGAGGATATGGTGGTCTGGCGTGTGTCTTGGGTGTGTGAAGGGTGAGGATTGAGTCGACTGAGCTGGGATCTACGACGAGCTTTTGGAGCGAGTCTTGCCGGGGGATGTACTGGACATCCCTGTTAGTTCTACCTGTGGCGGGTAAATGTGGAACGTGTTGGTGAGGTGGACCCTGTGTGAGTCTCCGAGGGGCGGAGCTTAGGGTGGAGGTGTTATGGTGGCACGTTAAATGGAAACCCTGATGAAGATATTCCAGCTTGGTCACAACTAAGGACTGAAAGTTCTAGTAACCGGATCATAGGAATCCTTTACTTTCCACTCGCTTCCCATGGGGGGGAGACGGCCGAACCACCGGGTAGAATGATGCCACTACTGCTAGGCGAGGATGTGTTAGGGAGGTACGGGTATGGATGGGTCTCACACCTCTCGAGACGATCATGGCCCCCTATTCGGGATCGGGGACATGACTTCACGGTTCACCACTCCACGGGGGTGTTCCGGGCGAGAGGTAGGGTGGCATCGTTCTAGGCCGGCGGGCGCCGGGAATCGGCCTAGTTGGTGACGGCCAGCGATGAGGGCAGGTCTAGTGGATTAGTAAAACCTCTGCAGAGTGTATGGTTGATCGATCGATACATATGCCGATTTCTCGGCTATGGACCTTTCCTGTGTTCTGCTTTCACTAGACTAGTGAGAGGAGTGTTCTACCTTCCCCGAGAGGTACTTCCGGCCGCGAGCCATAGGATGTGGGCTGCGGGCCGCTGAGGCAACCAGAGTGGGAGTCTGCTTGCTGACCTGAGTGTGGGATATGTTGGTGATGGTGATGGAGGTGGATATGGGATGGTTTGGGATGGTATGGAATGGAAGGTGATGGATGGTGTGTGGGATTGGGGTTGTGTTAAAACTTGACTATTATTATAATTAAAACTTGATTAATATTGCATAGGAAAACCGAGCCCCATTTATAGGCCTCTTCAATTTACCATTTTTGCATCCAATTCCACAAAGCAAGCACATAGGGTGGGAGTGGCCGGTACAAACCGTCTTGAAACATTTTTGGCACGGTTCTTATAATTCCGAGGAGTATAGCGATTGAGGGATTCGTGCCTTCGCTCAAGTCGAGGAGATTCTTAGCTTCCGCATCTATCGAGCTGTCAAGGTTGATAATTAGTTTGTGTTTTCGCCATGGAGGCAATGTAATAAGAAAAATACTATCTACTTTTACTCTTTTATTTACGATGTATGGATGATGATTATCAACTGGAATTTGGATAATGTGATTTAAATGGTCATATTACACTTCGACTCTGTGGATTTCCCTTCGTGGAAATCAGGTCATTTCAGTTGGTACCAGCTCCATACTTGACCCGAGGACGAAGCCCTTAGGATTGGACGTTAGAACAGGACAAGCCAACCTTCTCTTCGGTTATGTTACCGACCTTGCACCACTTTGTGCATGGCTTACCTCCTAGATTGACTTGCTGATCATGTTCTTGTGCTTGATGCAATTTTCAAGAACATGTCCCTTTACTTCGAGTACCATGGTGAATGAGACTAAGAATTGCAAGGAATACCTTATGGCTTAGTGACCCACCTTGATGTAGAATGGCAAACCTACCAATCCCAATTACCTACGCGTAGTACGCTTTCCGCGAGTCTCCTAGTGTAGCTACTGGGGATGTCGCCTTGTAATAAAACCAATGTAATGAGTGTTCGGTTCTTATCGTATTTTATGGTTCTTACTGCTTCTTTGCATGAGTGTAGGATAGATTAAATATTTTATTTAAATCGTTGAAATCATTAATTATTTATTGAACAATAAAGGATTATTTAGTTATAAGTGTTATGTCCTATGCCTTATATACTAAAACCCTTATTGACCATGTCACAGATGTCGCTACGTCGTTCCAATCGCCTGCAACGCCGCTCCCCGTCCCCCAGGCCGAGCCTCAGGCAAGTCGACAACCGTCGCGCTCGTCCACGTGGTGGTGACGGTGGTGGTCGTACCGGCAGCCGTCGTGACCCCAATGGAGCAAATGGCCCCGAACGGACTGCCAGAGTTGAGAATACTGCTCAAGGTGGGGATGAGTCTCCTGGTGGCGCACATAGTGTCAACAATGGCAATGGAAATCACGTACCACCGCCGCCTCCGCCTAATCTGGCTGAGGTGATGGCTCAGCAGACACAGTTGATGGCTGCCCTGGTCCAAGGAATGAACCGCCGCAACGATGCTGGTGGAAGACATGGCGACTTTCAGCGCAAGCTGGAAGGGTTTCTGAAGCTCAGGCCACCCACCTATGATGGTACTGACCTAGAGGATCCCCTGGCTGCACATGACTGGCTGAAGGAGATTGAGAAGAAGCTGGACCTCACTACCTGCACTGATGACGAATGTGTTGGGATCGCAGCTCACCAGCTCACTGGAGCAGCTCGCTCTTGGTGGGACAACTACTCTGAAGCTCATGAAGACCCTGCACACATTACCTGGGACGAGTTCGTGGAAGCCTTCACGAGTTTCACGTTCCGGAGGGAGTCCCGGAAGCCAAGGAGGATGAATTCCACAACCTGCGCGACGAAGGGTGACATACATGAGTACACTACTCATTTCACCACCCTCTGCGCTACGCACCCCGTCTTTGTTGTGACATCGAGAAAGAGAAGATTCACCACTACAGAAGGGGCTGAATGCCAAGATCAAGGTTGCACCGGGAGGAACCAAGAGCCGCACACTCCGTGACCCGATTGATCGTTGCATCCGGATCGAGAAGGATCGAGATAGAGGCGGTGAGGAAAGCCGAAGGGAGAAGCGCAGTCCGAGTTCTCACACCGCGGCGTGATCGCAAGAGGTTCCACAGGGGATGGGTCTTCATCCGGACGCCCCGCTACTACGGAGATGATGCTTACGGTTGCGGAAGAGTGACAGGGACCTACACCGCGACTACTCCCGCTCTTCACGTGACCACTACTCTCGCGGCCGTTCACGTGACCGCTACTCCCGTGATCGTTCAAATGACCGCTACCACAAGGATCAGTCCCGGGATCGCTACTCACGTGACCGCTCAGAACCACCTCGTCACAAGGCAGATCGTCCTACTCCTGCCCATGCTGCACCAGGTACAGGCAACTGGAGGGCCCCGTACCAACCCCAGCAGGCGGTACGGCTCTCACCTGCTTCAACTGTGCCCAGCCTGGTCACAAGGTTGCTCAGTGTCCTCTGAAGGCTACTGCTCCTGCTGCATAGAAGGCCCCGTACAGAGGATCAGCTTCCCGTGGTCGCCTCAACCATATCACAGCTGAGGAGGCTCGAGCTGCACCAGATGTGGTGTACGGTACGTTCTTGGTTAACGGCATTACAGCATCTGTTCTTTTTGATACTGGAGCTACATGTTCATACATCTCATCCAAATTTGCACGAGAGCATAACATACCTGTAACCCCACGCATAGAACCTATAATTACCACATCACCCCTAGGAGAGATGAGAAGCACCCACATATGTAAGGGAGTGAAACTTAACATTGAGGGAATCACATTTCAAGCCGATCTTACCCTACTACCCTCCACTGGCCTAGATGTTATTCGGGAATGGATTGGTTAACCCAACATAAGGGAGTGATATCATGTTCACCTAGATATGTCCAAATATTCCACCCCACCAATTCACAAAAAGCCAAATGTAGACCCGGCCCCAGGGATTCTTTACCCTCCTATGTGCCCTCAAAGCTCAAGAAGAATCTCGGCCCAAGGAGAAGACTATTGCTGATGTACCGGTGGTTAGGGATTATGCTAAGGTGTTCCCGGAGGAGCTACCCGGTATGCCACACGATCGTGATGTAGAGTTCGTGATTGACCTCATGCCGGGTACGGGTCCCATTGCAAAGCGACCGTATCGCATGTCGGTCGACGAACTAGCGAGCTCAAGAAGCAAATTGATGAGCTACTTGGAGAAGGGATTCATTAGGCCAAGTGCCTCACCCCGGGGATCTCCCGTCCTATTTGTCAAGAAGAAAGATGGCTCAATGAGAATGTGTATTGACTACCGCAACTTGAATTCGGTGACCATCAAGAACAAGTACCCTCTGCCAAGAATTGATGACCTACTAGATCAGCTACGTGGTGCCAAGTACTTCTCAAAGATCGACCTCCGATCTGGCTATCATCAGATGAAGATTCGGGAGGGGGACATTTCCAAGACCGCCTTTGTCACTCGCTACGGGCAGTATGAGTACACCGTTGTATCCTTCGGTCTCACAAATGCTCCTGCCTATTTTATGAACATGATGAACAAGGTGTTTCATGATGTGTTAGATCTGTTCGTGGTGGTATTCATTGATGATATTCTTATCTACTCTGCCACCGCTGAAGAACATGAACAACATCTGAGATTAGTCCTGGAGAGGTTAGCTGAACATTCGCTTTATGCCAAGTTCAGCAAGTGTGAGTTCTGGCTCCAAGAAGTTGCCTTTCTCGGCCATGTACTCTCTGCTGATGGTGTTGCGGTAGACCCCGCGAAGATTGAAGCCACAAAGAATGGGAACGACCTCGCGGTGTGAGAAGTCGGGAGTTTTCTAGGATTGGCGGGATATTATCGCCGATTCATTGAGAATTTCTCCAAGATTGCTCGTCCAATGACCAACCTCACGAAGAAGATGAAAGATTTTGAATGGACGCCTGAGTGCGATAAAAGTTTCCAAACCTTGAAGGAGAAACTCACCACCACACCTGTCCTAGCCTTGCCTGATATCACCAAGGACTTTGTCGTCTATTGTGATGCCTCTCGCCAAGGACTTGGTTGTGTGTTGATGCAGAATGGGAGAGCTATTGCTTATGCTTCTCGGCAATTGAAGGAGCATGAACAGCGATATCCTACTCATGATCTCGAGTTAGCTGCCGTTGTACACGCTCTCAAGATCTGGAGGCACTACCTCATTGGCAACAAGTGTGACATTTACACTGATCACAAGAGTCTGAAGTACTTCTTCACCCAGGAAGACTTGAACATGAGGCAGCGCCGATGGTTAGAGCTAATCGAAGACTATGACCTGGAGATACACTATCATCCGGGGAAAGCCAATGTAGTCGCCGACGCTCTCAGCCGCAAGAGCTATTGCCACACTCTGATCACAGAATCGGTGCCGCCCGAGCTCAAACGGGACATTTACGATTCACAGCTTGAGATAGTACCACATGGCTTGTTGCATGAGCTCCGTATTGAGTATGATCTCACTGATCGGATTCATGAAGCTCAGAAGGATTATGAGGAGATAGAGTACATCCGTGGGCTGATGAAGCTAGGCTATAGCCCTGAGTTCAGGGAAGATGAAAAGGGAGCTGTCTGGTTCAAGGACAGAATTTGTGTACCCACCAACTCTGCCCTCCGTAATGAGATCTTGTTAGAAGCTCACGATTCCAAGTATTGCCTTCACCCCGGAGGCTCAAAAATGTACCAAGATGTGAAGAAGCATTTACGGTGGAAGAATATGAAGGCGATATCGCAAGACATGTGGCTGAATGTGACATCTGCAATAGAGTCAAAGCGGAGCACAAAGACCCAGAGGATTGCTTAAACCACTTGATGTTCCTGAATGGAAGTGGGAAAGTATATCCATGGACTTTATAGTGGGACTACCTCGATCCCAAGAAGGCCATGATTCTATTTGGGTGGTAGTTGATCGATTGACCAAGGTAGCACACTTTGTACCATGTGGATCAAAAGTCCGAGCTGAACAGTTAGCCAATCTCTATGAGAAGCATATCCTCAGACTCCATGGTGCCCCAAAGAACATCATATCTGATCGAGGACCAATATTTATGTCCCGATTCTGGCAGACACTTCATGAGTCTATCGGGACCGAGCTCGACTACAGCACAGCCTACCATCCACAGACCGATGGACAGACGGAGAGAGTGAATCAGATCCTGGAAGACATGCTCCGTGCCAGTGTTCTGAAATATGGGACAGATTGGGAGAAGTGTTTACCTTATGCTGAATTCTCCTACAACAATAGTTACCAGGCGAGTATCAAGATGTCGCCTTTTGAAGCACTATATGGCGGAAAATGCAGAACCCCGCTAACATGGGACCACCCTGGTGAGAGGGCAATCTTTGGCCCCGCCATGATAAAAGAAGCTGAGGAAGGAGTTGCTCAGATTAGAGAGAATCTGAGGATCGCTCAGAGCCGTTATAAGAGCTATGCCGACAAAAGGCGTAGAGACCTCGAGTTCGAGATCGGAGACGATGTCTATCTCAAAGTATCTCCGCTCCGTGGCTCCATCGGGTTTCATGTGAAAGGAAAGCTTGCACCAAGATATATTGGCCCATACGAAATTTGCAAGAAAATTGGGAAGCTTGCCTACAAGATTGAGCTACCTCCGAGTTGACCGGGTGCACCCCGTATTCCATGTGTCGCAACTACGCAAGTGCTTGCGGGTACCCGAAGAGGAGGAAATTCTGTAGAAGCAATTGACATCCAAGATACTCTTGAATATAAAGAACATCCTATCAAGATTCTAGGATATGACACCAAGGAGACCAAGCAAGACCATCCCTATGTGCAAAGTCCAATGGAGTAATCACACCGAACGTGAAGCAACATGGGAGCAAGAGTCCGACCTTCGACTACGGTACCCATATCTCTTTGACGGGTAAGTCCCACTTTAATCTCGAGGACGAGATTCTGATAAGGGGGTAGGACTGTAACAACCCTAAAAATTACCAACACAAAAATTGCAACTACAAAATTTTTTAGGAAATTATCCCATGATTGATGAGTGACATGTAGCAATCCCCACCACATTGCATTTATTTTTTTTATTAAATTGTTAACCCTAGGCTGCAAAGCATATAATTTCATTTATTGTATTTTACCTCATGTGGTGATTTGGGATTTTATTTGGATTTTTGTAGTGATGTTCAACTCCCTAAATAATTAATTACACAAATTAATTGGAGGAACAAATATGAAACCAAAATAGAAAAGCAAAAGAATAAAAACAGAAAATGGAAAGGCCAATCTGGCCCATAGCCTCAGCCCGGCCTGCTCTACCCCCCTCCTCTTTCTCTTTTTCTTATCCTTTTCTTTTCTCCTTCTCGGCCCAGCCCAGCGCCACATCTCCCCTCCTTTTTCCGCGGCCCCGGCCCGGCCCGGCCGGCCCGGCGCGCGGCGGCCCACCAAGGCCGAAGCCGGCCTCGCGCAGCCCGCGCCCGGCGGCCGCCACGCGGACCCGCGCGTCATGCTCCACCTCGCGACCCGTCGCCCGCCGCAGCCGGAAGAACCGCGCCCACGCCACCGCGTCGCGCGCGCCGCGCGGAGACCGCTCCGCGCACTCCGCATCGCCGCCCGCCGCACCGCCCACCCGCGGCCGCCTACAAGCCCCGGCCCGGACCCGCTAGGGTTTCCCCACCTCCGCCGCCGCTTCACCGCCGCCGCCCGGCTTCCTCCGCGGATGGCCGAGGGCCACGCCGTCGCACCGCCGAGCCACCTCGCGACGCCGCACCACGGTGAGCCGCCGCCGCCCCCCCTATCTTCCCCTCTCGCCGGACACGCCGCCGCCTCCGCTCCAAGTGACGCCGCCACCGCTTCACCGCGCGGCGCACCGCTGCTACCACGCCACCGCCACCGCTGCCGCTGCTCCGCCACGGTCCCACGCCGGGAGCCGCTACTGCGCCGGGCACCGCCGCTGCCGCGCTGCGCCGCCGCCCCGCAGGCCCGCCGTGCCGGCGTCGCCATGCCGCCGCTGCCGGGGGCGAAACAGCAGACGGGATTTGGGGCAAGAAGGGTGAGGGAGAGGAGAGAGGGACTGACAGGTGGACCCCACGTCCACCCACGCACCCGTGCACGCGATCCACCGTGAGCCGAGAGAGGGAAGAGTGAGGTGGACTCGGTCCACCGTAGACCGCGTTGTGGTCCATGGACCACAAGGCGCGGTCCACCGTGAGCCGGGTGCACCACAATCCAAACCCAGAGCGGACCCAGACCGAAACGTGGCAGCTTCACAGGGCGCCACGTGGCGGGCCCAGCCCGGCCCAGATCCGGCCCGCCAGGCCCGGACCCGGCCCTACCAGGCCCGCTTGGGCCCACACGGGTCAACGCTGACGTCAGCGCTGACGTCAGCAGACCCCGCCACGTCAGCATGACCCCACAGCGCACGTGGCCCACTCACGTGTCGACACGTGTCGCGCTCAGATTAATCCCCTGTTTTTTTTCTTTTTCAGAAAATAGAATAAACTTCAAAAATTCATAACTAATTCATACGACCTCTGAAAAATATGATCTTTATATGTAAATTCATCTAAAATCGAGCCCAATCAAATGATATATGTTTTGAGTGCATTTGAATCTTTTTGCTGTTCATTCGTTCTTTGTGCTCATCTATAGGGGTCGCCGCGACCAATATATTGCGTTTCAGAGTCGGAGGAGGATCGGACTGACGTCGACCGTGAGTACAGGGAGGAGCTAGGTGACGACTACTCCGAAGGTGCCACATCCCACCCATTTCCGTAGATCCCATTACGCATGGCAAATAATAGAACTGCTAGTGCTTTACATTTCTGTTGAATATAACTGCGTTGCTATAGGATTGCATGGTAGTATATTATATACTTGATGACCTTTACCTTGATTAACCTTTCACCCTGCTCACCTCTTTGTTAGGATAGACGCACGCTTATTTTATTTACTTGTTATTTTACTCCACCGCATTATATCGACGATGTGATGATAGTGGTGAACCCGGGAATGGATGTGTTGGACCTGGGGACTATGGTGAGGATATGGTGGTCGGCGTGTGTCTTGGGTGTGTGAAGGGTGAGGATTGAGTCGACCCGAGCCGGGATCTACGACGAGCTTTTGGAGCGAGTCTTGCCGGGGATGTCTTGGACATCCTGTTAGTTCTACCCGTGGCGGGTAAATGTGGAACGTGTTGGTGAGGTGGACCTGTGTGAGTCTCCGAGGGGCGGAGCTTAGGGTGGAGGTGTTATGGTGGCACGTTAAATGGAAACCCGATGAAGATATTCCAGCTTGGTCACAACTAAGGACCGAAAGTTCTAGTAACCGGATCATAGGAATCCTTTACTTTCCACTCGCTTCCCATGGGGGAGACGGCCGAACCACCGGGTAGAATGATGCCACTACCGCTAGGCGAGGATGTGTTAGGGAGGTACGGGTATGGATGGGTCTCACACCCTCTCGAGACGATCATGGCCCCCTATTCGGATCGGGGACATGACTTCACGCTTCAGCCACTCCACGGGGGTGTTCCGGGGCCAGAGGTAGGGTGGCATCGTTCTAGGCCTAAGCGGGCGCCCGGAATCAGCCTAGTTGGTGACGGCCCGGCGATGAGGGCAGGTCTAGTGGATTAGTAAAACCTCTGCAGAGTGTATGGTTGATCGATCGATACATATGCCGATTTCTCGGCTATGGACCTTTCCGTGTTCGCTTTCACTAGACTAGTGAGAGGAGTGTTCTACCTTCCCGAGAGGTACTTCCCGGCCGCGAGCCATAGGATGTGGGCTGCGGGCCGAGGAGGCAACCGAGTGGGAGTCGCTGGCTGACTCGAGTGTGGGATATGTTGGTGATGGTGATGGAGGTGGATATGGGATGGTTTGGGATGGTATGGAATGGAAGGTGATGGATGGTGTGTGGGATTGGGGTTGTGTTAAAACTTGACTATTATTATAATTAAAACTTGATTAATATTGCATAGGAAAACCAGAGCCCCATTTATAGGCCTCTTCAATTTACCATTTTTGCATCCAATTCCACAAAGCAAGCACATAGGGTGGGAGTGGCCAGTACAAACCGTAATGAAACATTTTTGGCACAGGTTCTTATAATTCCGAGGAGTATAGCGATTGAGGGATTCGTGCCTTCGCTCAAGTCGAGGAGATTCTTAGCTTCCGCATCTATCGAAATGCCTGTTGATAATTAGTTTGTGTTTTCGCCATGGAGGCAATGTAATAAGAAAAATACTATCTACTTTTACTCTTTTATTTACGATGTATGGATGATGATTATCAACTCGGAATTTGGGTAATGTGATTTAAATGATCATATTACACTTCGACTCTGTGGATTTCCCTTCGTGGAAATCAGGTCGTTTCACCAGGTTTGGCTCCGATGGAGCCCATATTTTATAGGCAGGTGGGCCTCGTCGTCAGCTTTCTGTAGCCTGGTGAATTGCGTCAATCGGAGTCCGGATGAGGGAGTTATGGCCAAATTACTACACCCCACTCCTGCAGCCCATGATCGAGTTGGACTAGGTTTTGGGCTTCCATTTCTTGGGTCCATGCTTGGCATTTTAGGCTATGTTTGAGACCTAAATTATACGGTAGGTGGGTCACCTTCTCACATCATAGTTTTGCTCTAGTTCTTGGTTCATTTTTGGTGTGTTTCGGTGTTGACCCGCAAAACAAGAATTCCGCCCACACTATGGAAATGGTTAGAGTAGAGCCCTATTCTAGGTGAGATTTAGTTTGCCTAGGCTAAAGTTGGCGGGGTTAGAATCAAGTTAAGGACCGCCAACAACTCCCCCACACTTAGCTCTTTGCTCGTCCTCGAGTAAAGGTTGAAGAACCAAGGTGGTTGTATTCTCCCAAGAGTTGACCTGCATACAAATTATTCCGAGCTTTTTCCTGCATTTGTGAACATTCATGGTGGCTACCAAGTTATCTTATAGCCATTGAAGGAGGAATAGCTTGAAATCAAGTCAACTCACACTACCCATGCTTTGAGATTTGGGGTTTTAGCATTTTTGCAAAGATAGCCTTAGCTCCTCATGTGATACTCTCAAGTCGCACTTTTTAGATGGCTAGTCCTATCCAGGTGTTCTTGATCATCCTACCACTACAGGCTGATATGTGGAGTTTTGGGTATGAATGATGAACATGTTCCAATGTCAAGCCAGCTGGATGTCATGAAGAGAAGGCCATATCCCTAGATGATGCAAGTGCAAGTGTAGAAAATATTTGTGGACTCCTGATCATGTTTCTCTCTTGATGGATGAAAATGCAAGAAGGTATGGACTCGAAGAACAACTCTAAAACTTGCTTTATTTCTTCCTTTCTCTTTTTTTTCTTTTCTTTCTCTCTCTTTTTTTCTTTTCTTTTCTCTCTCTTTCTTTTTTTATCTTAAGACCTTGGAGCGAAAATAATTCTTCCTTATTCACGAACTACGCTTCTTTTTGTAGGAATTTTCTAATAACAGTCCATACCTTTCTTGAATGAATGATGGAGAGAGATATGCATGACTTTGTTGGTAGAAGTATTTTAGTGGAAGAGGGAGAAGATGCGGAATATATGTGCTCAATTCTCAGTGTAAGAAGTGAGCGTGTTGGTGGAATGATGGGTGCATATGGTGCGCGCCTCTCAGTGTGAGAGTCGGCATATTTATTTGGCGGGTGAATGCTGTGCACGGCTCTCATTGTGAGAGTCGGCATGTTTATTTGGTGGGTGAATACAATAATCTTGGGGATAAGGCCATCTCTAGCAAGAATCTCAAGACTTGACATCGCTAAAAGTGGCTAAAACAGGTTTTGTAATTTAAGCGTAGATATTTGGCTCTGGTAGGACATAGCACTTATCACATGAGGAGCATTGCTAAAAAGTTTTAAATTTTTGCATAGAAATACCCAAGTCCATTGCACGAGTTGGTAAGCATCATATCATTCTACTATATCTCACCTGCCAATAACTTAGATAAGACATGGGGTCCCTATTGCAAGTTTGTTCACACAATCAAGATAGCAAGGAATAAAAAGTATGCAACTCGTTCTCGATTGGTAAAAATAGGAGATGGAGTTTTGCAAAGTTTTTAGTTTTATTTAATCAATTTAAACTTCAAAACTTTAGGAGATGCGAGGGTAGAGTTGCACAAACCACCGTTGAAGGTGAAGGAGCCGATGAAAGTCGTTTGCTCTCGTCCCTCCTCGCATGATGAGTTGCTTGATGTTGTGCATTGCGTTTGGGGAGATCTCGAATGTGAGAGTTAGTTATAGTTGAGAGATCTCCCCCACACTTATTCTTGTACCTATTTTTATTTTTCAAAGAAACAAAAAGGAAACAAACATGGACTCTACTTGGTTGGAAAACCAGGAGCCAAATTTTTTATTGATCAAAATTTTTTCTCAACCAACTCTAACTCAAACAAGGTCAAGATTAAGTTGTAAAGTAAAAAAGATCTTGACTAATCTCCATAACAGATTACTTCCTATTGCTTATGGAAACAACTCAAGTTCATTAATCAAAATTCAACACCATGCCAAAATTTTGATCAAAGAAGACAATTTTAACCTAAGCACCATGCTTAATTTAAAAAGTCTATGGATGTATTGTATACGGCCATATACAAGCACACCCAAACCAGAGCATATGATATAAATATGAGAAGCAAGAATTTGTATGATCACATGGAGACAAGAATGAGCAAGAGAGTTGGTGAACTTTTATTACCTTTGCTTTACCTGAGTGTTCTTCCTCACCGGCAGCAAGTGGATGGAAACTTCATGTGGGCTGCAACGGTGGCTTGTTCTCATGAGCTCCACTCAAGTAATTACCAAGGCTAGGTCATATGCACATCTAGTGCGCACGGGCCATAGGCATTAGTAATTGCAAAGGTCTAGAAGAGGGAGGCTCTTCTTCTTCTTCTTCTTTTTCTCCCTTCTCTTTTTTTTTTAATCTTTTTCTCTTT